>JAOQML010000195.1:15966331-15993487 GCA_027568935.1 Erythroxylum urbanii | reverse complement strand
CATGAGATGCCTCGATTTACCACACTCTTGGACCCGTTTCTCTGGTCCGACCCGTTCTCTGGAAACGGGATGTTACACATACTGGCTACTATAGCAAAAATAAGACGAATTGAACCAAACTTCACAACAAGTGAAAAAGTTTTCTCATAATCATTTCCCTCCTGTTGTGTATATCCTTTTGCTACAAGGCGTGCCATGTATCTTTCGATACTGTCATCAGTTCTTTGCTTTATTTTGAGAACCCACTTGTTCTCAATTACTTTGTGCCCTTCAGGGAGGTCAACCAAGTCCCATACTTGATTAAAGCTTAAAGAAGTCATTTCTTCTTTTATTGCTTTCATCCATTCTTCTTTAGCAGGCCTAGTAAAAGCCTCATTTACATTCCTTGGCTCTTCTTCCTCTTGTGGGACAATCATATTAATTTCTCCTTCAATCTCGAAATGACATCGGGGAATTATTCCTCGATTACTTCGTCTTAAACGAGATTCATCATAAACAAATTCATGATTGATCTGATTGCTTCCACGCGAATCAGTTATCATAGAGAACCTTTCTGTAGAATTGCTCCCACTTGGTTGAAGTTCCTCTTCTTAATTCTTCATAACAGAATCATTCTGATCAAGCGTCTCATATAACAATAGGTCTTTACCTATTTCGTCTTGCTTGGAAAAATCATTCTCTAAGAATGTTACATCTTGTGATTCAAATTCAGTTACACCTTTCACCATTGAAAACATATCCTTTTGAGTGTTCTGAGTATCTAATAAAAATACTTTTTCTCCCTCTTGGGCCTAATTTCCCATATTTGTGAGAGAGATCATGAACCTAGGCTACACACCCCCAAGGTCTGAGACTTAACATGTCAGGTCTCCTACCAGTCCACAACTCATATGGTGTGTTAATAACTGATTTCGTGGGCACATGATTAAGTATATAGGTGACTATTAGCAACGTATCACCCCAATAAGTGATTAGTAAATTTGCATGGACCATCATGGACCTAATCATTTCTAATAACATCCTATTTCATCTTTTAACGATGCCATTTTGTTGTGGGGTTCTAGGAATTGTTAACTGCCTTGCTATTCCTTTCTCATAACATAAAGCCTTGAACTTGTCTAACAAGTATTTTTTCCACGATTAGTTCGTAATGTTTTTATTTTCTTATCTAATTGATTCTCAATCGAGTTGATATATATTATAAAACAATTGAATGCTTCTGATTTATGAGAAATCAAATAGACATGACTATACTGATTATAGTCGTCTATGAAGGTGATGAAATAAATTGCCCCACATCTAGCCTTTACATTCATTAGAGCACAGATGTCAAAATGAATTAATTGTAATGGATATAAAGCTCGTGTTCCCTTTTCAAATGGCTTTCTCGCCATTTTACCAGCTAAACAATGCTCACATGCAGGTAGATCTACTTGACTTAGATTACCTAAAAGTCCTTCTTTAGCTAATCGACTGATTCGATTTTGATCAATATGACATAGTCTAGCATGCCACAAAATTGCATCAATGTTGGAATTACTAGATATAAATAATGAATAACTATTATTATTATTTTTCTTTAACATATCCAGTACTATAAAACCATCACATAAAAAACCATGACCATAATAAATAGATCCAAGATATAAATCCATTCCACCGTCATGGAAATTTATATTGAAACCAAGTCTAACTAATATCAACACAGATAAAAGATTCTTACAAATTTGTGTAGCGTATAATACTTCATGTTGGATAAGGGGTCACCCTCCACGCATATCTAATTTACATGTGCCAATTCCTTGTACAACAACTCTAGAATTGTCACCTACATAAAGCCATTGACTACCATATGGGAGTTTATGGAACTCAATGAAGGCATCTCAATCCTTCACTATATGGTTGATTGCTCTTGAGTCTGCAATCCACAAAGGATATGATTCAGTTAGAAAGACAGAACAAGAAACATTCATAGAACAAATGTTTGTACTATAAAGTTGTACCTTCTTGGGCTTGTTACAATCTCGAGCAAAGTGGCCTTTATTACCACAATTATAACACTTCACATATTTCATGTTCTTCTTCTTATAGGGACGCTTTCCCTTTTCATGTTGGTTCCATTTTTTCTTCTTGGATTCCTGAGGAGAGTGGTTGAATTTCTTATTCTTCTTCCACTTGTGTCTACCATGATGCTTTCGTTTCTTGTTCATAGCTCCATATGATCTAGAACTAACTACATATGCCTCAAAAGACATCTTTGAGGCTTCAACATGCTCTTTTTCCAAAATGAGATGCCTCATAGCATCTTTTATTGTCTTGATATTCTCATTATGAGTTAGGTGCATCTTCATATGCTCCTAACTCTGAGGCAGTAAACGAATCATAGTTTATACTTGTTGTTCATCAGAAAGTTCATGACCAACATCACGTAACTCACCATGTTGGACATTTGCCTCAAATGCTTTTTCATTATATCATCTAGGCCCTTCTTATAAGTATCAAACTTAATTCTCATTGACCTCACTTTGGTCACTAAAGCACCTCCAAAACGAGTAGTCAATATGGACCACATGTCCTTTTTAGTTTTGAATTTACAAAACTCTCGCATGATATCATTACTCAGCAACGTGATGCGAGCTAAAGAGTTCTTTTTTTTTCCAAAATTCATATACACTACGGTCCCTTCTATGTTGGGCTGTAGTGCCCTCCTCAAGAACTTCTATGGTTAGGTTTAATGGTTCAAGAGTCTCTTGCTCCTCGAGCATATATTGGATTTTTATATTCTAGATTTCATAATTGTCACCATTGAGTTTCTCACCCCTATTGATTTCAGCAAAAATATTCTTTGAAGCAGTAGCCATTTTGAAACACTAAGTTTCTATAATAAGAAAGAAATATATATGCACTTTAATGTCATATTAATCATTCATAGAGTAAATAATTTGATCACAATTGCTTATGAAATCAAAAGTCCACTAATGTGTTCAATCATCATTCACGCAACAATTGAATCCTAATTACCTTACTTTAGACAAATTCCTATATGAAATACATGTAAACATATTACATAAATATCAAGACTTTGTTCTTATAAAACAACATATTGCATTAAATGTGCTACAACCTATGAACAGTTTATAGGTAATGAACCTTACCCGAAAATGAGTTCACGAGTTCTCGTGACACATTTCATGAAGCTCGTTGTACAATAGCTCTTACTATTTCCATTGGAAGACCTATAGGATACAAAACCCTAATCAACTTCCTTCTACTCATCTATTTAATAAATTTCATCACTAACAAATTATAGGTCTTCTTATTAGGCATACTATTCTAGAGCATTCGTAACAGTTCATCTTGAGGTTGAGGTAATGTTGCAGGCAAAGTCATGTACTTTACTTCAACATCTACATAAGCTAAACAACCTCCAAAGTATAACTCTTGCATCATGTGATTAATTGAAATAACATATTATGTTAGACCGTCTCTAGTCATTAAACGCATATAAACTAACTATACATATATGCTGCTAATACGTCTCTTCTATGCCTCACATCGAATAAGCTTAGGCATTCGCTTAATAATAGGCACATTCCTGAAAAACAAATTTTTAGGAATCAGAAGAGTGCACAAAATAAACAAATTATTTTGTCTAACACACAGTGAACTCATGCTCATAGAATGGAAACAATTTAATGTTATTAGCAATTTATTGAACTAATCAAATTATGCTATTAATATCTAATCATAAACTTATTTCTAATCTAATCATATTCAAATATGAATAAGTCATATTGAATTAGAACTTATTTCTTCTTTAAATTATAATTGAACTAATCAATTTATCTTGGTTTAATTAGAAACTAATTTCTAATGAATTCTTATCTAATTTCAACTAAACAAATTAGTATTGATTTAATTAAAAATACATACGTTTAATTTTAATTCAATGAGAAAAAAATATAATTAGAAAACTCATTTCTAATTTTGTTGGTTTTTGAAACTTATTTCTAAGTTTATTTTATCTAAACAAATTAGTTTATCTAAGACAAAACTATTACAAGATGGAGTTAATGGGTTAATTTTTAACCCAGGAAAGTATAATCGCAAAAATGTGAGCCCAAAAATGGAGCTTGAAAACAAACAAGTTTTTTTTGGATATATGTGTCCTCGTTTATACAGTTCTCCTTTTTTAAAAAAAAAAACTTTGTTGATCTCATCCTCACTTGTATTGCCTTTGCCTCTAAAGGGTGGATCTAAACCCTTAAAATTGCCACTCACTAGCGACCATGTCTACCGCTGGTGAAGGCTCATTGCAAGAGACATTCTCCTACCTTTCCTTCGACCCAAGCCAAGCATCCTAACACAATCGCACATACACAAACTGGATTTTGTTGTTTACCATAATCTACAAAACAACACAATCGTATCATCGATTCTCAGCCATCCAACATCAATGGTAGGGACGCAGGATCTCACTGGTCACCGATAAGTCTCTCTTTGTTACTCTGACATAAAAGAGTGGCATTTTTTTTGTTTCTTTAAGAAGTTATCTAACTTTATGGCAAGGCAAAGGACATGTGAACTAATGATTTTCTTTCTTGTATATGATTTTCAAATGATGCTTGTTTATGGAAGTTTTGGTTAATCCATTAATGTGGTTATGTATGTGCGATGCATTGAAAATTATAATTCAGAAACAAACAACATACACCCATTCTAGAAATAAACAGGTTTTTACAAAACCAAATATTCCAGATCTAATTTCAAACCAAAGTGGAGCATGCGATGGGTTTTTCTAAAATTGTAAGGGAATAATATAAATTAACACAGATTTCGACATCTTGATATTAGCATGCATATATTAAAAAAAACTTGCTCTGATGCCAATGTTAGAATAATTAAGAAGGAACATAATCACATAGATTATGTTAAACAGGATCTTTGCATATGCATTCAAAACAAAAAATCACATACTTGGATTATTGTTGTAGTTCCACCGATTAAAGAACACTTTAATGTAGACAATCTTTTTACTTCTCCTTCACGTAAAAGCAATTGTGTAGAAGAGACTTCCGTTCTTTGATTTTAAAATTCCAAAAACTTAACTACCTTTGGTACTTATTTAAAGAACATAGACCATAATACCCCTCATGGGTGTGTGTGATTCATTAGAAGTATCATAGAGTAGTTGAATCTGATCTGTTCTATATTACATCTTAGTAGAATAACGCTTTATGGAGGCCTGTAAATTTTGCGTATCATGTATGTGAATTGATTTTCCTACTTTCTTTTTGCTGAATGTCAGCTATTTAAGATCAAATGATAGAATTAGGAGCTTCATTGTTTGAGAGAAGCTACATTTGATCCTAGTATGATAAGAATGAGAATTACTTACATATTCCCGCAAATCTAGGGATGATTAAATTGCAAAACTTGATAACGTATGAATCCAAGGAGCTTGAGGTTGAACTCAATATTGAGGGAAGAAAGGTTAGGGGTGACAGCAATATGGGGCTCAGGATAACATAGCGGGAAAAGCTTATCATCCCAATGCTAGATACGTTCATAAGTTAAGGAAACCATAAAAAAAAGGACGGTGTAACCCATATCCAACTTCGCAAATTTATCACATAGTAAGATAAAAATACTCTTTTTTTATCCTGGGGATCGGTATCTTTGGCTACAGACATAAGCCATACATTTGTCTCTTTGCTTAGAAGGAAAATTATTAGAAGAGCTAAAAAACAAGTGCTATGAAAATGAGCAGTAGATCTTCACAGCCATGACATTTTTTTGACAAATAAGCTTAAAAGGATAAGCAAACTTGAAATGTTCTACAAAAAGCCAGTAAGGTCTATGGAGAAAAACTTGAACCACTCGCACAAAGTTATATGATAAGAGTCTCGTATAAAAACTTTCTTATTGCAAGTATACGGATCATATCTTGTAATATAAAAGGTATCATTCTTATGAGGATTAATTAGTCACCTAACAACTCGAATGTACTTAAAGATAGAATGAACTTAATTCAAAAAAATAAACTAAAATTTAAATAAACTAATTACACCAAACAATTGAATAATTGAAACTAGCCATAAGAATAAAATTAATCGATATTGAAAACTTAGGAATTATTTTACCCTTTTTTGTCTTCCCTTTTATCTTGTTAATTTAATTATGCTTGATCCTAGATATCCTAAGGTTTTGATTACTCTCTCTCAAGATCCAATCAAAAAATCTCAATTGAAATCGATAATAATATAATTGTAACCTCTCAATTCACAAAACTACTCTTAACCATTTAATTGAATTTGAAGCAATCTTAATGATAATTAATTCACAATTAAGATCTTTTTTAAATTGTTTTTAATTTGATATTTTCATGTCTATTAAGCTACCAACTCTCGTTGTGCACCTTAATACATATGAATCGATTCAATCTCTCAATTTATTACCAAGTATGAGCACAAAATATCACAAAGCATTGGTATTTCTATTGAATTCAACAAGAATAAACTTTAACAAAATAGATTAAGAACAATCCCTAATATGGATTTAGAAATCCATAATCATGTCCAACATCCTAATAATCCAAATCAACATCCAAGACAATGGAATATATGAAGAGAAAAGAAAGAAATATAATTTTAAGTCTTGATCTAGAAATCTGGAAAATTTGGAGTTGCTCTTGATGTCTTCTCTTTGATCTCTTTAATTATAATGTGTAGCCTTCTTTCTATTTTTTTATTATCATTAATACTCCTTGAGGCTTCTATGCTTCTTTTTAGGGTTTCCCCACTTAAGTTAGTTCAAAAAGCAACGCCAAAATGTCAAGAATACAAATTTCACATGCTGGAAAGCACTTTGTCACAATCGAGTCTCTTGCCTTATCCACCTCTCTGTCACAATCATAAATGGAGTCACAATAGTGATAAAGAATGAATCTATGTAGCTGCTCCTTATGCATGATAGTGCAATTTTGCATGATCGTGACTATTTCCATTTTTCAAATTCTTCCTCTTTTCTTGAATCTCCTGTTTTAACTCACTAACAAACACATCAAACACCCCTTACCTGAAATTAAGATCAAATTTATGATCTAAAATAATCAATCAATTGAAAAACATAAAAACAGTAACAAAAACACAATTCTAAGTCATAAATGCATGATTATCATCTAAGAAAACACTTAAAAACACACTAAAACCTTTATAAAACACATTATAGTATACACTTTATCATTACCCCTGATAAATATAACTTTACACAGGAAGATCCTTTGGTTGCCTAAGATGATTAAATATTCCACGAGTTGGTTAAAGACTAATATGAAATTTGACTCTGTGAAATACATCCCTGTAGAATTGCTCCCTGCTTGGTGTGTGTTGTTGAAAATGCACTTGTTCCTTACATCTCAAATAGATTGAACTAGATAGGAGAGAGCTACGTAGTAACATTATAGGTGTGTTTCATCTACATGTGAAATTATTAAACTCCATTAGATAATATTTTGTTAATTTGTTGGTGGATCCTTTAGATTGCATCTATCCAATATCATTCTCCAGGGTTCATTGGTGAAATTACATTGGAAAAACAAGTGAGACACACTCTCCAATGCATTTATAAACAAAGCACACCTATTTGGTAGGGCAATGTAATTTTTAATTTTGTCAATAGTGGGTTGTTTATCTTTGATTATCCTCCATAATGTGATGGAAGCTCTAAGAAGAATATACTTGCTCCATACAACTTTATGCCAAGTAAATTTGGAGTAAGAGCTTTGATAGAATCTCCTGCACAACATTTTAGAGAACTTACTCATAGTAGACAGTCTCCAAATGTTCTTAACTTCTTCATTTGTGTTCAATCTTAAATTTTGATCTCATTATAAGGATGAGTATGTGAAACTACATTGAGTATGACATCTTTATGATTATGAACTGTGACAATAGTTGCATTTTCCTGTAAGAGAATTATTATGAAGATAAGCTCTTGAATCTTCTCTAGAGGTCCTATTGAAGTCTAGTTATTAGCCCTAAAAGAAGTATTTTTACCATTTCCAATCAACTTAGCAACTTCCAACCTCATCTCGTTCTTGATACTGGCAATATATTTTATAGTAGTTGAGGCAGTATTTATGAGTTTGAAAAGTTGTATGTTCTTATCCTTGATATAGTACTCATTCATCCATTTTTTCCATAAAGATTTCTTCTCTTTAAGTAATCTCTAGAGCCTTTTGGTAAGCATTACCATACTAAGGGTTTTTTTATAGTATTCACATTAAATGACCCTTGTTTCTTAAAAGTACATATCTCTACAATTTAATGGTGGCCTTATAACCTTCTACATTGCTCCTAGATCATAGGAACTTCCTTAGTAGTTTATTAATAGATTTGATAAGAACTTGAGGGAAGGCTAAGTGAGAAACCCAGTGTACATTGATGGAATTGAGGAAACCTAATATTAATTAAGTTATACCCAAAAAAACAGATATTTTTATTCTCCAAACTAGAAATTTTGGATTGAATTTTGTAAAAAAGAGGTTTGAAGTCCCCATATGAGGTTCTATGAAAAGATTAGGATTTTAAGGTTGGTGAGTAGGAGTTGTTGTTTAGGAAATCAAATGATAAAAGAGATTAGTTGTTCCTAGTAGGCTGGCCAATAGGGCCTAAAGCCCAGGCTTTTTTGGTCCCAACTGGGCAGCCCAAACCTAGCCTGGACCAAGGCCGACAGGCAATGTATATTTTTGAATTTTTTTAAAAAATATAAAGTTAGATCGGGTCTACCTGAGCCACCTATGTTTCATTAGGTCTGGGCTTAGGTGGGCAGTCTGTAGGCCCTATTGCCTTGAATTGGCCTTGAGCTCAAGTTATCATGGGTTGGACGGGATCAGGCTCGATCCAGTCAATTTCCATCCCTAATTCTTGATCCTTGGCACTTTCAAATATGTTTAAAGCACTCTTTATGTAATTGACTTCTAGTAAACATTTTTAATGCTATTATTAGAAAGGAAACATAATTCTTGTTAGCTTTGGAGAGAAGTATCAAGTCATCCACAAAACTTACATTGATGATGCCAAATTTTCTACAACTAGAATGAAACATGAAAGTCTGATTTCTTTCAACTACTCTTTTAAGAAGCATGTTTAAAATTTTCATAAGTAGGGCAAAGATATAAGCAGATGTGGGATAACCTTGCCCTATACCTTTGTAGCCTTTAATATCTCTTATAGTTTCACCATTTACCAGTACATGTAAAGTTGGTGTTAAGGAGCATTGTTAAATCCATTTTATAAAGTTTCATAATGTTGAAGAGGAGGTTTCAATCCACATTATCTTAAGCCTTTTTAAGATCAACCTTGATTGTACAGTTCTATCCACCTTTCTTTATGGAATACTTCCTTAGAAACACGTATAATAGGATGATGTTATCACCTATAATTCTCCCTAGAATATAAGAACTATGGGAATGATCAATCTAGTTATGAAGTACTTTCTTCAATCTTTCAACTAAAAATTTAGAGATCATCTTGAAAATTAAGTTACAATAAGCAATAGGGTTATAGTCACTAAAATTTTTCTTCAAGCCTACTCCTCTGGGGATAAGTGTAATAAAAGTTCTATTAATATCACTGAGTAGTCTTTTATTTATAAAGAATTCTAAGATAGCATCTAGTACCATGTCTATAATAAGGGGTTAGGTTAATGTTGAAACCATCAGGCCCTAGAGCCTTTTTAGGGTTGAGGGATTTCAAAACTTCTTCAATCTCTTGCACTATGACTAGTTTTTCTAGAATATCAACTTCCTATGAGTTAAGTCCCTCCTTCATTATGCCTTTAATCATATTGGTGGAGGAATGAACATTATGGGGGCTCCCATAGATTAATTAATTAGTTTCTTCCTCTAGTAGTTGTTTCTAGTAAGAGATGATACATTTGTTATTCTCTATTAAAGAGGTTTTTTTAATGCATTTCCTTATGACAACAACTCTGTCGAAAAAGGAGGAATTTTTTTCCCTTCCTTTGAGCTAAGCCACTCTAGATCTATTCTTCATTAAGGAGAATTCATATGTAAGGGCTTTAAAGAGATTGTTCATTGCTTACTTCTCACTACTTTCAAGAGATGTGGGGGTGGGATTGATGCTTAAAGTAGCTTAAATTGAACTTAAAGCTTGGTTTGCATTAAGTAACGAATGATGAGTATTTCCCTATGTAAAATTTTCATATGGTCTTTAATAATCTTCATTTTATGGATATATACAATTTAATTAGTGCCTAAAATACTAACACTGATGCCTTTCTAAAAAGCTTCACTAAAACCTACCAGAAGTTTTGGGAAATTTTTAAATATAAAGGGGAATTCGAAACTTACTAGATCAGATTGACTGATAGTGAAATGATCAGATAGGTCATGAGAAAGGAATAAGGAAAAATCAATTAGGGAAGGCTTGAAACCATTCTAGGTTAGCTAAGCTATAAGAAAGCCTTTTCTTTATAAAAATTTCACCTTTTTATTTTATTGCTCCAAGCGAATAAATGTCCTCTGTGAGGAATATCAATTCCTTGAACATTAGCTAAGCATTAGTTTAAATGAGGACAAGGTTCTTGGATGATCAATCTCCTTCAGCTTCGTCAAATAGAGTAATGGAGTTAAATCACCTGTCAAAGGGTATCTTGCTATTAACTGCTACCTCTCTGAGTTTGCTCCATAGTTGAGCTTTTTAACATCCTCTAATATAAGCATATATAAATGAAATAAAACACTCTTCTTGATAAACTTGTCCTTTTCCTTAATTTGTATTACTTGATATGTGGCACGAGTGATTAATTCCATAAATTCACTATTATAATAAATTTAAAAGTCCTTAACTTAAAACTAATTTTCAATGTTCTTAATTGAAATTGAATAAGGGTATGTATTATTTATTTGTACTAGAAGCAACTAGATAAACCAACGTAGTATTCCAAATATGATGGACATATCCAAATTAGTCAAAGTAAGGCCTAAGAAAGATGGAAGAAAAAACAAAGGAGGGGTATTGGTTATCAAAATAACGGCGTTTTTATCGCAAAATCTTTTTTAACTACGAAATTCATTTTCTTAGCTTATATTTAAAGGACCCTTATATTTTAGCTATAAAAAATTTTTTAGCAAAAAGTTTTAGATACAAAAATAAGTTAACAGTTAAAAAACATCCCCAAACACTATTAGCTATGAAAATCCTTTGTAACTAAAAACATTTCTCTTCGCAAATAAGTTTATAGTTAAAAACTTTGCTAAATCTTTTTTATGTACGAAATATTTTTTGCAGCTAAAAACCTTTGCTAAGAAATAGATATCATAGTAAAAAAATTTTCACTAAATATTTTTAGCTACAAATATAACAATAGCCTATTCTAACCATAGCTAATAGTTTTAAATAACCTGCAAATTACTGGAAGTTTGAGGTAAGTTAGTCTAATTTTGAAATTTCGTAGCTAAACACTAAATTTTAGCTACTAATTTAAAATCATCACCTAAAAAAAGTAGCCAATTCTGTAGTTTGTTGTAGTGTTTATATCTTTGGGACTGTGTAACTATGTGATTTCTGCCAAATTAACATACACGATCACTTACATACTTATGTATAACAACGCAACCCTAACTTTGCACTATAAAAAGGGCATTTAAGAGGCCAAAAAGGGTATAAAGATATTAAAGACTCAAAAGGGGGTGGATTCCCTTCTTTTTGAAAGCTACAAGGAGCTAAACTTCATCTTTCCAGTTCAAAGGGGATATCGAGGCCAACAAACATGTTTAGTTATTGATTGAAAGACAATTATTTTTCTTTTTTTATGTACCTATATTTAATGTATTTTGCTTGTTATGTAAGAGTTTTATAGTATCTTGAGTGCTTAATTTGTTTTAAGTGTATTTTTTGTTGACAATTACCTTAATAGAATAAGAGGAGATGTATTTGGGTAAAATTGTGGCATGAAATGGAAGAATCGGAGCAATTTTGGAGATACATAATCATGTATAGTGACCGTGTAAGTCACTATAAATGTCTAAAGCTTCAAACACACAATTCCTGCCTACGTGGAGTTACATATCTGTGTATGTTGGCATATAAAATCATGTATGTCGCCTGTGCAAGACTCTGTAACTATGTAAAATCACAAGTTAAGGTGTTTATAGAGATACACGATCATCTACATGACCATGTAAGTAACCGTGTATATCCAAGAAACCCTAGTTTGTTGATATATAAGGATCATGAGAGGGCTAAATCAAAAGAGCATGTTAGAAGCATTGAAATTCAGAAAGAGGCAATGAGAGTCATTAGAGACACCTAATAAGGATGAGAAAAAACACAAAAATATTCTACACATAATAAAGAATAAGTACAAATAGTGGAAACTTCAACGAAACTCCAACTTTCTAGAATTTCTAGATCAGGCTTTTAAGCTTGTTCATTAGTTTATTATTCTATTTCATTGCCTTTGATGCCAATTATAGACAGTTATGTTTTCAACATTATTATGGAATTTTAAATCTATATTATGGTTTATTTTTTAAAAAATTTATCATATTGAATTCTAAATTGTATTGCATTGTGTTAATTGTTGAGCTTATATTTGATAAGAAATTGAGAGATTGAATCAAAGTTATCTATGTTAGGTTATGCAATGACAGTTAGTATCTTAATAAAATTACAGATATCAGGTTAATAAACAATTGAAGAGAGATCTTAATTATGAGTTAATTATCCTTATGATTGCTTCAAATCTGATTAAGTAGTTAAGAGTAGTTTTGAGAATCAAGATATTTCAACTCAACTGTTATCTATTACATTTGGGATTAGTTGGCTAGATCTCGAGAGAGGGTAAAACCTTAGGATATCTAGGATTAAGAATAATTAAATTAACAATGCAAAAGGAAAGCAAAAAAAAGGATAAAAAGCCCTAAGTTTCCATTATTGATTAACTTTGCTCTTATTGCTATCTTTATTGGTTTAATTATTAAGTTTTATTAATTTATTTTTATTTTATTTTATTCATTATTTTATTATCTTAGACAAAGTGCATTCAAATTGATGTGTGACTAATTCAATCTTCATGGGAATGATATCATGTGTACTATAATATAAGATACATGTATTTGCAATCTTGCATATATTAAAACATGAAAAAAGGTTTTTTGCACTATTGTCGGATATTGAATTAGCATCTTATTTAATTTAAATTCCTTTTATTTAAGGAAATTGATACTTTTTTGTTGTGTGATTGCAAGTTCATGAACACAAGAATTACTCGGAGCTCACGCAAATTAGAAGAAACATCAACCTTTGACATCACCAAGCAAGAAAGAGAAATTTAAAGAACAAAATGCCAAGAAGTTATAGATAAAACAATGGTAGAGGAAAGAAATCAAGGAGAACAACAAAGGACCCTTATGAACATCATGAGGCCATGGTTTAATGCGAATCAATAAGGGATTACAAGATCACTAATGTAGACTAATACATTCAAAATCAATCTTGCACTGCTGCATATGTTGCAAAGCAATGCGTAATTTTATCGATTAGCTAATGGGGATCTCAATGCTTATCTGACTAATTTTCTAGAGATTTGTGATACATTCAAGTATAATGGGCTTTTAAAAGATGCACGTAAAATGAGGCTCTTTCCTTTTACACTTGAGGATTGAGCCAAAGCATAGTTGAATTCACTCAACCCAAAGAACATCACAAATAGGAGCAGTTAGTGCAAGCTTTTTTGACTAAGTAATTTCCCTTAACAAAGACTAAAAGGCTCATAAAGGAAATTACAAATTTCCAACAAAACAAGGGGAATCTTTATAAGAAGCATGGGAGTCATTTAAGGAATTGCAAAGGAGTTACCTACATCATAACTTACCAAAGAAGTTCCTTCATCAAATGTTCTACAACAAAGTGAATCCACCTATGTGAGGCATCTTTAATGTAGAAGCTGGTGGCTCTTTAATGAGGAAATAAGTTAAAGTGGCACATGATTTGTTAGCAGAGATGGTAACTAACAGTTGTCTATCAACATCGGAATGAAGTAAATAGAAGCCAACCTTTAGAGATCAAAAAGGAGTGTTTGTTATGGATTCAGTGAAAATATTGCAAAATGAAGTAGCAAATCCAACCAAAAAATTGAATATCCTAAAAGCTATATCTTTTAGTTCATTCAAGGGAATTCAGCACAAATGCAAGCTATGTAGATAAGAAATTCATATCACAACTATTTGCTTCCTAGTGGAAAACAAAAACGTAGAGCAACTTAACTATATGGGAGCATAGTATGGTCAGGGAGGTAATAATCCCTACTCAAATACTTATAATCCTGGATGAAAGAACCACCCAAATTTTTCTTAGTCTAAAATGCAGGGAATCAATTAAGAACTCAAGGACCATAAGATTCCAACAAAATAGGCTTGGTTTAATGGAATTGAAGATGGATAAGCTAATGGAAATTTTGAATTCTAAATTCATGAGCCAAGATGAGAATCAAAAGAGTAGGAAGCCAAATTTGACCAAATTGTAAAGAATAATACATCTTTGACTCATAATCTGGAGGCTCAAATGGGCTAAATAGCTGATGCATTGTCTACACAAAGTTTGGGAGTCTCTCGAGCAACAAAAAATAGAATCCAAGTGAGTAATTGAAAGTCATCACACTTAGGAGTAAGAAAGAGTTTTAAGAACCATCTAAAAAACAAGCTAAATGCCACTAAGTATATGGCCAAAAGAAAAAGAACAAGGATTAATAGGAAAATAATGACACTCCATATGTTCCTCCTCCTCCATATACACCAAAGATCCCATTCCCATAAAGGATACAAAAGAGTAAAATGGATATGTAATTTGCAAGGTTCATAGAGAAGTTGAAGAAATTACAGATTACCTTGCCTTTTACGGAAGCTTTGGAGAGTATACTCAAGTATGGAAAGTTTCTCAAAGACATCTTGTCAAACAATAAGACTTGGGACGACAACTAAACGGGCTCTATGATATAAATTTTTAGCTCTATAATTACTAAGCACATACCCTAAAAGTTGAAAAATTCATTGAGTTTTGCCATACTGATCATGATTTGGTTATGTATAAGTTTTAATTATTAACCCTCTATAATTTGCAAGCGCACGATTTGTTAGTGTAGTACCAAAGGTGTCGATCCCATGAGGAGGGAAAAAATCTAATCTTAAAATCTAAGGCTAGAAACAAATAATAGAAATTCAAAATGCAGCGAAACTAATACGAGAATTTAATTCATTCAATCAAATTAAAAATCAAACATAAAAATACTAATTACTAGGCAATTGCAGCACACCCAAGAATCAACCAAAAGAAATTACCAATTAAGACAAAGGGAATTTTACCAATCCTTAGTGCTAACCTAACTAATTATGAATTATTGGATTGTTAGCTCTAGACTGTTCTAGGGTTGATTACTCTCTCTTGAGTTATAACCATTAACCCTAAATCATAAACCCTAAACAAATTATATAAGTTGCAATCTCTCAATTTCTAACCTATCCAAAACCCTAATTAGCTTTGAAGTTCTCTAATAAATTATCAAAAACCTATGCAAGATCTCTCTTCGCATAAGTTCTTGATCTGATTCAACTCTTGTTTCTATTAAATCACCTAACTCTTGTTAGTCCAATTTAATCATTTTTTATTTTATTCACCCTCTCAGTTTATTATCGAATTACGCAATCACATAATCAAACCATAACAATATGCAAATAAACATATAAACAATCAGATTCTCATTAATTCAAAAATAAACTTTCGATGCTAAGTTTAGAACATCACTCGACATTCTAAATCCTATCATCAATTATTCAATCAATTCTATAAAATGATAAAACTGAAAATAATAGGAAATATAATCTAAAATGGATGATGGGAGGCAGTGACGTGGAGAAACCTACTATTCTTGAAAGTACTTCAAATCATGGGCCATTCTTTAGGCTTCTACCACAATTGTGGCATGTAGGACATGATCATAGGCCAAATCTGGTGCTTCTTTCATGATCATGGCCTAACATGTCATGATCGTGGGTCATTGTTTTGGCCCGAATTTTTCCAGAACTCCTCCTTTTTTTATATTGACCTTGAAATACTAGCAAACACATCAAGGTACCTCAAAAACATAATATTTAAGCTCAAAGACTTGTACTGACCCATAAAATAATTAAAAATAAATAATTAACAAACTAACACAATTCTAACCTAAACATATACTCAATGGTTGAATTAATGGCTAAACATATATCAAACTATAACCTAAAACATAATGCAGTTTACACTTATCATCATCCCACACTTAAACCTTTTCTTGTCCTCAACCAAACAAAACAAAAAACAACACAAAATCACAAAGAACACAATGCAGTTATGAGACAATGGCTTCAACTTCATGAAATAAATTTAACTTTAAACACAGTCATTCAAGTTATTCCAAATCATTAATATGCAAAATCTGCATCTAGGGGCTATGGACTAAATATACATATTAATCAAAACTTACATGTTAAGTTTATTCACCCTTTTCAATTGTACACACATATTAATAATTATTTGGTACTTTAATCTTCGTAACTAATCCTAACTATCTGATCAAGAAAAGTCAAGGTACTTACAAGTTCGGTAGGTTTTATTTGAAACCATTTTTTTATTTACTTTTTATGGATATGGACCTAGTCTTTTTACTCAGAAGCAAACAATGGTGATGAATGTCGATCTGGTTACTCGACTAAGTCATGTTTTTATTATGCTTCTTGTTTGGAACATCATTATAGCCTTTTGACATGGAGGCACACATTTATGATACATATCAATATGATTACTCAGCTACATCACATTCTCAACTGGTTACTAGCTCTATTCATAACTCTAAGGCCAACAAAATAGTTATTTATTTAAAATTTACGAACACACATTTTTAATGCCTACCTTGTTGCTTTAGCTACTCGTTCTCATGAAAAAAATACTTGCGAAGTTACTTAGTCAAGAGACCTAAATTATAAATCAATGTGACAATTTAGAGGGTGATAAACTAATACTAAATCTTAATTAACTTGCATATTTTAGCCAAAAAACCCAAATCGCTAATTTCTTGAGCTAATGACTCTTCACAACCTAATAGATTATGTTCAAAATTAAATTGATCTTAATCCATCTAAGTCATCGACACATTCACACAATTCATAAAATGCAACTTAATAAACTATCATACAATATGCAAAATTCACACTCAAAGAAAACACACAACCCTCCCCACAGTTTAACATCACATTGTCCTTAATGTAAGAAGGAGACAAACAAACACACAGGGAAGGAAGTAACATAAAATAAATCAAAAACAAAAATAAAGACTAAATTTAAAAGAAAAGGGTTAGAAGCAAAGCCTCATGGTGATGGAGGTGAGGATTTGGCAGTTAGACGCCTTGAGCCTCGAAGTATCAATGAATTCGGCGTATATCCTAGCTCTAATGTTGTTGTGTTCAAGCCATCTCTTTCATCCTTCTAGAGTTCTCTGCAAGTGTGTTAGTAATTACCTTGGTGTGGCAGAGATTGCATCGAGCAATTTCTTCTAACTAGGTTCTTCTATGTCTTCTTCCTCTTCGGACTCCTCGCTAGGTGAGTCCTCTTTTGCCTGTTGAGGTGGTGTTATGCTAGAGCTCGCCTGACTAGCCCTGATCTTCACATGAGTCTTTTGGCTGATGTCTTAGAGTACCATGTTTTGGGACTTTAGGATTTCAGCAAGCCACAAGTGATGGTGATTTAGAGAATTCAGGAGGTTGACAGTTAAACCACTACCATCCACGTTATAGTACTCAACAATGACGAAAACCAAGTACCTCATACCCAAATTGTTACTCCTCTTACGTAGAGTCACAACAATAGCATTCAGCACATGTGTGGAGGTGCATACTGGGATGTTGTGATCTATGCACCACAATAGAAAAAGTTCCTTTGTTGAGCATTTTCTAGTTTCTAATTTTGCAAAAACTAATTGACACATGAATTTATGCAATAACAAGTTCTCATAGGTTTGTATAATGTTGTTGTGGGCATTCTTAGCGTCGAATCACTCTTACCTAATGAGCTCATTCCAATAGTGACAAGCATGAAAATCATCGTGCTGATCGATAATGGAAGATTCGGGGAAACTGCAAATATCATACATGATTTCAATGTTCAGCTCATAAGTTCGTCCCCATAACCTAAACCACATTTCCTTAAGGATATTAAGTACGAAATGAAGGGAAGTAAAGAATTCAAGAGTGAGCTCCTAGTAGACAGGATATTGGAAGTGTATAAATTTGGCCCACTGAATTCTTTCTACTAGATTTCTACCATATCTCACAATTCTAGCCTATCAAGTGCATCAAAATCAAAATATTTCAGGACTACTATTTGTTCAAAATTAAGGGATTGGAAACAAATACCTTCCTTCTCTGTGTAGATTGGGAAGGGTGTTCTGAAATCCACTACCCTGTTCTTTCACCTTTGGCCTGAGAATTGATTTTGTCTCGATGATTGATTAAGCTTCGATGACTACTTAATGTGCGACATATTAGGTTGTAAGTGGAAGTTAGAATAAAGTGAAAATTTGGAAGTTGGTTAGAGAAGTGGGAGTGTCCAAAGGTTCTAAACTTAAAGAGAAAAAGTTAAAATGAAAAAAAAAGTGAAAAAATGAAGTATGAAGTGAATAAATAGGTGAAGGAAGGGTAAAATGGTAAACTTTTTAGTTGAAAATCATGTGGACAATTTTACCCTACCGTAGTCACGATCACGACCTTCAATATTTACACCAATTTCTGATTTTTTCTTTCTTTTGTCCTTCTACACATTCCTAAGATCACTTCCTAACTCTTGTAGCTCTTTCACCTCTTTTTTGCTTCCTCGATCATCTAACTCATGTCAAAGTTCTATGGCTTCCCGACCTTATTTGGAAATGAAATAACCTAACTACAGAATTCAAACTATCTAAACGTCAAAGGAAATAACATGGAATTAACAATCCATGGGTTGCCTCTCATACAATGCTTCGTTTAACGTCAGTAGCTCGACACTCTTCTTTCACTCAATGTGATTCGAATGAATAATGTAATGGTAGCACAGTCATCAATCTTACAATTTACATATGAGCTACCATGCCCCGGGTTCCACCTGCCTTCTGTTTCACCTTCCTTCACATTCTCCTTCATGATCGTTTCTTTCTAAATGTATTCCCAAGATCCTCAATATCTTCCCATTGTCCTCAAGGTTCGGTTTCTTTGATGCTAACTAGAAGTAAGGGAGGACTGTTGTCATTCTTTGACACATTGAAGGTTATTTGATGCTTTCCCACCCTCAAGAGTTAGTTCACCCCTATCGTCAATTATTTAGCAAGTAGTATCCAAGAATGGTCATCCAAAGACATAGAGGTCTCCATATCTTCACCAATATCCAATACAAAAAAGTCTGTGGGGAAGGTAAATCAATATGTACTTACACATCCTTAATAATACCCTTCAGCCGATGAACTATTCTATTCTCCATCTTCACTAACATTGTAGTGGGCTTTAACTCTTCTAACCCTAATTTTCGACTAAAGGTATAGGGAATCATATTAATACTCGCTCCCAAATCTGCGAATGCCCTGTCTACTACGAATGCCCTATCTATTTTAACTCCATTGATACTGCAAGGAATGTAAAAATCCCTTAGTACTTTTTCTTCTATATTATATTAGGGTTTTCTTCTACTATGTGCTCTTTAACCTTCTTCTTGATTGATTCCCTTAGTATAAGCCTCGTTTATAGATGTTTCGTTATGTCATCAACATTGTTTAATTCAGTGTCCTTAGAATTCCTCATCACCTTACTTGAATTTGACTTCCGCTGACCTAAAATAGGATACAAAAATTTAGGTCGAGGTTCCTTGATAGGCTTAATTACGAACTCATTTGGAAGGAATTCTATATTTGCTTGTCCCTCTCCATTGTCTCCATCTTCTTTTGTATATTCGAGTTTCTTTTCCTAAGACTGAGTAAAGGCCATGATCCATTCATTTAGGTTAGATTCGGTATTGCTTGGAAGGGTTCTTGCATTTCGAGTTGAAATTGCCTTTATTAGTTGACCTACTTGGACCTCCAGATTATGTATTGAAGAGGCATAGTTCTTAGTGACTTGCTTGAACTTGCTTTTAAGCCCCCATGCCTTCAGTTTATCTAAAATCCTATCCAACTTGGATTCTATTGAACTCGGTTTATCTTTTTGAAAACTTGATTGTCCTTGGGGTTTGAATTGTCCTCCTACATTGTTCTTCCAAGAGAAGTTAGGGTGATTCTTCTACCTAGGGTTGTATATGTTAGAGTAAGAATTGTTTCCCCCACCTCGTCCATATTGAGCTCCTATATATTGATCCATATCATTATCCTTCATCAAGAAGCAGTCCATGGTATCATGGTCCATCTGTCCATAGAGTTCACACTTTAGTTACACAGATTTTACCAAAGCTGAGGACGAAGCCTTCATGTTATTGAGCTGTCGAGTTAAATTGTCAAGTTTTGCCTGCATCTCCATCATTTAATCAATATTTATAACTCCATTTTGTTCTTAGAAGGTAGTGGGTTGTCTACTCTACTCGTTCGTCTATAGGCAATTATTACTTGCCATCTCCGCTTTCAACTCTTATGCTTCATCTATTGTCTTTCTAATCAGTGATCCTCTTAAAGCTACATCAATCGTTCCTCTAGTATATCGGGTTACTCCATTATAGAATGTTTGCAAAATGAACTTCTTAGGTAAGTTATAGTATGGGCATTTTCGTTGCAAGTCCTTGTATCATTCCCACGCTTCATAGATCGATTTCCCATCACTTTGCTAGAAGTTGGTAATCTCCTTAATAATCTTTGTGGGCTTAGTAACGGGAAAATACTTGTCTAAAAAGGTAAGAACAAGTTAATCCTAAGTGGTGACATTGGTTGGGTTAAGAAAGTGGTACCAAGCCTTTACTCTAGCTCTTAGGGTAAAGGAGAAAAGCCTAATTCGGACCACATCCTTCGATACATGATGGTACTGAAAGGTATCATAGATTTCAACGAAATTTACTATATGTACATTGGGATCTTCATTCGTTAGTTCATAGAATTGCACACTTTGTTAAAGCATGTTTAGGAGGGCTGGTTTGATTTCAAAAGAGGCTACTTATATGGGTGACATAGCTACTCCTTGGTTAGCTTCATTGAACCCTGGTCTTATGAAATCCATAATTTGTTGACATCTTTAGTTCACTCAGTGATTTAAATCTTGTTGAAATTCCTCGACCATTGTTGTTTTTGTGCTTTCTTCTTCTTCGATGCGCTTTCCTAATTGATCATTCTAATCGAGTCATATCTAGCTTTAAGGTTTCAGCTACACAACTCGAACTTCTTGTGACTTTTGTGTTCATACAGGAGCACAGATTCAGAAATAAAATGAGAGAACAGAAAATAAAAACTAACTAAAACGCGTTAGACTAAAAAATTAAAATAATCGCCTCCTCGGCAATGATGCCAAAAACTTGATCACGTTTTGGATGTGTGGAAGTTTTAATTATTAACCCTCGACAATCCACAAGCGCCCAGTTTGTTAACTTAGTACCAAAGGTGTCGATCCAACGAGGAGGGAACTAATCTAATCCTAAAATCTAAGGCCAACAAATAACAGAAATTCAAAATATAATGAAATTAATACAAGCATTTAATGTAATCAATCAAATTAAGAATCAAACATGAAAATACGAATTACTAATCAATTGCAACACACCCAAGAATCAACTGAAAGAAATTACTAATTGAGAGAAAGAGAATTTTATCTATCCTTAATGCTAACCTAACTGATTATGAATTATTGGATTGTTATTTCTAGACTATTCTAGGGTTGAATACTCTTCTTAGAGTTATAGAAGTTGCAATCTCTCAATTCATAACCTATCCAAAACCTTAATTAGCTCTGAAGATCCCTAATAAAGTATCGGAAACTTATACAAGATCTCTCTTCGCACAAATTATAGATCTGATTCAATTCTTGTTTCTATTAAATCACCTAACTCTTATTAGTCCAATTTAATTATTTTTCATTCGATTCACCCTCTCAATTTATTATCGAATTATGCAATCACATAATCAAACCACAACAATATCCAATAAACACATAAACAATCAGATTATCATTAATTCAAGAATAAAATTCTGATGGTGAGTTTAGAACATCTTGGACATTCTAAATCATATTATCAACTATTCAATACAATTTTATATAATGATAAAATTGAAAATAACGGGAAATACAATCTAAAATGGATTACGAGAGGCAGCAACATCGAGAAACCTCCTGATCCAAATCAGCTTCTTCTCCTCTTCTCTCTTCCTTTTTCTCTCGATGATTTCTCTCTAGGGTTTCTCAAGGTAACTGATGCAAAAGCTCCCTCTCTGCCTCTTTTGATGTTCTTTAAATATCCTCTTGTATTTTGGGTAACCCTAGGATTTTTTGGAGGTCCGAAAGGTCCAAAAAAATCCCTCAAAACTTAACGTTCTTGAGTGTTTGTATGTCTGCCTAACGCAGGCCATGATCATGGGCCATTCCCTGGACTTTTGTCACGATCTTGGCCTAACATGCCATGATCACGGGCTGTTATTTCAGCCCGAATGTCTCTGAAACTCCTCTGTTCTTCGATGTTGACCCTAAAATACTAGCAAACACATTAAGGTACCTCAAAAACATAATATTTAAGCTCAAAGACTTGTACTAACCTATAAAATACTTAAGATATAAATAATTAATAAACTAACACAATTCTAACATAAACACATACTCAATGATTGAATCAACAACCAAACACATATCAAACTATGCCCTAAAACATGATGCAATTTACACTTATCACATACCCTGTGTAGTTGGTAATTTAGAATTCTCAAAATGTTTATGTGACTTAAGTTCAAGTATTAATCTCATGTCTTTAAAAAATTTTAGGGAATTGGGGCTAGGAGATGTGAAGTTAACATCCATGCTTATACTTAGTAGATCAATCTATAAAGAAAACATTTGGCATGATGGAGGAGATGCTAGTAAAAGAAGATAAGTTTATTATTCCTATGGATTTTGTCATGCCAGACTTTAAAGAGGATCGAAACTTTTTGTCAAGTGGAGGGGTTGAGGAGTTCAGTCGAAGATGCCAAGAGGCGCTCACCCAGGAAACTCAAGGCCTATAGCCTAAATAATTGGCTAGGAACAGTCAGAGGGTCAGTAGTCTTTGCTGTTACAAATCCTTATCCTTCTGTTGAGATAGCCCTCCATTTATAAATGTAGGAAGAGTTTTGGTTGATGTTTATTAAAGGAAACTCATCCATCTGATTGGCGACGAACAAATGGAATGTAATATGAGTAAAGTTTTGAAGACTATGAAGGAGGGTGACTCTTACATAAAAATTGAGGTAGTTCATGAATGTTTAAAATAGAAAATGAGGGGCCAAGTACATAAACTATGATGAATTATTGATATTCACATTAAGTTCAGATAGTTTCTACCTCCAATAAGAAAAACTATTTCAGTCATTTAAAGATTTAAAGAGTTTTGTTATTACTTATTTTAGTAAAAGTTTGTTATCTAAAAGACATTAATAGAGTCAATTGGTTTAATCAATTCATAGATTATGTATTTGTTACTATCTTACAATGTGTACCTTATTCATAGGCTATTAAACTATTATGTGTAGAAACTAATAGAAGCAAACCATTAATTGTGGACCCTGATTGATTGTACATGTAAAGGGTATATTAAGCTAACGATGTTAAACAAATACTACTTGGGACGCAACCTAAGAATTATGATAGGCTTTATTTTTAACTCCATTTCATTTTGTTTCTATTTTAATGTTATCATAGGATTTTATTGATTTTTTTTGTGTTTTAGTGGTAGGATAAAAATCATCCTGACGTGATTATTCATATTTATCATGTTAGGGTATGCGTGTTTTAGTGTTAAGATAAAAATTATCCTAATGTGATTATGCAAATTTATCATGTTAACTTATGCGTGTTGAAGTTTTGTAACTTTAAGTGATCAATTTTTAAATTTTTTCCAACTATTTTTCATGTTATACATCGCCGTATAGACTTACACAGTCTTTGGACACAACTGTGTACGTGATAGATCTTTAAAAATTTTCAAACACATTCATAAAGAGTTACACACTCATTAGACATGCCCGTGGAGAATTACAAGGTCAAATACACTACCATGTATATTATCGGGTTAGGGCACAAAAACTTACATGCCTATGTCCCTTAAATTTTGAAGAGTCAATGATATGGTCATCTATACGGCTACAAAAGTCTGTGATAGCTTTTAAAAGGCCTTACATGCCTATGTCCCTTAAATTTTGAAGAGTCAATGATATGGTCATCTATACGGCTGCATAAGTTTGTGACAGCTTTTAAAAGGCCTTAATTTCTTCATTTCTCTCATTTTTCCTCTGTTCCGACGCACCCCCTATTGCCCCTCTCCCTATCCAACCCACTTTTAGCATTTTTCTTGCCTGGCACCAAATTTCAAGCTTAATCATAGGACAATGATAAACCAAAGAGGCACCAAGAAAGAGAAGAAGGTTCCTCTAATGACCCAAGGCGAGGTCGGCCATAAACATGAGCAAGCTAATGTACTCCAACTACCATATCAACTTAGTATGCTACTGTTCAATATCGGAGCCTATGAGGAGTAATAGCAACGGCTTAAGGATAAGAGTTTAAGACTAGCAGAAGCATTGAATGGGAGGTGCTAGAGTTGGTCAGGTTGGTCTTGCAGGTTTGGGATCTCATAAGCGTTGGAATATGGTTTTGTTTCTACAAGATTATGGAGCCCTCATAGTGGGAGCTCACGCTTGAGGTACTCTCCACGTTTTTTATTAAGAAGGTATGTTACAACTAGGATTGGCCTAGTATGATCCAGTTTTAGATGATGGGGGAGATGGTTTGGATGAGTTACAGTTCTCAATGACGATGGGTTTGTATGAACAGGAGTTCACGGGGATGCCAGACTATATAGCCTTGTGATAGAATTCCCACATAGGATGTCTCCTCGACATTTCTAGAGTACTATTAGTAAGGAAAATGAGTACAAACCCAGTAGATCCAAAATGTCATCTTTACGACATCCCACATTTAGATACGTACATGGATTCCGGGTGATACGTTGAACGGGTAGGGTAATAACTATAGAGTCATTGAAAATCTGGACATATTCTATTTATAGCGCATGAGAGAATGGGTTCATATTCATCTGGGGCATGCTTTGGCCAAATTCTTTAAGATATTAATCTAGGGCATGTTTTGGCCAAATTCTTTAAGCATCATAGTAAAGAGAAGAAGGTTAGGATGACATACGTCAACCTTATGTGAGGAGACTAGCACAAAGGATGGACACTACCATTGATGCAAATGGTTGATACCATAACGACTCTAAATCTAGATATGATGAAACACATGCATATGGTACGTAGACAACAGGGACTAAAAAGTGACATCTGTCACTTGATTGGGTTCTAGACAAGAAAACCGCATCATTGCCCACACATAGTTGAGCGTCCACCACAACTGAGCTCACTGCCATCCCAGATGGGAGGATTTGCATAAAAGGAGGTTAGTGCGAAAGTACCCCGGGTGCCGAAACCTCACCAGGACCAACTAAAGATAGCTCTATTGGAGAAACACATAAGAGAGATTTTGGGTGCTGAGCACAACAAACAGCATTAAATGAGTGAATAGAACAGCTCGAAGCTCATGCTAGATACATAGCGAAGCAACTAGAGAGGAGAGAGGCCTATGATAGGGCAATGCTGGAATAGTTAGAGAGGAGAGATGTTTATGAAGAGGCACTGTTAGAGCAACTCGAAAGGTAAGATGCCAACGATAGATAGATGGAAGAGGCATTGGTGTCGATGGTGGGACATCTTGGGATATCCATCCCTCCTTCACCATTTAGATTGGCTGCATCGTCTTCAGTTCCATAGTAGTTTAAGGTTACACGACTCGAGGATCCTCATTCGACAAACATGTCGAATTCACATAAGGATTGATGGATGTTGATTTTGATTTTTTTCTTATTATTTGTGTATTTTTATTTTTTTCGTTAAGTTATTTTACTTTATCTAAACATTAGTGGATTTTTATTAATGTTATGTTATTTTTATTTCAATGTTCTTTATTTGTTTTCTTTTATCATTTAATCTTCTTTTGTTTATATTTTGTAAGGCTATATGTATTTTAAATTGGATGAATCTTCTTCAATTTAAGACTCTATACATATTCTTATTCAAGGCAATACTAATCAAACCTTTCTCAATTTTTTATTGTAATTTTATTTTTATGTTCTTCAATTGTTTACAATAGAGACAATGTACAAATTTAAGAGTAAGGAAGGGAATTTAATTTTATTAAGTTTATATTAATTTTTTAATTAAATCTTATTAATTGATATCCCAAGTTAGTTAAAATTTGTCTATAATACCTCATGTTATTAGTGATTATTGAATTGAATTAATATGTCAAAGGATGAAAGTTAGAATAAATTTGATTTTATAGTTATATTTTTAGTAATCATTAAGATAATCAATTTGAATAAAATTTGCATATTATTTACACACAAGATCATTTCTGTGAGTCTTTAACTTTAAGAGAAAATGCGTAATTATTTTAAGCTCTTTTATTCTTTCAAGTGTGTTCTCATGCATAGTTAGATAATTCTAAAGCTTTTTTTTATTATTCATATTAAGATCACATTTGTTAAATTAGAAACCTTGAAATAATAAAGGCATTTACGATAAACATTTGTTTAGCCTATTTTCTTCTTTATTATATTACCAAATTTTATCCTTTAAGAGTAACCAATTTTAAGACTTAGCCTTTTCATTGACTATAACCACGTTATTATCCTTTACTTTATTTTTCTTGAAGTCTTTTTATTATTTTTGAACCCTGAAGGCTATTTACATTTACTTGATTGCTTGAAACTTAATATTTAAAAAGGCCCAATATTTTTTAATTATTGGTACATGATGAATGCTCAACACACCATAATTTCATTAGTACCATAACTTTAACACTTTCTT
>JAOQML010000195.1:15903854-15922767 GCA_027568935.1 Erythroxylum urbanii | reverse complement strand
TATTACCGACGGAGAGACTCTTCGGTCGGTAATTTTACCGACGGTAAGAAAATGTCCGTCGGTGAATTTAGCTACGGATGAATCACTGACGTTTTCTTCCGTCGGTTTATTCCGTCGGTAATGATATTTACCGACGGTATATTGGCTTTTTCTGTCGGTAATTGCCGTATGTAATTCAATTTTTTCTTGTAGTGAAAAATGCATATCATGAATTGTATGATCAGTACAAAAGATTGATAGTAAAGTATTTCAAAGAGGTTGAGAAGTCCAAAAGCAATGATGCATCTCTGAAGATTAAGATTAAATCGTTGGAATCTACTGATAAGAATTTAGGGACTAGGAATATGTCTCTTGAGTTTGACTATAACCAAAAGGTTTCTAAAAAGGAATCTCTGGAAGAAAGAGTAGCTAAGTTGTAAAATACGCTACTAAAAAATGATTATAATAAGGTAAGACAATTAGAAAAAAGGTCGTCATCTTAGTACTTGAGAAGAAGAAAAGTGTTGGAAAGATCTTATCTCTAGAAAAAGATCTAGAAAATTTCATTGAAGGAAGGAAGAATCTTGGAGCATTGTTTGGTAGTGGTAAATACATTTTTGTTAAGATCAAAATAGGATATAATGAAAAATAACAATATCAGGCCATACAAAAACTTCTTTGTTAAATCTAACAGCAACTATGGCCAAACTAGTAGGAACCTGCTACGTGGCAAAAATCATAACAACTATTATTCATCTGTTTTATGCGGTTATTATGGTATACATGGTCACATTAGTCATTCTTTTAATTTTAGTAAAAAGATATTATCTCAGATGTATCTTTGGAGACCGAAAGGTCAAACTACTAACCTAAAAGGGCCAAGAAAATTTCTGGTACCTAAAATAAGATAATGCTTTCTACATATATGTTTTAAAACGGAGATAAGGGAGAATCAATGGATAGTTAATAATGGTCGTTTAAGACACATGACAGGTGAAATATCACACTTCAACTACATTAAAAGAAAGGAAAGAGGTGATGTTGTCTTTACAGATAAAAATAAAGCAAAGGTCATTGGAATTGGTAAAATTGGTAATTCTGACTCTACCTTTATTGATAACGTTCTCTTCGTTGATGATTTAAGACATAACTTGATGAGTGCGAGTCAGCTATTTGAAAAAGGATACAAAATCATTTTCTATGCATCTCATTATGAAAATTTCGATATTGATAATGATAATATTGTGTTTATTGGTTCTAAAAATCAGAATATATATTATGCTCAACTAGAAGGCATGTCCTCATAAAGTGTTAAAATGTTTTGTCTATATTTTCAATTAAAATAATTTTTACTTTATATCATCAATCAACTTTCTATTTTAACAAATTAAATGTAAAAACAAATCAAAATATTATCAACAGATAACTGATAACTGTATAAATTATGCATCAACCATAAGATTATCAAATAAAATTAAATGCAGGGAAAAATTAAAAAAGTTTTAGTAAATTTACAAACAAAAAAATAAAATCCGTCGGTAAAATCTATTCAATTTACCGACGGACAACTAAGTTCTGTCGGTAATGTTAGTCGTTAATTTGTCAATGGAATAACCAATTCTGTCGGTAAATTTACCAACAGATAGGATTTGTGCGTCGGTAAATTTACCGATTGAAACAATCTTTCCATCACTAAATTTACCGACATCACAAAATAACTGTTAGTATTCATCGATGGTAAAACAAAATATCCATTGGTAAGTTAGCAACATAAAATCTATGTTTGTCGCAAATTATTACCCAATACCGTTTCTCTGACGCTTTGGTCCGTTGGTAAACTCCGTTGCTAACTTAGCTTACCAACGAAGTGTGTAGGTTTTCCGTCAGTAATATTTGTCACTAAACTCCATTTTTCTTATAGTGTTGGAGAATAAGATCCAAACTACAATTCCTATTTGGGTCAATTTGCGTAAAATTCCCTTTGAATACTGGTCATCTGAAGGATTAAGCTACCTAGCTAGTTACTTAGGTGTTCCTCTTGTTATGGATGAAACTACAGTGAATATTAAAAGAGTTGGTTATGAAAGGGTGCGTATAGAAGTGGAACAAGAAAATATTGCCCGAATAGATTCCTCTCATGAAGTATAACTGTAGAGGAGAATTAGAGGAGGATAAAATCCTGCTGCTTATCTTTGGAAACCATATATGAAAGAGGGTATCAAAGGTTGGGTCCCTAAGGCTATGTTTGGTTGGACGTAAGGTTTTTAATGGAATGGAATGTAAATGGATGTAATATTAGAAAATTGTTGTTTGGAAGGGATGGAAGGGTTTATAATATAATATAATGAAATGTTGTTTAGATGAAGGATTTATAATGTAATATGGTGTAAAGTTGTTTATCATTTTACATTCCATTCTAAACCCTCAAATCAGAGGTTTTTCATTTTTACTGTTTAGGATGGAATGAGATGTAATATGAAACCCTCCTTTTTCATCATATTTTATCCCATTCTGTTATAAACCCTCCTCTCAAATGATGGAATAATAGTATATTCTATTCAATTCAATTAATAAACCTCCAACCAAACATAAACTAAGATGAATAAGAATGAGGAGGGTAATGGAAGAAATGAAACTAGGCATACTAGAAAAATTAGTAGCTGAGCATGGTATTGTTGCAGAGGACAAGAAGGAAAAGAATATGAAGAATCTAAATGATGCAACTGAAGTATGTGAAAGTGAAGAAATTAAAGAGCAACAGGTTCAGTTGATATAGAGGATTCTAGTGTTGTTATTTTGAATGTATTTGGGAAAAACAATGAAGAGAATGTGCAGAATGTTAAATATGTTGTATGTGTAATTGGAGTCATTCAAGAGGAAGCATTTTCTATTTCTATAAAATCAAGTGCTGGACATAAGGACGTATAAGTGGAGAAAATGGAAAAGAACAAGCAACGATCTAACGGTAATCAACTAGTTGGGTTAAAGATTGAAAAATTTGTTACACATATTTCCTAGGGAAAAATAACTTTTGACAATTACAGTACAGACAATGTGGTGAATCTAGGCTCGGCCCATTTTGTATTTTTTAAATAAAAAATGTTCAAAAATGATGTCGTTTTGAAAATAACCGACAGGCCATGGGCTGGGGCCGCAGCCCACTAGTGGCCCGGTCAACGAGAGCCAAAAGCAGGCTGACCCCACTTTTGACATGCCTAATCTAGACAATGGCCCGAATTATTTCACCTCCCAATATTTGGAGCATTGTCAGATGGATAGGGCCAAATGCTGACTTCAGATGCAACTATTGAGCAAACTGAAAGTTAGGGAATAGAGAATATTGAACAAACAGAGAACGGTGATATCCCACTAGTTATAGACCATGTCCCAGACATCCCTAGCGATTTTTGCATGCAATCTAAATTTACAAAAAGAAAATCTGCTAAGAAGAGAAAGGAAAATCACAAATATAAAAAATGGTGAATGAGCTTTCCCATGAAAATGAAAATTTAGTGGTGTCTATAATTATTTTTTGTTGTTGTCTATTATGCAGATAGTCATACTATCTTCTTTAGGGAGTTTTTGTTCTTGTATTATATTGCAATATGATGATAGGCTTAAAGCCTTGAATTCGTTGTAACGTTGATTTAGTTTTACCTATAATTTAAATTCTTTTTAATTTTAAAAAAACTTAAGTCCAAATTCAAAATTTAAATTTATAAAAAATCCAAACCAAGCTCAAATCGCGATCAAATCAGGCCTAGCTGGACCATTTTTGTCATTATTGAGTGGCATTAATTAAAAAAAAACTCCATCACCACTTGTTATATCATCAATAATAACCATCCAGTAAAAAAAAGTGCAATTTAGAGAGAGACAATATATGCAGGCTTAATCCTCACTACTAAAAAAGTTGTTTCCAAACCACTTATATATCAGAAGAAGTAAAAAACAACTCATTAGATTAAGAGTTGCTTGTGTCCTCCATAGTCAATGGTTTTAATTAGATTAGACATAGTCTTTATAAAATGAAAAACAAAACTTATCATTCTACGATTAACATTATTAACCATTAAAACAACAAAAAATCATAGATATACTAACCAATAATTTAACAACAAATAAGTGCATTAGGGATAATTAACCCTATGGATGCTAAGGCGGGCACTTGCACTTGTTCTCAAGGGAATGACTTGAGATGGAAAACCTGACAAACTGGCTTATATGACCTCTTTATTGAGGCCTGTTCAAACTTTTTGACAGCAGCCTCATTCTCTTCTAAGCTAGTCTGCATGAAGAACCTTATCCACCACGATGAGCTCCTAAATTTGGCCTTCAAAACATCCAATACTTCATTACTCTTCTTCCACTAATGTCAGTTTACTTAACAATGAACCCAAATTTTAATCAGACTTACCGGACGACCAAATTTAGGCAACTCTGAAGCTTTCACTCTTTGCTGACCTGGAATCCCTGCGCAAAATTATATTAAAAAGCAGAAATGATAGCTAAGAATTATCAATTGCCTTAAAAGGGAACCGACATTCGCATGTCTACTTATAACATACCTGGAAAGTAGAAAAACAATAGTACTTTGGCTGTATTGGCAATCGTAAATATATCAAAAAGCTATACAATAACTATAAAGCGAAAGGTTCGCGTCAAATTACCAGTAAACACGACAATGCCATCACTAGATACCCTTGCCAATTCCGGCAGGGTCTTGTTGAGATATCTTGGAGATAAGTAATCTAAAGCATCTGACACTATAACCATAGAGAATGATTTTGCACGGTACGGCAGAGAATACTTAATATCAGCAACACGAACAAAACCTCTGCGAACAAGACTCTTGCAAGTGTCATCCACATCATCCAAGTCATAAGGTTCCACACCCCACGCTTCAGTATCCTCTTCTTTGAATAACTTTGACAATACTGAACAAGTATCAGGTCCAACATGTAGCACCTTGCGCATCCTGTCACCATAAGCCTTTTTCAGAATAGGCAAACCTCTTTGCACTTCTGATGTGCATGAAACAGCTCCTGTGGATACATATTTGAAATCTTCAGATTGTTGTTTCATTCAATAGATGACTACCTTAGCAGCTACATCTATATAGATAATGCAATAACAAGATAAAATACAGATTTTACATGGCGAAACAAATGGATAGTGCAATAACAAGATAAAATACAGATTTTACATGGCGAAACAAATGCTGTTTTCCATCCATTATTTTAAGATGAATAGGCAAGAAGGAAGTAGATTTCTACAAACTCAGGCATAGTAGATATGCATAGTAGAAATCTAGGATTTCCAGGTAAATGCTGTCTCGTGCAGAGTAATTGAAAATGATTGCTTCATGCAAGAATATGAAAAAAAAGGATCATACCCACAAAGTTTCAACACAGGAGAAAATTTTGCCAACATTAAGTTTTGAGTGCAATTTGGTTTTGAGTGCCGCATCAAGTTAAGAAATCAGACAGATCTGGAAAACTTTGAGAACAAAAATCAACAAAAGTCAGTCATTGAAGCCTTGATTGAGCACACAAAGATGTTCAACAGAACAAGTCTCCCACTTGCTGCAAATGTGACCTTTTTTTGGTATCTAGGAAAAAGTACTTGCAGACCCCCTCATCCCTTGCACCTACCAGGATTTGAATCCTGTTCAGGCTAAACTCCCGATAGTTAATGCAACTTTGAAATGATCATTTAAAACAGTATTTTTCTTCATATAAAACTAAACAGGATTTTACATATAAATGGAATTAAATATGCTCTCAAACAAGAACAATGGCAGAAATTAAATGAATGATACCAACGTAAATTCATGTTCAAGTAGAACTATCTACTAGATAGAAAACCCGACAACAAGTCAAAGAAACATCTCATAAAATTTAGGCATACTTGTAGTCACATTTAACGTACTAAAAGCAGTCACCATCCAACAAGGTAGAAACTATATATAGACTAGCACAAAACTCACCTTCCATTCTATTCAATGCTTCCTTATCTGCAATTCTTCTCCCTATAACATAAACGTTAAAGATTCAGTTGAAACACTATTATGGCAAGTAAAAGTAAGACCAACAGACAACAGTAAAAACGTGTGCCAATTAAACCCAGTTGCAATAGTTTAGTACTTCAGTATATTAAAAAGAATAGGAAAAAACTCAAACCTGAAATGAGCTAATTGAGTTCAGAGACCTGTTCCTGTTATATCTTTGGAGACCAGTCCATGAGAAAAAAAAAAAAAAGAACTGACGCTCGTCAGGAGCCTCAAACAAACATTTCGGCACCAAAAGACTTCTAAATACAATTTGACGGGGAAATCTAAAGAGGGGGAGAAAAAAAAAGTTCCTGGAGCATGTACAGACCTGACCCACTGTACCAATAACCGATCAGAAGAATTGCACCCTGAAAGAAATAAAGCATTTCATCATTGGTTTCCAGACGAGAATTGGATCAGACAGTACTCAAGTAGGCATCCGCGATAGTATGTCAATAAAAAGTCCCGAGGAAAAGGGATGTTTCTGACGAACTAAGTCCGGTATTTTGTAAACCAATAGCATTGCTTACAATATAAAGCTGAAAGCTGAAAACTTAAAATGCAGAAGACACAACCAAGAAACCCACCACAACCACGAGTCCAATGGACAATAATGGCGGGGAACGTGATCTAGAATTCGCCCAAAGGGGGATCCCTCCCTCATTTGCTAAACGTCTACCAGGGTTCCCCGGCCGCCGGGATATCATTGTTTATTCCTGGAAGAGTAGCAAAACCCATAATTATTAGAAAGAAACAACTTTTTATCATAATCAATTATAAAGAAAATACAATTTTCTCATATGCATTACAAAGAAAACATCTTTTAATCATATATCAACATAATGTGAGATCTATTCATCATATATCAACATAATGTGAGACCTATCTGTCCCTGTTCTTTATTTACTTACGGACGGAAACTCGAGACCTCCATGAAAGCAATTCAATGACCATTCCCATTTCAAGTGAAAGCCATTCTCTGAACCATTCCGAGCCCGGCAATAAAAACCCAGATACTTTATACCAATGCAAATCAAATGAGAAAATGAGTAGACAATTCTCACTATCAACAAAATTCCCAACCCAACACATTAACCGCTAGAAACACCGAACAATGAAACCGCAACACGGATGCCAACTTTACCTGGAAAATCAAATAAGGTGAAGAAACTTCCGACTCTTCAAAAGCTCGATCTAGATCTGTTTGTAATGGTTTTATAGTTACGATGGCAAGCCATGAGACATAAGTCGAGTTTCAGTTGATTTTTGTCACTGACTGATGATACATTATAGTAACAATTTAAAAAATATCATATTATATGAATATATCATATGTATAAAAAATATATATTATATCATACCTTAAATAATGCATATTATATGTTAAAAACAGAAGTTAAAATTTTGCAGTTTATGAGAAGGAAACCCAACTAATAAGAAACACCGTAGTAAGAATGAAAACAAAGCAAAGAGGCAAAATATATGGTACCTTTCTTCAGGTGGCTGCTATTATGCGCAAGGATGATTTACACCATAATCCAGGATCGTCCTTGCAAGCTAATCAGATTTTCTGTTTTATGTTTCTTGTATTTAATTTCCTTGTGTGGTAAGAAAATATTCAATGACTTGAAACAGGTACCCCAGTTCCCCACTACAACGAGAGACGACAATGGATTTTAGGGTTTGATATATATATTCGGAAGACGAAGGCTTCAAGCGAAACTGTGCGGTAATATTATTATATTATTAGACTTTTTTATAATTTCACTTAAAGAGAAATTCTGTTTCTTGTGAGATTTGTTTGGAGTGTTTATTTACGACTCATCTTTCCAGGTTTCTCTTGTTAAAGTATACCAAGTATATACGCAAGTTTTTACTAGCTTTTTGGTATCAATTGAACTTCAAAGGAAGTACTCTTGACGCTCTTGTTTAAAATGGCATTTAAGGATTGTCCTATCCTCATATATTATGGTCTGGTCCAACCATTATCTTGATCTGGTTGACCTAAAAAATTATTTTCTTTCATTGACACGAGATCCTGATCAATCTCTCTGGGTTACCTTACGTATAAGATAGGTTCACTTCCATTGCATGCAGATCATGAGGCTTAAAAGTGAAGGTCTGTATAGGTTCCTTCGGTGTTGTTTAGTTTGAGAAAAGTATAGGTTCTAGCCTATATATGGTGGATAGTTTCTGATGTGCTTGTCAAAGAACTGATCAGAAAGATTCTTATGCTGATATCCACACATGTTTCTTCTGTACAGATTATGGAAGGTTGGCGTTGACAATCATGTGTGCAATGAGAAACTTGGTTAAAGCGATTGGTTTCTCGGAACAGTTATCCTACCACTATAAATTTGCAGGCCAAGCACGTAGTACTTTCACTTGTTTAAGGAGAGAAGTCTTTTAAGCCTAAAGACAGCATAGAACAGAAAGAGGTACGGATAGTTGGTGCGGTAATCATCAATGATGGAAGATACGTGTCTTATTTAAGGCTCTCTTCTTAGACTTAAACTTGGGTCAGATTACCTGTTCTCTCGCTATTTTATTCGAACAAGTGATCTGTTACCTCTATAATAAGGATATAAAAAAATGTCGTTTGATTTTCTATTTTTTATTATAATTTTCTTTTAAATAAAACAAAAACTTATTTAGTATACCTAGGAACTCTAACACTCCTATAGTTGCACCTCCTATTGAAGCTCTAAAAGTGAGTGTTGAACTTTGGAATGCCACCCTGATTGACTTTTTCTTGACAAGAGAGTCTCCTTCCCTGTAATGAAAGCTTAGGCCTCAAACAATTGGAAATCCATGGCGTTCAAAGAGAATCTCGTCAATGATTAGGACATATTTATCTTTAGATCCCAAAGCAAGGTTTGATGCCACAAAGGTGATTAAATCTAGGCCAAGACATGTTGCCAATAAACCACTTCTTCACAATTGGAGTCTAGGGAAGGATTGTCAAGAGCTCAAGCATTTAAACATACCTCTATGGCTATGTATCCATGGAATTCCCTTGAGTATTGGATAACCACTAGCTTGAGTGATTTAGATAGCTATGTTGGTAAACCAATATGCATAGATGAGGCCATAGCTCAAACTAGTAGAATTAGTTGTGCTTGAATTTGTGTAGTAGTTGATTTTATAGGTCACTTGCTTAAAAAAATTCCCCTATTTAGATTCAATGATAGCATGGAACTTATAAAAGATGTCGTTAAAGTGACATATGCTTGGAAGCCTCCATCTGCACCTGCTACTAAAATCTAGAAAGCTAGAGGAAGGATCTTTAAATTTGGCTTTTCTTAAGATCTTGATGGCAATGACAATTTCCAAATTCCACTTTCAAATAAAGATCAAAATAAAGCTACAATCTTTCACTTATTGACACTCTGCCAATTTAAAATCCAACCATAAATGACCTTTCAACATAAGTAACAGATTGTCTACTCTCTAAAAGTCCAGGACAACTCATAATTTTGAAAAATAGCAATGACACTCCCTCCCTAACTCCCAATAAAGTAATCTGATTTCCAAAATGTGGCACTACTGATGTTGACTTTATTCCTACTACCAAAAAGATATCCAATAGAAAGAAAAGGCCTTCTCTAGGCCAAAGTCCCATGATTGTTTCAACTTGGAATATCAGAGGTCTTAATTTTCCTAAAAAGAAGCTTTTATTAAGAAATTTCATTTTAGATAATAAGCCTTATATGCTTGACATTTTAGAGTCTTGAATTAAGACAAATGTGACATTCTCCAATTCTTGCCTAAGGACTGGAAGCTATTACATAATTATGAAGAGCATCATAATGGCAGAATTCTTTTAGTTTATAATCCCAAGAAAATTGCCATTCTCAATCACAAGGTTTTAGCTCAAATGATCCATCTTAAAGTCCACTTATTAGAGTTTAAAACCATCATTCATGTCTCATATGTCTTTTCTTTCAACTACTCCTTTTAGATAATCTCCATTTGGAATAACCTAAGAGATCTTTCACCTCACATTCGAACTCCTTGGCTCATTCTAAGTTATTTCAATGCCATTGTTCTTTTGCTAAATCTAAAGGTGTTTCTGTTAATAAACATTAATGTGAAGAGTTCAAAAGATGTTTGAGGATATTGAAGTTTCTGACTTACCCTACGAGGGGTAACTTCTTCACCTCAAACAATAAATAATTGTGGAATTCTTTTATTAGAAGAAAGATGGATAGATGCTTGTCCAACTTGGAGTGGTGTCATACCTTCCCACATTCCCAAGCTCCATTCCCTAACACCACACTCTCGGATCACTCTGCCATCCTAGCACAGATAAGCCCTCCATAGTTGTCTAACTCACCATTTAGATTTAATAATTTTCTCATTGTTATTATAGGTTTTCTTGATGTGGTGAAGAAAGGCTCTAACATACCCTATCATGGTTCAAAACAATTCATTCTCAAGAGGAAAATTCATTCCATCAAGGCAATAATCAAATTGTTCCATAAGAAAAACATTAGTAACGCATATCATCTAGTATCTACTGCTAAAGTTGCTTTTAAACAAGCTCAATCAGCCACCTATTGTAATCCTTCTTCTGTTTTGTTTGATAAAAAGGAGAGACATTCTCTTGATATTTTCTTACAAGCTCTAAAGTTCCATCATTCTCTATTGAAGAAAAGGTCTAAGGTGAATTGGTTGAAGCATGGTGACAAGAACTCAACCTTTTTCCATAAGGCAATCACTTCCAGGAAAGCTTCAAACAAGAATGTATTCATCAAGCATCTAAACTCCAATATGGACTCATAGCCTCTAATTACCCGAGCAGTTGAAGACTATTTCATAAATCTACCGGGTTCTCATCCCAATTCCTAATTCTTTTTTAGGCTCATAAATGAAATTGTTCAAGATCAACTTTCTCTTTATGAAGTTAGCATTCTTTCTGCACCTTTTTTCACTTAAGAAATCAATCTTGCTTTTAAATTAATCCACCCAAGAAAGCTCTAGGTCTTAATGGTTTTAGTGCCAACTTTTTCTTCAAGACCTGGCACATTACTAGAGAAATGGTGGTTGATACTATATTAGAGTTCTTCAATCATGGCAAGCCTTTAAAGGAGATCAACATCACTTTCATTACCCTTATCCCTAAAGGAATCAATCTCACTAGTTTTGGTTATTTTCAACCCATAGCCTGTTGTAACACCAATTACAAGGTTATATCCAAGGTACTCTCACTTATACTTAAAAAAAATTCTTCTTAATCATGTTGATTGCAATCATGGTGCTTATATTCCTAGTAAATCAATTGGTGATAACATTTCCATTGCTCAAGAACTTTTCAAGCATTATAAAAGGAAAAGATGACATTAAAATTATGCCATGAAATTTGACTTTTAAAAAGCTTATGACACGTTGGATTGGTCTTTTATCACTAACACTCTACAAGCTTATGGTTTTCCTTTAAATTTATCACTTGGATTCATCAATGCATAAGTATTATGACTTTTAAAGTCCCAGTAAATGGAGAACCTTCTAGGATTTTCAAAGCTGCAAAAGGTATCAGGCAAGGGAATCCTAGATTCAAATTTCATGGCAAATTAACAAAGTTAAAGCTAATCAACTTGAGTTTTGCTTTGCTTATTATATTTTCCTATTATCTCAAGCAAATTACAATTCAACAGCATTACTCTCCGATGTTCTTAAGTTGTTTAACAAAATGTTAGGTCTCATCATTAATTACAATAAGAGTACTTTATTCATCTCTAGAAGTGCTACTAGCCTTACCCCAATTATGGCATCAACTTTTGGATTCAAAGGTCAACAACTTCCAGTGACTCAACTTGGAGTTCCTATATCATCGGCTAATCCATATCCATATGATTAGAAATGCTTGATTGATAATATCCTTTATAGGATCAATAGCTGAAGTTATAGAGAACTTTCCATAGTAGGCAAAGTTCAATTAATAAACTCTGTTCACTCCTCTATGGCTATTCATTGGGGATCCCATCTTATAATTCCTAGATACATTCATAAGAAGATTGATAGGATCTTTAAAAACTTTCTTTGGTCTGGATGCAACCTGAATCTAAAGGCTAGCAAAATCAAATGGACAAATGCATGTTTACCTCATAGATAAGGAGGACATGGTCTCATCACTTCCAAATTGTTAAATCAAATAATGTTTACTAAGAAAGTGTGGAGATTGATTCAAGACAGATAATCTTTGTGATTTAAAAGGGTCAATGCTTACTATACTAAAGAGAAATCCATCTAGTGTTTCAAAATTTCTAGGAATGCTTTTGCTTTGATCAAATACATTGGTAAGATCCAAGAAAAGATCAGAATACGCTGTAACTATCAACTTGGCAATAGAGAAAATTTAAAGTTCTAGTTTAACCCACAGCTCAATCAAAGGATACCCTATAACATTCCTTAATTTCATATGCTCAAAAGCTTCATTTGTGTAGATACTAATGTGGCTCAACGCTTAACTACTCTTTAACAACTCCACAACATAAGTTCTCTCATGATATTTTCCCCACTTCTAACCGATTCCACTAAGATGTTGTGGAAGCTAACAAGTTCTGGTTAGTTCTTCACTTCTTCAGCTAGAAGCATATACAAAGAAGATTGTCCCCAAGTAAAATGGTATCATGTGGTATAGAGCAAGAACTTCAATTCTAGACTTGCTCATCTGCTCTGCAAGGATTCAAAACTAAGCTTGCCACTTTGGATAAAATTGACAACTTCTTATGTATTCCAAATTGGTGTTCCTTGTGCAAGAACAATGTAGAATATCATAACCATCTCTTCTTTTCCTGCAGTTACTCGAATCAGATTTGGATATTCATCATGGATAAATGTGGAATTCATGACCCACCTACTATCTAGCCAAGCATCATAGAATGGAGTATTCAACTTAAAATAACTCAACAAGGCGATGTATGGTTAATATTCACTACTCTAGCTTACCTTGTAACAGGCATTTGGACTAAGAGGAATAAGAAAATATTCAAATACATTACTAGCACACCATAACAGAAATCAATAATGATTTAAGATTAGATCAAGTCGCACATATTCCTCGACAAACATAAGCATAAATTCAGTCACAAAATGTTTTTACAATGGCACTTATTTTAGTTGAATCGTGGCAATACCAGCCGAAGCACTGAATACTAACGTATATACTTCTCAGCTTGTTTTGAACCCAATACAAGCTGATGCACACTCTTACTTATTTAGGATCCTTTTAGGGGTTAGTCCCCTTTGAATTGTATTCTTGTTGTATTGTACTTTGTAAGCTTTTCTTTAGTTGAATAAATTGCCTTTTGTTCAAAAAATAGAAAAATCTTTTTGTGGTTTTCATAAAACTTGAAAAGTGAAAGAAATAAAAAACAATAATCAAATAAACTAGTTTGTTTACTAAATTTTAAAATAAAAATAGAAGATCAAAAATATAAATAGAGACAAATAATTCTGCACAAATAAGAGAGTTTTTCTTAGTCTAAAGACCAAAGTTCCACCATTTTTTAATGCACCTAAAAAGCTTTATTATGTTATTGTTGTTTGTAAGGTCTTAACTCATTTTTTAACCTTATAATTGTGCTAATTTTTTCTTTTTTAAAAATACTAGAAAGTTTTTCTAGAAATGAAGTTACAACTTTCAGTTTGAGTAATACCTAATTACTATATTCTATGAGTTTATTCAACTTTTACTCAAAATGTTGATGAGTTTTTTAGCTTAAATATTTGTCTTTATTTGAAGGTTAATTATTTTATTTAAAATTTTAAGACTTTTTTTAATTATGTATGTTGTTTTGAAAATGGTCTAGATGCTATTATAAATATGATTTTGTATAAGAAGAAAAATGTAAAGAGATAGAAAGAGAATTTTTATTTTATGAAAGTCAATTTTCTTCATCGAATACAAGAAAAGTTTTCTTATCATTTTCTCTTTATTTTACTATAAGTTTTCTTTTTTTTCTACTTTTAATTTATAATAATATCAGAGCTTCATATACAAGTCGTGAGATTATTTGAATTCCCAATTGAGGGTGATTTAAATATAAACTTATGAAATTAAGAGTTAAACGTCATGACAGCAAGTGACAATAGCCTCAGGTGGTTTTTCTTCAACACTTGTTCCAATAGTTAATGTATAGTTTGGATAATAAAAATAAAGGCCTGTTTGAAATTAACGACTTTATAGAATCAATTAACATTGATCCTCCACTACTTGGAGCAAATCCGACTATATATGGATGGAAAAAAGAAACATAAAGAAATGAAAATTAAGAAATCTAAAGCTCTCACTTGTATATATGTTACTTTAGCTAATGTAACGTTCTTTAAGATTATGACATATTAGAAGCCAAGCTCTTCACATTAAAAACGTGAGTTTGAAATGTTCAAAAATAAAAAGAACATGAGTCAAACAAAGAATATACCACTAAGTTCATAGAGTTGGTTAATGAAATTAGACTTTTTAGGGAAGATCTTATAGATCAAATGACAGTTGAAAAATGTTGTAATAAGTCTTTATGACAAATTTAAGGTAAGAGTTGTAGCAATTAAAGAGTTATGTGATTTAATAAATTCCTCAATTGTTAAACTTATTAGTAAGTTGAATATGCATAAACAAAGAGCCTTTTTATCAGAATTGATGAACTAGTTGAGAATGCACTTTAGGCTAGGAAAAATGGTAAGGAGCATTTTTTTTAAAGATAAAAGGCTATTTGATAATTATAAAAACAAGGGTAAGGTAGCTGAAATCTTCAAGGAAATTGACAAACTATCCATCAGGATAAATCTGACCCCTTCCCCTATTTCCGCCGACGTATATAGGATATTTTAAGAAGTGAGCATCTTTCGTATTCGTAGGATTTGGAGAAAGAATAGGAAAGGTGATTTCACTATATTTCTAGCCAGGAACAGGATCTATCACAAGAATATTTTTTTAATGTGACGATAGCTCTGAAAAGAAAGGTTCCTTATCTTTTCTTTCATCTTTGGTGAAATACGATTGCGGGGGGTGCTAATTAATTCAAACCGCTCTTAAGAAGTCGAATCATATAAAGAAGAATTATTGGTTTAAAACAAATATGTGTACCGCTACAGAATTTATAACATAATGGGAAACACAAAAAGAATTTATAGAGCTAAGAAAAAGTAGAAACTTTAACAATTTCATCCACCAAAACATCCTCTTCAACAAGCCAATTATATAAAAGAGTTAAAAGAAAAGGATGTTCACTTATTTATTACAACTCAACACTAATCTCATCTGATTTATAGATGGTGAATCTACTAGTCATATGGAAAAAGATTCCATATGTCCAACTTACTTGATATAAAAAATCAAATCTAAAATTGTCTTAGGAAACGGAACTATTGTATAAACTAAGGGCAAAGGCTCAATAGCCATCAACATTAAGAAAGGTATATAGTAAATTCTCTTTATGACATAGTTGTCTCATAATTTTCTTAGTATGGGTTAAATGATGTGTAAGAATTTCTCTCTTTATTTTACTTGTATAGAATACACAAACTATGATCTTTATGGTGTTTAAATTGAAAAAAATTAAATATGTGATACTATATTTCCCTTAAATTTTGTTTATCTTAGGGAAAGTGCACTTATTATCAAAATATGAAAGTTTTCAATAGTATATGATATTTATCCATTTGAATTTGAGAACATTAAAGAAGAAAAACAATAAAAACACCCTTTTTATATTGATGGTATGATGAGAACCAAATAAAAAATTAGAGTTGGTTCATATTGATGTTTGTAAGTCAACAGGGCAACTCTATTAAGTCAAAATAAATATTTTAAATTATTCATAGATGATTTTAGAATAATGACTTTGTCCAATTTATATGTTGTAAATTTCAAATTTTTTGGTGTTAAAAAATTAATTAAAGCTTTAATTGAAAACCAAAATGATTTCAGAATGAAGACTCTCAAGTCATATAAAGAGTGTGGAATTGAGCATCAATTATTAGGACATTTATAGATATGACTAAATATATATTATTTGAGAAAAACTTTTTGAAGAGATTTGTTTAAAATGCAGTTTGTATCTTCGTTTATTTACTCAACATGTTACCTATAAAAGCAATTAATGGTATGACACTTATAGAAGCTTGGTTAGGCATTAAGTCCTCTGTGTTAGCGAAATGTTAATAATAATCAAATTGGAAAGGGTTATCTGAAAATAAGGAGTCGTGAAAAATCACTGTCCTAAGTCAAAAATTTCCTCTCTATGGTGTAGCAAGATAACGGGATCAGACGTCAGGGTTAACGTCTTCTCCACCAACTTTAGTGCACTCCAAAGGGCGGAGTAGGAACTATCTCTGAGAATTAAGTAAAATAAACAAGTATGTGTTTATTGCCTTTTGAAAGAATAAGAGGATGTATATATTGTGGGAAAAAAACTAACTCTTTAGAAGAGTGGAGGTGAGGGGGTTTTATAGCAAGTGTTGGCCCTGGGTTCCCATACAGGTTTTATGGCGACTACGTGTCACCATTTGATATTTATTATACATATATATATTTGGAAACATTACAATGAAATAAAATAAATTATAGCATTTAAATGTAATTAAGGACTAGGCAAGGAAAATTCGTAGTGGGCTCATAGAGTAATTATAGGCATAAAATTAAATTATTCAAAAAAAATTTAATAAAAACAATTAATACACAATTTAATAAATGATATCAAAATAAAAGAAATAGATAATAATGGTTTTTAAATAAAGAAAATTCATAGGAAAGGTAAAAATATTACCCCACAATTTATAAGAATTTTTCCATACTCAAAAGTGAACCAAGAATATTTAATGTGGGTGTAAGAAGAATTTATATCAATTTGAATTTAGGAAATGAAAATCGTAATTCAAAAAGCATCACATTTCACACGCCTGTGAGAGGGTTCAAAACAAACAGGAAAGTCGCAATCGTATGGAGTTACGATCGCGACTTTTAATGAACAGTGGCAGAAAAAAAGAAGGAAGTCGCGATCGTACCATGGTACGATCGTGACTTTGAAACAAACGTAGCAAGTCACGATCGTACTACAGTACAATCGCGACAATGAACGACAAGAAGACTCGCGGTCGCGACTTGGTCGAGATCGCGAATTTCTTGGTATCGTTGCGATCGTGCTAAGTCGCGATCACGACATTTCTGGACCTGTCGCGATCGCGATTTAGCGAATCTGGGAATGTCACGATCGTACTGAGTCACGATCGTGACTTCCCCAATTGAACATCCTTACTTCTAATTAACATATCTCTCAAACCAGAAACCCAAAAAGTACAAACTATATATCATTTTAAAGCTAAGATCAAGACCTACGACTTTTATGAAGACAATTTTGCCTAATTCCTCATGTATTGATACAGTTTAATCATTGAAATAAAATTACCATTTCAGCCAAATTCATACTTCAAGTATGCATAACTGCACCCAAACTCAGCTACCTTATAAGAGTCATAACTTCTGCATCTGAAATCCAAAAATTTCAATCCTTATAGCGTTAAAAAGCTAAAAGAATAATCTACAACTTTTATGAAGACTACTTAGCCTAATTCTGCCTATATCAATATAGTTTAAGCTCCAAAGTTTCAGATCACTGTTCTATTGGTTTCCCTGTTTTTACTCATCTGCATACTAACAATTCTTCTGCAAATTTCACAGGACCCAAACCAACATAAAATTTCCTACATATCAAAACTCCTTTGCTACACAATTTAACTCAAACAAGTTCAACCGAAGATACCACGACATTCAATACAAGCCAACTCAACAGTAGCAGAAAATTTTGCATATTTAGCTATCCATACATATATCAAAAAATTTTCTGCATTTTCTGTCAACCTTCATTGTCCATTTTTACTGTTCATTTGCAACAACAAAGTTGGTACACAATTTCATACTTCATTGCACAATGCCATAACAGTATCATGGTTACAAACATATACAAAAAAAATGCTGATACAAAAATACTTCTAGAAATGTTCCACACTAACTTAGTTACAAAATCCGAATTTCTTGGAGGTTGCCAAGCCCTTTGCAAGGATCACTTATACTTTGCTGATTCTTCACCTGAGGAGTGAAAATTGATGGGGTGAGCTAAAAGCTCAATGGCTAATATGTTTATAGTCGTTGATAATGAACTATACACAACATAGATGAATGTTCATAATCATAATACAACACACCATTATAAAGACATATTGGCTGAAAAATATCATCAAGCATAACACTCCAACATTATCATAAGTTAACATATTCAAAACGCAATGCACATCAAAATGGCTCGAGAGTTCCGTGGAACGAAACGGAAAAATCGAAGTTTTCACCGTGAGATGAAACGAGTCCAATTTCTCAGGATCTCGTGGCCACAAGCGGGCAGCCGGGAGAAGGCTATGGTGAACGTGCACGTGACAAACGAAACGAATTTCTCTCTTGCCCACATAACGGATTTTACAATATTCAAACATTTCCGAATATGTTCATGTGACAAAATCCTTTCAAAGTAGCATGGTATACATTCACAAAGAATAATACAAAAACATTGAGCATACATACACATAATCATTAGTTCATCATCACAAAACCATAAACATATTACCTACCTATTTAACTTTATATTTTCCAAAATCAAGCTTGGTCTTCGCCTTTCTCTTGTTGGAGATTTTCTTGATTATCTAAGACAAACATATTTTATTTTATCAATACACATGCATGAAGCTACCTACTATCCATAAATAAACTTAGGCTTAACCTTAACCTATTCTTGATTCTATCTAACTAGAAAAACTAAGATCTAAGCAAGTCTAAAGAAGACACCATCCTCATATTCTTCTTCTTTCTTTCTTCATCTTCATCTTCTT
>JAOQML010000195.1:15847697-15870116 GCA_027568935.1 Erythroxylum urbanii | reverse complement strand
GTGGATTCGATCCCGACTTACCGCAACTACAAATTTTAGTGTGCAGAGTCAGGTAAATTTTGCAGTGCACTCAACACACACTGTCAATGTTATATATTTATTGTAAAATATGCGTTGCTATATTTTAGGATCCACGACTGATCAGAAAAGGATAAGGGGTGTCACAAAAGGACACGAATTGGCAAAGATTAATACGGTGATAGGTAAGAGATTGGAGATAGAGATCTCCCCCGCTAAAAGATGACCAACCAACTCCGTACAGTCTGCCAAATTATCGAGTGAGATTGGTGTGGTATCCCGATCTTCATTACCTGTAAGAACAAAATGAAAAAAATAACTAATGAGGAGTTCGGCATTGCATTTGATAAGTTAGACGTAAGTATTATAAAACTATTTAATTTGTATATGTTTTCCATATGCCTATTACGTTCTGACATAATTTATAACTTTTTGTAGCAAAAGTTAGAATTCAAGGGAATGAGGACAGACATCGTAGTACATGCTGCTGTCAAGAAATTTCTTTCTTTAAGGTCTAAAGATCAAAGATTTCATTTAAAAAAGCATTACACCAAGCATGGAAAGGATGTTAAGCCATAAAATGTCACAGTGGCGGAGCTGATGGATTTATTCGAATATTGGGACCAGTCGGCTACAAAGGTTAGTTAATTTGATCACAAAAATTATTTTCACAACTTTTTTGACAACTGATTATATTTTTGTATTTATGAATTGTGATTTATAGATGTTATAATAGATTTTGTTATGTTTATTGTTAGGAAAAAAGTCAAAAAGCCAAATTGGCTATGAGTCAAGTCAAATGTCGACCAAACTTAGGCTCCAAGGCCTTTGTAGCGATACAGCATGAGATTATAAGTTATTATCTTTTTAATTATATTTTACTTTGGTTGATATTTCAAAATTATAATAAATATTACTAATAATATTTTTCAATACAACAGAGTGACAAAGATGGAGAAGACTGTGACTAGATGAAGCTATGGTATCACACTTATTATGATAAAAGTAAAGGTCAATGGACAACTACAGAATGTAGAGAAAAATGGGTGAGTACATAGTTCAAATACAAATTTTTTTAGTATTCATGAATTTTAGTATCTAATTAATTCTTTATTTTTCAGGAATTAATGTATAAGAAATTGGAAAATTCAATAGATCAAGGTCATCCGATGACAGTGGATGAAGTGTGCGACAAAATCTTGGGCACAAGATCTGATTATGTTGTTGGCATGGGAGTTGGGCCTCGACCACAAGGGAAGACTTCGGTCAGAAAGAGACTTCGAGATGAACTAGAGGAGTCAAAGAAGGTTAATCAGGAATTACAGTCTCAAGTCGATGAATTGACTAAAAAAGTTGAACAAATGCAGGATCGATTCACTACCGAAGTCGAGCAATAAAGAATTGAATTTGAACAAAAAAAAAGGCTTTTGGAACTTTTATGTTCTACACATAACATTCGTTTAGATTAGATATATGTACTCATATTAATATATTATTAAATTAAGACAAATTTTTTATATTAATTAACGTATTATGACATGTTTGAAAATTGCAATTAAATAGTAAATTGTCTTCATTTATGAAATTCTTGTGATACATAAATAATTATTCAAGCTAATGATAAACTAAAAAATTTAAGAATTATTAAACAAATAAAATTCAATATTGAACAATATTGATTAATTATTAAATATATAAGATTTAAAATTAATATTTAAATTGAAAATTTATTAAATTAAATTTATTTTGGGGTAAAAAATTAAATACAAGAAATAAAGGGCAATCTGCGACGTTTAGTAAACATTCCGCAATGTTTTAAAACGTCGCGAAATCCCAAGCATTTTGCGATGTTTAGAAAAAACGTCGCAGAAACAAATAATTAGCAACGTTTTATAACATCACAAAATGTAGCATTCTGCGACATTTTCACCAACAGCGCCAAATCTTAAAGATTCCGCGATGTTGTCTAAAATGTCACGGAATGAGGCTTTCCTCGACGTTACAAAAAACATCGCAGAATCTACCTTTCGGCGACATTTCTTAAAATGTCGCGGAATCTTGATGATTCCACAACGTTTTCTCCTAACGTCACCTAATGTGTTTACTTTTAGTGACATTTCTGTAAACGTTGCAGAATGTATACATATTCCGCGACGTTTTACATAAAACATTGCAAAAACCTATTGCCTACACCACAATCCGCGACGTTTTTAGTGACGTTTTTTAAAACGTCACAAATTTGATTCTACAACATTTTTTGGCAATCTGTGACGTTTTTAAAACGTCGTAGATTCTAGATTATTCTTATAGTGCCAGCTTGACCGTTTGTTTATGGATGATAGGCAGTTGTTATTTTGTGGTGGACACCGTATTTGCGCATTAGGGCCTTAATTGTTCGATTATAGAATGGTGTTCCCTAATCACTGATAATAGCTCTTGGAACTCCAAACCTGCTAAAAATATTAGACTTCAAAAAATCTACAACCACCTTGGAATCATTAGTCCTAGTGGCCTTTGCTTCTACCCACTTCAAAACATAATCGACAGCAAGGAAAATGTAAAGATTCCCGAAAGAAGTAGGAAAAGGACCTATAAAATACATACCTCATACATCGACTATTTCACGAAATAACATAGGAACTTAAGGCATTTCATTCCTTTTACTGAGATTACCAATTTTCTGACACTTAGCACAACTTTTACAAAATTGTAAGAATCTTTGAATAACAATCACCAATAAAAACCACTGTCTAAAACTTTTCTTATGGTCCATTTTTGTCCAAAATGACCGCCATATGCAAAAATGTGATAATGTGTAAGAATGGGATGGGTTTTCTTCTTTGTTACACACATTCAAATAATCTGATCAGACCCTATCTTCCACAAGTAAGGCTTATCCCATAAGTAAAATCACCTAAGTTTGTCTTTCTGTGCTTTAGTGAATTGGGAAGGAAAAGTACCAATAGCTATAAAATTTACTAAATCAACAAACCAAGGTTTCGTACTCTGGACGAGTAGAAGTTGCTCGTTTAGAGACAATTCAAAAATTGGCTTGGAGTCTTCTTCCTTTATGATTCTGCTTAAATGGTCTACTACAAGATTGTCAGCTCCTTTTCTATCCTTAATCTCCAGATCAAATTCCTACACCAGCAATAACCATCGTATTAGTCTAGTCTTAGATTCTTTTTTGGCAAGTAGGTAACGTAGAGCTATATGATCAGAATAAACAATAGCTTTAGAGCCCAAAAGATAAGATCGAAATTTATCTAAATCAAAAACAATTGCCAAAAGCTCCTTCTCTATTGTTGTGTAATTAACTTGTGCTGGATTCAAAGTCCTTGAGGCATAGTAGATGACATGACTCTTCTTATCAATCCTCTGTCCTAGAACAGCTCCCACAGCGTAATTACTGGCATCACACATAATTTCAAATAGGTAGACCCAATTGGGGGCTTGAATGATTGGTGCTGAGATGAGCAGTGCCTTTAACTTATCAAAGGCTTATTTGCAAGTCGCATCAAATTCAAATTTGATATATTTTTGGAGCAATCTAAAAAGGGGCTGTGAAGTCTTTGAAAAATCTTTGATGAACTGTTTATAGAAACCTGCATGTCCAAGAAAACTTCAAATTGCTCGCTCGTTAATAGGGTAAGGCTGATTTGCAATAAGTTCAACCTTTGCCTTATCCACGGATATGCCTTTTACGGAGACTACACGACCTAAAATGATTCCATACTGCACCATAAAATGACATTTTTCAAAGTTCTAAACCAAGTTTGTTTGAATGCATCTCTTTAGTGCTTTGATCAAATATTCAACACACTGGTTGAATGAATCTCCATATACAGTAAAATTGTCCATAAAAATTTCAGCATAGCTCTCAATCATTTCAGAAAAAATGCTCATCGTGCATCTTTAGAACGTTCCAAGAGCATTACACAATCCAAATGGCATCCTTCTGTACGCAAAAGTACTAGATGGATAAGTAAAAGTGGTTTTTTCCTAGTCTTCTTGTGCAAAAGCTATTTGGAAATAACCAGAGAAACCATCAAGAAAACAAAATTAAGACTTACCTACAGGTCTCTACAACATATGATCAATGAATGTCAAAGGAAAGTGATCTTTCCTTGTAGCTATATTTAGCTTTCTGTAATTAATACACATTCGCCATCTATTTTGAACTCTCATCGGAATAAGCTGATTTTGTGCGTTTGGAACCAAAATGAAGCCTGTCTTCTTTGGAACAACGTGCACACGGCTTACCCATTGGCTATCAGTAATTGGTTATATGATTCCTTATTCCAATAGCCTAAAGACTTCACTTAAAACTACTTCCTTTATTATTGGGTTAAGTTTGCATTAAGGTTCCCTTATTGGTTTTGCTTTTTCTTCTAATGCAATACAGTGCATGCAAACTGTAGGATTGATTCCCTTTAGGTCTACCAACTTCTAGTTAATGGTTGTCTTGTTTTCCTTTAAAAACTTCAACAGTTTCTCCTCCTGCAAGTCAAAAAGATCATTAGCAATGATTACTGCTAATGTCTCTCCTTTCTGGTAGTGGTTTTAGTTCGAGATGTGGAGCTTTCAAGATGGAAGGTAACGTTATTTTGGAATTGCTATCCAACATAAGGATTTCTCAAGCTTCGTCCTGGTTGCCTTCCTTACTTGTGTCATTCTGTAGAAAATCATCTTGGTTGTTTGCTTGAATTTCCTGCTCAAAATTTTGTTGGACATGAGGGTCAATAACATCGAGATAACATATAGATTCAGTTTTGTCAGGATAATTCATAGCTTTTGTGATATTGAAAGTGACAATTTCACCATCAAATTCTAAGGATAGCGTACCCTTATGCACATCAATTTTAGTTCTTGCAGTTTTCATAAATGGTCGTCCTACCAAAATTTGAGCTGACCCCTTTTTCTGAAGCATCAAGCATGTTCATAACATAAAAATCAACAGGAAATATTAACTCATTGATCTTTACTAATACATCCTCAATGACACCTTCTGGATAGGTGTTAGATCTATGGGCGAATTGAATAATGACTCTTGTATCTTTCAAAGGTCCTAAGTTGAGAAGTTTAAAAATTGATAAAGGTATAACATTGATTGATGCCCCTAAATCTAGCATTGCTTTCTCAACTCTCTTGCTTCCAATAACACAAGGTATAGAAAATATACCTGGATCGATGCACTTTTCACGTAATTTTCTTTGAATCACTAAAGAAACATTTTCGTTTACCTGAATTTTTGCATCTCGGTGAAGCCTTCACTTGTTTGTGCACAATTCCTTAAGAAATTTAGTGTACTTTAGAACCTGTTTGATTGCATCCAGTAGTGGAATGTTGACTTCTACTTTTTAAAATGTCTCCAAAATTTCTTACTCTTTATCGTCCTTGACCTGCTTCATCAACCTGCCAGGGAAGGGAGGCTTAATCACAATCTCTGAAATTTTTGTTTTTTGAGTTACATGGTTTGAGTCTGGTTCAGATTTTTGTGGTGTTATTTTTGCTATTTTCTTTCCCACCATTTCATCGTGTTCTGATGCTGGGACTTGTTTACCATTACAAAGGGTGATGGCACTTGCATTCTCCCTTGGATTGTGTTATGATTTTGTAAGAAGCTTCCCTTTTTCAGCTTCTAACTGCCCCACTATTGTTGTTAGTCATTGGACTTGATTGCTTAGGTCTTTTATTCTAGCTCGTGTCTCTTGCTGAAAGGCTTAAGTGTTAGTTGTTAAAGCTTTAACAATATCTTCTAATGACATACCTGAGCTTAATGCTTGATTTTGTGGAGGTGGGGTTGGTTTGTTAAATCCTGATGGTCTGTATGGTTGTTGCCCATTATTGTGCACATTTTACTGACCGTAATGTTGTTGGTTGCCTTGCTATCCATATCTGAAATTAGTATGATCCCTCCATCTTGGATTATTCTGATTAGAGTATGGGTCATATCTTCTTGGTTGGTTAGCAAATCTAGTAATCACATTGACTTGAGGGCATGAATCCTCTTGGAGTTGTGGGCAAGAATCAGTTGGATGGTCTCTTGTAGCACAAATTCCACATATTTTGTTGCTTTACACTTGTCCTAAAGCAACCTGTCTAACAAGAAAGGTTAATTCAGAAAGCTGGGATTTAATGTTTAGAGAACTAACCTCATTGACCTTCTTTAGAATCTGTTCTGTGCGTGCCCCAAATGTTGAGAGTTTACTGCCATTCTAGAGATCAAAGCTCTCGTGTCTTTTAGTGTCTTCTCAATAAAGGCACCGCCACTGGCAGCATCAATCATGTTACAGTCCATGGGTTGCAGTCCTTTATAAATGTACTGTAATAGAAGCTTATATGAAATTTGACGATGCGGGCAGCTGGCATAAAGTTAAACCACTCCCAATACTCATACAAACACTCTACAGGGTACTGTCTAATCCTGCTAATCTCCTTGCGAATTGTTCCAACCTTTAAAGCCAGAAAGAACTTCTCTAGGAAGGTCCTTTTCAAGTCATTCCATGTTTGTATTAGGCCAGAGGGTAGGTAGTAGAGCCAATCTTTTGCCTTATCTGCAAGTGAGAATGGAAAGGCTCGCATCTTTATTTGCTCCTTTGTTACAACATGTGGTTTCATAGTTGTTCAAACAACATGAAACTCCTTCAAGTGTTTATCTAGATCTTCTCCTGCAAAACCATGAAAAGTAGGCAATAAGTGAATTAAACTTTATTTAAGCTTAAATCATACATTTATGTTCGGAAATTCAATGCACAATGGTTGTTAGACAACATCAGGTGTTACCATCTGCCTTAAAGTTTGCTGTGGTGCAGCCATTTGTTCTTCTGTGATAGTCAACTAATTTTCTGCTTCAGAATTGCTATCAATTGCATTGGAATCCGCTTGGTGTTTTGCTCTTCTTGGTGCTCTTAAGGTTCTTTCAATTTCAAGATCAAAAAGAGGTGTACCTGATTGAGATCATCTCAACATAAAATAAATTAGCTCACAAATTTAAATTTACAAAAAAGACTCCCCAGCAACGGTGCCAAATTTTTGGTGAATCTGTCGAAATTCCCAAAAATAATTTTGAATTGTTTCCCCAATCAAAGAATAAGTTTGTAGTAGTAGGGAACCACCAGGTCGAATCCCTATAAGTCTTATATAGCAAATTTCTTAGGTGAGTAATAACAGAAATTAAAAAGGGGGGTTTTGGTGATTATAACTGAGTGCAGAATTAAAATAAACAAGCTGGAATTAATTTATCAGTAATAAAAACTCAGCTCTAAGGTTGCTATGTGATTCATTATTTTCTGCCTATTGTTGAAGTATGAAAATTCATTATCCTTCTATTCCAATAATGACCTCGCTTCTCCTTAATGCTAGAAGAAAAACAGAATATTTAATAATCGAATTAATCACAAGAAATGCTTCTAATTAATTTTTTATTGAACAATTAATCAAATATTGGAAAGCAAGATCTAATTAAAAGACTCTAGCATTAAGTACTGGAAATAAGTCATGCCAAGCAGCCAATCAAGAAACACTTGAGAGATTAAATCTTGTCCTATCCTTCTTTAATCAATTAACCATAATAAGAAATGCTTTTCCAATTAAATTAACTTTGCTTCTGTACTAAAGCTTAATACACATACGGCACAAGCATTAGAAAGCATATAACAGTTGAGAATTTAATCAACACGTGAGATTAAATACACAATTGACTAAGAAATCAAAGAAGAATTGGTACTGGAAGTATTGGAGTATAAAAACAATAATAAATCACAACTCATAGCATAAATTTGAATCACAAAGTCTCCCTAGAAGTGAATCAAGAAAACTACTCACTCATGGTTCTAAAAACAAGAAAAAGAATTAATCAAAAATAATGGTAAGTAAATAAAATTAATCAGACGAACAATCAAATTACATTTCTGGTATAAGAGAATTAAAAACTCTAATGACCAAAAAACAGCCCTGTCTCCACACAAAACCTCTGTCTACTTCCTCTTTGCAAGCGTGTATAAATATATATATATATGTGTGTGTGTGTGTAGGTAGGCTAGGGTTTGTCTTTTCTTTCCTTTTTATTCCCGTGTAGGCCCATATGGCCATATGAAAACAATTTGTGCATTCACTTGGAGCCAACAACAACTTGGCCTCAAACTTTTATCCTTTTGGCACTTTAGTCCTTACTCTTAATCTGTGCCAATTTAAGCTGCAACTCCAGCTTTTTATCTATATCTTCGTCTCAGCAACAATACAAAATCATTCCAAATAGATGCAGTAACATATTCCAAATGATAATATTTGCTTATAAAGTACATGGAATTAATGTATAATTATGCATTCATCAGTAATCAATGAACTACTTTTCCATGGGTTGCCTCCCATGTGGCGCTTCGTTGAACGTCAGTTGCTCGACACTCTTTTAAGCTCACGGTGGTTCTAATCCAAGTCACACTGGTAACATAATCATTAATCTCAAAGTTTGAACATTAGCCATCATGCTACAGTTCCCACCTTCCTTGTAATTCTCCTTTCCTCGCCTTCTTTGTCACGAGTGCTTCTTCCTGAAAGCATTCCCCATATCCTTGATATCTTCCCATTCTCCTCAAGGTTCGAGTTCCTTGATATTCACTGCAAGGGAAGGAGAATCATACTCTCTTATGGTCACTTTGCGAGTCAAATTCACCTTTCCTATCCTCAAAGTTAACTCACCCCGTCCACATTAATGATGGAACGTGCAGTGGCCAAGAACGGTCTTCCAAGAACTATCGGGGTGTCCATACCTTCGCTAATGTCCAGTATGTAGAAGTCTGTGGGAAAGGTATATTTATTAACTTTTACTGGAACATCATTTATAATCCCCATCAGTTTATGTCCAGTTCAGTCGGCCATCTTTACTAAAAACTTGGTGGGTACTAACTCTCTTAACCACAATTTCAGACTAAAGGTGTAGGGCATCGTGTTTATGTTCACGCCTAAATCTGTAAATCTCTTATCTATAATGATCATGTTGATGCTATAGGGGATGAAAAAGTCCCCCAGGTCCTCCTTCTTTTCTACGATGTTGGGGTTGTCTTCCAATTGTCACTCCTTGACCTTCTTTTTGATGGATTCCTGTAATTTGAGCTTCGTCTATACTTATTCCATCACTTCCTCGATCTTGTTTTGCTCAATCTCTTATAATTTTTCTACTTCCCTCTTTACATATAACTTCCACTGCTGAACATTAGGGAATGAAAATACACATCGAGTTGCCTAAAGTGACTCGATTGTGGGCTTACTTGGAAAGTCTTCTTTAATTGCTTGACTTTCTCCTTCATATTCTCCTTCCTTTACCTTCTCAAGTTCCTCCTCCTGGTTTTTACTAATAACCATGATACGTTCCTTTGGATTAGACTCAGTGTTCTTTGGAAGAGTTTCAGCAATCCGAGTAGACATTGCCTCCGCTAATTGCCCCACTTGGACTTTTAGATTGTGTGTGGATGAGGCATGGTTCTTTGTAACTTGCTCAAATTTGCTCTTGAGCCTCCTATGTGCTTCCTCCATGCCTCGAATCTTATCTAAAATTTTATCCAACTTTGATTCCATCGAGCTTGCTTTATCTTGTTAGAAGCCTGATTGTCCCTAAGGCCTTAATTGACCGCCAGTGTTGTTCGACCAAGAGAAGTTTGGGTGATTCTTTCACCCAGGGTTATATATGTTGGAGTAGGGATTGTTACCCCCTCCTCGTCCATATTGTGCCCCCATATAGTTCACTTGATCCTGATTGTCTTCTTTCATTAAATAACACTCCACGATGTCATGGTCTAACTGTCCACAAAGCTCACACTTTAACTATGCGACCTTTACCTGAGCTGAGGATGATGCCTTCATGTTGTTTAGTTATCGTTTCAAGTTGTCAATTTTTGCTTGCATCTCTGTCATCTTATCAACTGTGACAATTCCCTTCTCCTCTCCAAAAGTAGCAGGTTGCCTTCCTCGCTCAGTTGTCCACAAGCAATTGTTGCTAGCCATTTCCTCAATTAGCTCCTCCACTTCATCAACAGTCTTTCGCATCAAGGATCCTCCTGACGCTGCATTGATTGTGCCTCTTGTTGGTGGGTTCACTCCATTATAAAAGGTCTACAAAAGGAATTCCTTGGGTAGGTTATAGTGTGGGCACTTCCTTTGCAGATCCTTGTGTCTTTCCCACGCTTTATAGAATGACTCCCCGTCACCTTGTTGGAAATTGGTGATTTCCCTTATGATCTTTGTTGTCTTCGTCAACTGGAAGTACTTATCTAAGAAAGCCCACATAAGCTGGTCCTATGTCGTGATGTTAGCTGGGCTCAGTTAATGATACCAAACCTTCGCTCTATCTCTAAGTGTAAAAGGAAACAGCCTAATTCTAACCGCATCCTCCAACATCTAATGATACTAAAAAGTATCACAAGTTTCGAGGAAGTTCAAGATCTGCGCGTTAGGATCCTCATTCGTCAATCCATAAAATTGCATGTTCTGTTGAAGCATATTAAGGAGGGTTGGCTTAATCTCGAATGAGGCCGCTTGAACCGGCTGCTTAGCCACTTCTTGGTTTGACGGGTTGAACCCTGGCCTCATAAAGTTCATCAGGGTCCTCTGTTGTCGTCCTTGGTTCACTTCCTGATCCATGTTTCTTTGAAACTCCTTGGACATTGATGATTTTCCTATCTTTTCTTCTTCTTCACTTGAAGCTTTCCTAAGGGTTTGTTCTAATCGTGTGATGTCTAAATCTAATGTCTCTACTGCACAACTCGAACCTCTCGTGACTCTTGTGTTCATGCAAGAGCACGAATTCCAAAATGAAACAAAATAACTAAAATTAAAAATTAAAACTAATCTAACGCCTTAGACTATAGAACTAAACTATCGCCTCCCCAGTAATGGCGCAAAAAACTTGATCCAGGTTTACGTATGCTAAGTTTACTATTTTAATCTCGATAATATTGTAAGTGCACAGTTTGTTCCTGTAATACCTAAGGTATCGATCCTACGAGGAAAGGTAATCTAATCCTAAAATCTAAGGCGAAACTAAAATGCAACAATCTAAAATAAACAAACAATGCTTAAAATTAATCAAGCAAACAATCAATTACAAGAATTAAATGTCAGAAATAATAACAAATAGCAAATCACACAGTCCAATCCAAAATCAACCTAGGAACTACCAATTAAGAGAAAGGAGGTTTTAATCCAAAATTACTAAGAATCTAATCAATTATGCAATTATCGAGTTACAGGGTCTAAATTGTCCTAGGGTGGATTACTCTCTCTCGAATTATAATCTTTAAATCCTAATTAATAATCCCTAATTTAAATTATGAAATTGTAATCTCTCGATTCACAATTGACCCAAAACTTAAATTAGTTCTAAAATTGTCTATTAACTTACCGGGAACCTATGCTCGTTCTCTCGTTACGCAATTTCATCGATTTGATTCAATTCTTATCTAACATTTTACCTAACTCTCGTTAGCCCAAACTGATGATATTCACTCAGCTCACCCTCTTAGTTTGTTGCCGAATTATTAAGAATAGATATTAAATCACAAAATAACTCAATTAAAACACAATGAATCAAATTTCATAAATCTCAAGAATCAAAATCTCGAAGGTGAGTTTAGACAAAAATCAACATTCAACAACTCTATTCTCAATAACTATCCCAATTTCATAAATCAATAAAATTGAAACAAAAATTGACAATACTATTGGAAAGGACTCGTGGAGGCAATGAATGCAAGAAACTACCTGTTCCAGGAAGTTCTTCATGTCAAGCTTCGTCTCCTTTTCTCTTTTCCTTCGTCTCCTTCCTCAAACCACTCGATAGCTCTCTAGGGTTCTGAATTTGCTGAAGTGAAAAGCTCTGTCAAAGACTCCTCTTTCTGTCTTATAATGTTCCTTTTATATCTTGGAATCCCAAAGTTTAATCTGAGGTCGAAACAGTCTAAAAAATTAGGCAAAACTCAAGTTTCTGTACCAGCCCGACGCAGACCATGATCGTGGCCCTGCCTGCAACGATCATGGCTAGTGCCTAAACCGTTCGGTCACAATCGTGGCCCAAAGTGCACCATTGTGGCCGGGTCCTTTTAGCTAGCCTCTTTCTGTCACAAACATGGCCTATTATGTCACGATCATGGGCCGTGTTTTGGCACAAAACTCTTCGAAACTTCTCCGTTCTTGATCGTTTATTCTGAAAAACTAACAAACATATTAAGATACCTCAAAAATATAACATTTAAGCTCAAAGACTTATACTAACCCATAAAAATAAGTAAACACATTAATTAACATAATTGATACCCAAATACACACTAAACACTCAGATTAACACTAAATACCTAACAAATTGAACCCTAAAATATCATGTAAATCACAACTATCATCCACAAATTCAAAAAGGCCTTATATAGTCTTAACAAGCCCATAGGGCTTGGTATAGCAGAATTGATGATTATCTTCAGAATCTTGGATTTGTCAAAAGTCTAAGAAAAACCACATTGTGTGTGAAGAAGGTAAATTATGGTATAAACATAGTATCTATCTAGATACTATGTTGATGACTTGCTGGTTACAAGAAATGATGAAAAATTAGTGGAGTTTAAATTCTGATATGCTTCGTGAGTTTGAGATGACAGACCTTGGCTTGATGACCTTTTTTATTAGAATGGAAGTGAAATAAGATTACAATGGTGTTTTCATATGCCAAAGAAAATATGCAAAGGAGATACTAAAAAAAATTCACATGGAAGCTGCAAAAGTGTCTCCACTCTAATGAATCAAAAGGAGAAATTTAGTCAAGATGATGGAGCTGGTAAAGTTGATGAGCATAATTATAGAAATCTGATTGGTTGCTTGATGTATTTTTGTGCAACTAGACTTGATGTTATGTCTGCAGTAAGTATACTCTCAAGGTTTATGCATTGTGCTAGTGAAGTGCATCTTTAATCTGCCAAACGTATTGTGAGATATGTCAAGGGTACAACAGATTATGGTATTAAATATTTTTATCTTCAGAATTTTAAGTTTCAAGGATTTTCTGATAGTGATTGGGGAGGCTCAGTAGATGATATGAGAAGTACGACAGGCTATTGTTTTAGTTTTGGTTCAGAAGTTTTCTGTTAGTGTTCAAAGAAATGAAACATTGTGGTGCAAAGTACTGCTAAGGTGGAATATATAGCAGCAACTGCTACTGTAAATCAAGCCATTTGGTTTAGAAATTTACTTTGAGATTTATATATGGAACAAACTGAGCCAACACAAATCTTCATTGATAATCAAGATGCATTTTCTATCTCCAATAATCCTTTGTTCCATGACAAGACAAAGCACTTTAAAATCAAATTATTCTTCTTGAGAGAAGCTTAAAGAGAAGGGTAAGTTAGTCTACACTACTGTAGGATTGAAGTTCAAAATGTAGATATTTTCACGAAGGCTCTCTCCAAAGTCAGATTTGAAGCTTTGCGATTCATGTTAGGCATCAACAGCTATTGAGGTAAGGAGGAGTGTTAGACGTGCCCAAAAATCTGTTATTTCAGTTTCAAGTTTATTTTCTTATTATTAGAAAATAGTATAACATTCTCTATATTTTCAAGTTAGATAGTTGTTAGTAGTTGCTGAATATACGGGATCTTTCACATTTTTCGTAAGACATCTGCTCTATTTATTGAGCTAAGAAATAAAGCTTAAAAATTCTTTTGCATAATAAAACAACAGAGATGAAGACGTATACGACATTGTTTGAGTTATCTAAGCTTCACAGGCCAGTTATGGAAGAAAAAAGCATTTATCTTGGTTGTTGAGAGGCTATATTAAAGAACAATGTAATGAAGATGCTTGATATGGGTCTCCTGATTATTTGGACACTCAGAAAAAAGTATCCAACAATGGGGAAACGTGGAATCTTACCAAACTCACATGAGAATATGTAGACATAAAGATGTTCTATGCTCTCTTTCTTTTCAAATCGATAAGCCACATCAGGACAGACACTTCCTTAGTGATTGGATGGACCTAGCTCTGCATTGTTTCTGCCGGTGTGGTAATTCTTTATTATATGCATCTCGTGAGTCGTCATAATTCCATCCTGAAGAAGGTAACACGAAGGAAGAATCACATTTTGCCAGAGTTGTATCTTTCACTTTGAGATTACATTCTCTTATCGCCCATGTTTGTTGAACCAAATCCATTTTCTCAACTGAAAGAAACAAGGCTCAAAATTGCTAATTATACCCTCTAGCCATTAATTCCGATTTTCGGGCAAATTTGTATGAACTGACAGACGGATGGACCCAATCTTCTTTTTTTTCTTTTTCCTCATTATGCCATCAATTAGAGAATCTTTCATGAATTTCAGCGATGAAGCCTTGACAGTAGTTAAAACAGATCTTTTGTTTCATTAATCTATTCCTATTCTGTTTTATTAAATTTCATACATATAAATTTATGGATAAAACTAAATAAAATAGAATTGAAGCACTCTAATAAAAACAGATGATCTGGTTCCTTTAATCCATATTTCTTTATTAAAATCACGAATATTTTTTTATGATAAAGGATATAATCATTTTTCTTCTTTAAAACTATTTTATTATTTTAGATTATCTAAATAAATCTTATAATATTAAAACTTATTAAATTTTAACAAAAATTACTATTATCGTTGAATTAAAAAACAAAATCAATCGCAAAATAATTTTGTTGAAATGATTTGATATTATATCATATAATAAAACATAAGGAATTGGCAAATTGGATCCATAGCACGTGACAACGATTCCTTATTATCAATTAAACTTTTCGGGCTTAGGCATAATATTCTCTTTTGGTTATCCTTTGCAACTTGTAATACTGGTTGACATTTCTATTGTGAAATGTGCGGCTAAGCATGTAATAATTTTTTTTGGGATTAAACTATCAGGTATTCGGTATCACATGAATAACTGACTAATTCAGATTCGAGCAAAATAGGACCCTTTTAAATAACAAAACTATCTCTTACAAGATTTAAAACGAATTTATTTTTAAAATTCAAACTCAACTTTATTCTTAAAATTTGAACTCAAAATTTTGATTAAGGATAAAAGAGCTTGTGCCTACCTACAATAGCCCTCGTGGTCATGTAATAATTTAATATAAAGGAAGATCAAACACTGTGATCCACGAATTGACCTGATTAGATCTGATGAACCTAACTATTAATTGGCTTTTATTTTTGCAAGTTCGACGACAATTATTGATAACCCACGTCTAGAAATATGCATGTGTTAACTACAGCTCCTAGAGCGTCTCCTCTGAAGGAAATGCGTGATTTGGACATGTAAACAAATATACATTGATGAAAGCCTCCTCTTGCTCTACCTATTCTTTTGATAAATTGCTAATCCAGCTCACACTCAAAGTGAGGGAAAAGCTGTTTGACTAACTAACGCATGTCTCTTTTAATTGTCCATGAAAGGATTTACCACTTAAAGATGAACTTTGGTCGAGCAATAACGTTCAATAGGCAATTAAAAACTTGGCCTACACAGAAACAATCTAATCTCGAGGATCTTGGACGTTTTCAGGTCATTTGCTTAAAGGTGCACTTTCTTGCAAAGATCCTAAGGTTGTACTTGGAGAAAGCATTTACAGGGCTTAAACTTTGTGCATTAATAGATTTGAAGGTGACAAATCAAACGAAAGCAGCGTGGTCTTTCATAGTAATTTGGATTGGTTGATGCTTTTGTGCTACTCCAAAATTAACCACTCTTTGGTGGCTTAAATTAATTGCAAAAACATGTGGATTAGTTTGGTATTGACGATGACCAAATAACTTATTTTATGAGGTTGGTTTATCAAAGTTTGCTTAACCTCAATTTTTTTTCTTCTAAATCATCACCAAGGCCAAATATCTTCTTGTCTCTAGTACTGTTTTTTGCATTAATCAAATTCTTTTTTTCTTTGTTCACTCAAGAAACAACAATCATATTCATATCCCAACTCAAAGCTACGAGTCAGGTTTAGGATTTCCGAACATCGGCTGTTGCCTTGATAATGACAATTTGTACTGGCTACTGAACTCATCTGAAACACCATCGCATTGGAGTCAGTCACCAAATCAAGCTGTGAAACTCCTCTCCACCACACTGCTTTAAGTTCAAGATAAGGCGTTTTCTGTAAGAGGAACATCTCTGACAGGGAAAGGTTACTAGAAAGTATCAAGTGTTGAGGAAAGCTAGAGTTTTGAGGCAATCTGTTCCGTGAAAGAAAGAAAGGATATCAGAAGTCAAAAGACTTTCACCTCTCAACTTTCTTCTCTTTCTGGATAGAAAGAAAAACACCCTTTTCAGCCAATTCATTGCTTCCCTAACCCTTCTCTTCTCTTCTGTAATGGAGATGCTTTGAGGTAAACAGTGTTTGTCATCTGACTTCTATCTCTTTTTATTTTTAAAATGTTTTTTGGGTTTTAGCTTCTGATGACTGGCAATCTGGAATTTCTTTGTCTACACAGATATACGCACGCGCATCTAAACCATTTCTAGTGAATAATGCGTGCCCTTAGGCTCTTGGATAAATTCAAGAGCACCCAAGTTCACGCCTTGAGCTCTACAGATACTAGTACTGGGTCAAGAAGCAAACTTTCTAAATCCAAATTGACTAGCTGTGATTCAGTAGCTAGATTTCTGCTTCCTTATGGCCTCCCTTCAACTGAGCTCCTTGAACCCCCCATAGAGCCTCACCTAAAACCCATATATTATGTGGAGTCCTTAGCTGACCTTTATTGCCGGCTTGCTAATTGCCCACAATCGGGAAAATCCTTGTTATTTATTGAGCAATACTCGGTTTTGCGTGGGCTAGGTGATCCTAAGTTGCTCAGAAAGTGCCTCTGTGCTGCAAGGCAATATGCTAATGATGTGCACTCAAAGGTAGTGCTATCTGCTTGGTTAAGGTTTGAGAAGAGGAAAGATGAGTTAATTGGTGTGTCATCAATGGATTGTTGTGGCTACATTCTTGAATGTCCTAAGGCTGCTTTGGTTTCTGGGTTTGATTCTAATTCAGTTGACAATGGTTGCCAATGTAGTCAAGATCACTCGGAGGTGGTTAATGCTATGACCTTGACGAGAAATGAGTCCCTAAGTTTGAAGGATGATGGTGAAGTTACATTTTGCATTAATGATGAGGTAGTTCATTGTAAGAGACTCAAAATTGCTGCTCTTTCTAGCCCTTTAAATGCAATGTTATATGGTAGTTTTGCTGAGTCAAGGAGGGATTCCATAGACTTTTCTAAGGATGGAATATCTGTGGAGGGAATGAGAGCAGTGGAAGTTTATAGTAGGACTAGGAGAGTCGATTTCTTCCATCCCGAGATTGTGTTGGAATTACTTTCATTTGCAAGTAGGTTTTGTTGTGAGGAGATGAAATCTACTTGTGATGGTCATTTAGCTTCACTAGTCTGCAGTATTGAGGAAGCATTGGTACTTATTGATTACGGTTTTGAAGAGAGGGCAAATCTCCTTTTGGCTTCTTGTTTACAAGTTTTACTGAGAGAGCTCCCAATGTCTTTTTATAATCAGAAAATTATGGAAGTCTTCTGTAGCTATGAGGCTGGGGAGAGATTTGCCACGCTGGGGAGCTCTTCATTCTTGCTTTATTATTTCCTAAGCCAGGTGGCTATGGAAGAGAATATATTATCCAACATCACACTGGTGTTGTTGGAGAGAATGCAAGTATTTGCGACAGAAAAGTGGCAGAAGACACTTGTTTTACATCAGCTTGGCTGTGTCTTGCTTGACAGACAGGATTACAAGCGTGCACAACTTTGTTTTGAAGCAGCTGCTCGGGAAGGACATTCTTATTCATTAGCTGGAGTTGCAAGGACCAAATTCAAACAGGGTGAACAATATTCAGCTTTTAGGTTAATAAATTCTCTTATATTTGAGCATAAACCACTTGGCTGGATGTACCAAGAGAGATCTTTGTATGGTGTTGGACGAGAGAAGATAACAGACTTGAATACTGCCACTGAATTAGATCCAACACTGTCATTCCCATATAAATATAGAGCTGTTAAAAAGCTTGAAGAGAGGGAGATCAGATCAGCCATCTCCGAGATTGATAGAATTATTGGATTCAAACTCTCTCCTGATTGCCTCGAGTTAAGGGCTTGGTTTTTCATTGCAGTTGAGGATTATCAAAATGCTGTTAGAGATATTCGAGCAATGTTAACTATGGAACCCAAATATAAGATGTTCCATGGGAAGATAAGTGCTACCCAGTTGATTGAGCTTCTCAGCCAACATCTTCAGCAGGAGAATCTGGTTGACTGCTGGATGCGACTATATGAGAGATGGTCATCTGTAGATGACATTGGCTCTGTCGCAGTAATACATCAGATGCTGGAAAATGACCCTGGGAACAGCCTGTTACAGTTTCGACAATCTTTGCTACTTCTGCGGTAATTATCATAATATTGCTTTTATGAATCATCTTTTTGAATTTGTTCTGGTCTTCAGAATTGACCAGACTCCCAAATTCCTTTCATGTTTTTGTGGTTAGGGTTAGAAATTAGTCATGTTCATCATAAATGATGAAATACTAAAATTTGATTTCAGTAGTTCACTGCTGCAAGGATTCTAAATTGACCCTTCATAGGCTCTGTTAAGGAATCTCCAATGCCCATGTAGAATTGTAATTTCTTCTTTCTGAAAAGCACCAAGCATTTTCTAGTCAATAACCGGGAGTAGTCTAAATATCAATGTTTTAGGTTGAATTGTCAGAAGGCAGCAATGCGTTGTTTGCGATTGGCTAGAAATAACTCATTTACTGAGCATGAGAGGCTGGTTTATGAAGGATGGATTCTATATGATACTGGCCATCGTGAAGAAGCTCTTGCAAGAGCTGAAAAGTCGATTTCAATCCAGAGGTCATTTGAAGCTTTCTTCCTTAAAGCATATACATTGGCTGATACAAATCTGGATCCTCAAACTTCATCTGATGTAATCCAACTCTTGGAGGAAGCTCTTAGGTGCCCTTCAGATGGTCTCAGGAAAGGACAAGTAAGGAGTAATTATACCTGGTGCTTTATGTTAAGGTCAAATATGCTTGATGTTTCTGTTTGATCTTATATTTTTGTATTTTAGGCATTGAATAACTTAGGGAGTATTTACGTTGATTGTGGTAAGCTGGACAAGGCTGCAGACTGCTACATGAATGCTCTAAAGATCAAGCATACTAGAGCGCATCAAGGATTGGCCCGTGTCTGTCATTTAAAGAATCAAAGAAAAGCTGCATTTGATGAAATGACCAAGCTGATAGAGAAGGCGTATAATAATGCTTCAGCATATGAGAAACGGTCAGAATATTGTGATCGTGATATGGCAAAGAATGATCTTAACACAGCAACTCAATTGGATCCGTTAAGAACATATCCATATCGATATAGAGCAGCTGGTAATTGTCAACAACCCTTACTTCACCACCTCCCCTCTCTCCTGTTATGAATAATATTTTCAGACTGTTTTACATTCGGCTTCTATACGTATCTGAAAACATATTGACTTACAAGGTTAGGGAAATTACTCTATTTACGTCTTTTATTGGGAGGTGGTGGTGGTATAAAGGACTTCGCATTGTTAACAGTATCTAATATGGACACTAAGAATGCTTAAGAAATGAGTTTTAACAAGGTTAAGGATACATCTACTGGCTGGTGTTGTCATTTTCAGGCAAGCAGTCATTACTTATGTCTTTTCTCTTTCCATTTGTTTAGCAACGTTCTTCTGGACCATCAGAAATGGAACAAGAAAGTCTTGTTTTATCATTGATCTAAATGGAGCAAGAAGCCATTTTGACAGTGTTGTGCGATCTTCAAGTGTTCTTCAACCATATTTTACTGCATAATTTCTTCTTAAGGATTGCATAACTGCTTAGGAAGTAATCTTAGTTTGAGTTAGAACATGACAGCTTTTTATTGATTTATTTCTTAATTTTAATCGCAGTTTGATTTTAATGCTGTGAATTACCAAATAAGGATGACTGCTGATATGGGTTTAATATGTTTCACTCTTTGTTTAATATGGGTTTTCCTGGGACAACACTAACCCTGTCCTTTTTTGGATCTGACTAAATCAACACAGGGAACCCAATTAGAGGCTTTTTATTTCTAACTTAATCTCTTTCATCCAAGTTTACATTCATTCAAATAATGAGAAATGTAATGTTAAGATCTGACATTTCTTTATGGATCTTTTGGGTTGCTGGAAATGGAGACGTAAATACATGAATTCCTTCAGCATCTAAGATGTCATCTCTGTCATTAAGGATAATTTCTGACCCTGCTATGATCCTATTTCTGTTTTTATTTCCTTAAAAGTTTTTTTATCTTATAATTTCCTTTCCTGTGGAAACAAAACTTCGACTAAAACAGAGGATGCCATGTTTTCAGTGCTGATGGATGATCAAAGGGAAAATGAAGCTGTAGAAGAGCTGACAAAGGCGATAGCATTTAAGCCTGAAATGCTTATGCTCCATCTTCGGGCGGCATTTTATGAGTCCATGGGAGACCTCAAATCTTCTCTTCAAGATTGTGAAGCGGCTCTGTGCCTGGATCCAAACCATGCAGACACACTTGATCTTTATAGTAGAACAAAGGTCCGAGCTAGTCATCAGCAGAAATTTTGAGCATACCTTCCTAATTGTGATGAAGTCTGAGCACTAAACTGCTGGTTTCAAGGGAAACAACAGTGCGGAATCTGTATGAACTTTTTGTGTATCTCAAACACATTTGGCATTTACCTGGAACGAGCATGATTTTGTTTTGGTTTGTTCAGGGTAGGGAGAAGAGTAAGTGCAAGAATGCAGTCAAGGACTATGCATGATGTTTTGCACTATGAAGTTGATGAAGGCAGAAGGAATGCTTTGAATAGCCTACACTATGTGTACAATTTATAGTAAAGCAGCTTATGAATGGACAGGCTCAGTCAGTCGGTCAGTGGTAAGAAATTCGGGTCGATGAGGTTCCATTTACAATAAATACTGTTTGAAATGGCATAGATTTCGGATTTACTGTCACATTAGGAACAGATTTTTTCTTCCCTTCTTCCTGTTAATCTTGTACATGAACAAAGTTCAATAAAGGAGCTCTTCTTGTTTCTTTTCTTCTATACTATCAGCAAGCAGAACCTAGAGGTGATTTGGACGAGAAAATGTTGAGACATTCCAGCTCTCTATTAACTTAATGTAGTCTTGAGATTTACGTACCTGACCGCAGTAAGCCTCTGCTTCAATGTTTTCTTTTGAATCTCCACATGGTTACAATGTATCATGCTTGACAGAGTTTATGCCCGAAACAGAAGCCTACTTTTTTGTTGTTCCTGATTCAAGCGGATAGAGTTATTGATAACTAATGCTTCCCACTACTTCCTAAGTATGACAAGGGTGCCAGGTGTTCGAAGGGGAAAGCAGTCATTGACTCAAATTGTCTTCCATAATAGTTTCGACAAAGCATGTTTTATTTGATTTGTACAGCCGATTTAACAATTTTCAAGGAACAGAATGGGGTGGACAGAGGTCTGCTCCCCATTTTATGGCATTTCTGGCCAAGCGAAACATTTTATTCTCAATCAAAGCAATCATGTCAGTTATAGGCTTAAAATGCAGCTCTTTGACACAGAAGTCGACATGCTCCAAGCGTGAAAATGGAAGCTATTAGTTTTTGGATGGCGCAAGAGAAGTGAAAGAATTAAGGGTGTTAAAAAAAAAATTCAAACCAATGAATAGTTATCACTAATTCCGTATGACATTATCATAATAAACAAAAATGTTAAAAAAGGACAAAATAGTAATTCGACTAAAACAACCTTTGACTTGCGTCTACTTTTTTAAGTTTTATTTAAGAATTTGTTTTCTTCTTTTTATAGGAATATAAAACGTTACGTTTTCTTTTTTAATATTTATGCCTCGTTTGGTTGTTGACTGATCAGCTAAAAAATAACTGATTGTCCCAAATCAGTTGATCGACTTTATAGAAAAGTTAATTGGATTATTTGTGCATCTTTTGCATTGCATAACTATATAGAGGAAGTACAATTGACAATTCGACTTTTAGCACCATCAATTAAAATTCTGAATTTATACATTCAGATGTATTTTAAGATGTTGAAGTTAACTCTACATAAGAAGATATTAAATAACAGAGAACTCAGGAGATGACAACTATTCGTGATAATATTGCTTCTAATTTAATGACAGTTAGACGTCGTTCCTGAATTGTTATAAACCTTTGCTTTAAATAATAGTGTTCATTTCTTTTGTTCTATTTGAATTGTGTTGTTAAATTTCATTTGAATTGTTATATTTTATGTTTGGATGTATCATTATTATTATTATCATCATCATCATCATCATTATTATTAT
>JAOQML010000195.1:15759018-15789301 GCA_027568935.1 Erythroxylum urbanii | reverse complement strand
ATAAAGAATTAATATCAATTTAAACATTAAACTTTAAACTTTTTCTTTAATCGATTTGATATTTGAACCAATTTTTAAAACATTAATAATAAGAAATTATTTTGTAATTTTAAAAATTTAAATATCATTTTATAAATTTTAAAAATTACCGCATTCTTAATAACCACAATCGCGCATTTATCGTTGTTGCCTATAAAATGTAAAAAAAGAAAAGAAAAGCATCATGAATTAACTGTACAGTCTTCTTCTTGTTCATTTACGGATCTCCAGACCTGTAGTGGAAGCTGGAAGCCTCGTATCTTCGATAAAAAGCCATCATTTGTTGGATCTAAATCATGGGCGTTGGATTCTGATTATCACTTTTATTAAACCCAATCAAAATATGTGAACTTTCCTTAAAAAGTATCCAATCTATTTTATTGTTTTTTATAATTTTTCCCAAGCTCGCTCTCCGTTGGCTTCTCAAACATTTAAGACGCAAAAGAAAAGTCCTCTTTGATGGCATCTAGCAGCAGAACAAAGCACTCTGTAGAAGATGAAGGGCGGGATGAGGAGGAAGAGGTAAGATTCTTCTCCATCTGCTTTTTTTTTCCCCCTTTCTTTCTTTCTTTTTCGTTTGACTCAGTTGGGTTGAGTCTAAGATTCTAAATTAGAATTCAAAAAATTCCTTATGTGCTCTGCTTGATAATTGATCATGACTGATATATAGTTCTTGTCGTAATTGGGAATGAATTGATCGATTTTCTTTTTGTTTTATGAAATGGGGCGGGTTTTGGCAGCTCGAAGGATTTGATGATTTCACTATTGCCTCTTCGTGGGAAAGGTATGCACGTTTTATTTCTATAAATTAAATCCGAAACTTGAAGTGGGATTACTCCGCATGATATGACTTTGGAAATGAAAGTGTTCATCGTATTTTAGGTTTATATCGGAAATAGAGGCAATTTGTCGGCAATGGCAGGCTGATGGTCCAAAGAACTTGTTGGTAAGCCAATTTAGATGTTGAAGTTGCTCTTTAATTTTGTCTTTTAATGCTCTAATTGGTTATTTTTTTCATTGCGAGTTTAGGTATATGATGTATATTCTTTGATTAAATAGGAAAAGGGGGCTATTCAGTTGGAGTTTTTGCAGAACTTATATGTAGCCAAATTTGAGTTGAAATTTGCCACAAAAAGCTATAACATAGAGTATTACTTTGAAACTGGTAGCAGAGGTAAGATCACCATTTCATCACCTTAAGTTTGTGTTTGCAACTGTGCATCTTCAGTGAGGCTATGGCTTTTGCAGACAAACCTGCGGATTGGAATTCTGCCTTGCATGATTTGCAGTTATGTTTTGGAGTGAGAGAATTTTTGGTATGTATAAAACTTGCTCTTTCTATAATTTTTTTTACATCACTTGTTTCTATCATTATGTTCATATTTAATGGTATTTAGATCCTCAGGTAATTGCTCCTCAAAGTGCCAGTGGAGTTGTTCTTGATGCACCTGAAGCATGTAAACTCCTAAGTGCAATTGCAATTGCCTTGTCAAATTGTTCAAGGTGTGGTTTTCAGTTGCTATTGTTGTCGGTTACTCAATTATGAGACTATGCTTGTATCTAGTGCCAAATCATTAACTTTAGTATGTGCAATCCATTTTCTGCTAGGCATACTATTAAACCAGCATTATGGACTTCTTTTCAAGCAACTCCTACTTTTGACAATAATTTGTCTCTATTGTTGCATTAGAAAAAGGAATATTCTTAATTATCTCTAACTCCTTATAATTGGCTTTTAAAGCTTGTGGCCAGCATTTGTTCCAGTGCATGACCCATCTCGGGAAGCTTATATTGGGATTCAAAACATGGGAACTGTCTTTACTAGAAGATTTGAGACAGACCTCATTGGTAGCCAGGTTCCTGTGAAGCTAATGCATTTGGAGGGCTTATATGAATTATTCCTTTCGAAGTTTGTAAGTTAGTTACTCATTGTTTCTGAAATTTTTTTGTTCAATATCTAATTATTAACTTATCTGATACTTCTTTCATTCCTATGATATGGGTTATGTCATGATATCTGAGTTTCTCAGCTATATATGACGTCTTCTCATTGTATTCATTTGGTCTTTAGGTGAGATGATCACAAATATCATTTGTTTGAACTTCTGTCGATTGCACTATTATTAACATCTCTATTTGAGTGATATTCTGTTTTAACATGATTTCATATCTAAGCCTCTGCATTTGCACTTCCATGATTGGTTTTTTTTTTTAATTTGAAAGTAATTTAATCACTTCTACAAGTCATTGAGTATATTATTTCTGTATCTATTTCTCAGGCATACTCCATGTTAGACCTCCAAATCCATCATTTGAAAGTTCATTTTACCATGAAGTCAACCTACCTAACTGTTCCATATTATGATGAAAATGATGATCTCCAAGTTCTTAATGATGAAAGCAAGGAGTATGTAGGAAAGTTTGGGGGTGACACCCATAATAAATCACAATGGGATGATGATTGCCCTTGGAGTGAGTGGTATTCTGTAGAGGACCCCATAAAAGGTGACCTTTTTCTTGTAACATTGTATACTTTTCATAGGGTGAAATTGTTGTACCTGATAATATCAAAAAGTTGTGTTTTGTTGACCTTTCTTTTCTAGAAATTAAGCTTTTCCATGCTTTGATACACTGAATGCAAACAGGATTTGAATTAACAGCCATGTGGTCAGAAAAGGTAGTTGAAAATGCCCTAGAAATGGCGGAATTAGAAAATACTTCACCTCATGAAGCTGAGAAGTGGATGATACTCCCAATTTTATCCCCAAATTTGTAAGTAACTATCCAAAGATCTTCATAATATTGTGTAAGAGTATCACACATATGATTTATAGGTTCCATGATCTTCAAATATGCAGTTTAACAATTATTGTTTACATATTTGATTTCTAATTCTCTTCCTAATTAAAGGTCCACATATGTACACAAATTTGTTACCTTCATTTTATAGTTCTTCGATTCAGAATATAAAACTCGAATTACTATGAACAAGATATTTCTCTCTCTATTGCTTATTGTCATGCATAATTGTGAAAAATTGCATTTGATAGCTTTTTTTATACATCAAGGTGATAGACAATAATATGTCTATAGCTAAACTATATCTCTATAAATCACATATAGATTCTGTGTGATATTTCCTAGGTGTTAATGACTCCTAAAAGTTAGCTAAATTAGATCAATTAGAATATTATGTATAGCTGTTAGTTTCCTAAAATAGCTACTTGTATTCCTATATATACTTGTACCTATGTATTGATAGTTAAGGGAATAATAATATACATATGTTCAACCTATATTTCTGCTTGGTATTAGAGAATACGTGAACGTACCTAAACCCTAGCCGCCACATGAGTAGACGTAAACCCTAGCTGCCACCTACTTTCTCTAATCCTACCCATCTATGTCAACCATGTCCGACATCTTTGAATCATCCAACCTATGTTTTCAAACACCTTCACCTTATAATATGACTGAATGGAGAGAATTTTCTATGTCAACCATGTCCGACATCTTTGAATCTCCCAACCCATGTTTTCAAACACCGCCACCTCATAATATGATTGAATGGAGAGAATTTTCTTTGTTGGTCCCAATAAGCTAGAAAGTACATACATGGTAGAGGCAAGATTGGATATCTGACTGGCGACAAGAAGGAACCAGCAGCTGATGATCCTACACACGGAATATGGGATGCTGAAAACTCTATGGTTATGACGTTGCTGGTGAATTCTATGGAAGAGGATATCAGCTCCAACTACATGTGGTACCACACTGCTAAGGAGCTATGTGATAATGTGAATCAAATGTATTATATGAATTGACTCTGAAATTGGGCGAGATCTACCAAGGTGAGGACAGTGTTACTAAGTACTTTAATTCTATGAAACGTTGGTGGCAAAACTTAGATTTGTTTAATGACTATAAATGGAAATCCCCTGATGACTGTAACCATAATTGGAAAACAATAGAGGATAACTGAATTTTCAAGTTCTTGATTGGTCTTAATGTTGAGTTTGATGAGGTTAGAGGCAAGATTATTGGGAGACAACCACTCCCATCCATTGGGGAAGTCTTTGCAGAAGTCTGACGTGAAGAGAGTATACGACTTGTGATGCTTGGCAAACGAAATCCTACACCTACTATTGAAAACTCAGCCTTGGTTGCTGGGAATGCTGCTGGCCGTGCTAAGAAGATTGAGGAGAAGTCATGGGAAATAAAGGCATGGGTTTGGTGTGACTACTGCAATAAGGCTTGTCATACCCGAGAAACATGTTGGAAACTCCATGGAAAATTGGCAAATTGGAACGGATCTCATGAAGGAAAAGTTAATAAAACTCCGTCAGCCTATGAGGTAGATTTTGGACAGTTCACTCAGAAGCAGATTAACCACATCCTGAAGCTGCTAAAACCCAAATCTGAGTCCTCAAGTGCTCCCAATGCATCTGTTGTGCAAGCAATTAGTGATAATCATGTTCCTTTCCCTGCAATTTTGTTCGTTGGATCATTGATTCAGGAGTATCTGACCATACGACCAATTCTTCTTATTTATTTCATAATTATAACCCTTGTTTTGGCCATGAAAAAATTTGTATAGCAGATGGGTTTTTTTTTGCTATAGTTGGAAAAGGTTTGATCACTCTATCTTCTAATATCAGTGTTAAGTCTATCCTTCATGTTCCTAAACTAGCTTGTAATCTGCTATCTGTGAGCAAACTAGGCCGTGACTCTAATTGTACCATTATGTTTTTTGATTTGTATTGTGTTTTCTAGGAATAGACTTCAAAGAGGATTATTGGCTGTGCTAAGTTGATAGATCGTCTCTACTACTTCATTGATGACTACTTGAAGAATAAAGAAGCTCATGGCTTAAGTAGTATTTGTTCTACCGTTGCTAAGGAATAGATTTTGCTTTGACATAATAGATTAGGACATCCTAGTTTTTCATATCTCAAAAGAACTATTACCTCATTTGTTTAAATCTATGGATTGTTCAAAATTTTATTGTAAGCATCGCATTTTATCCAAAAGTCGTAAGATTATTTACCCTACAAAACCATATCAACCCTCTAAATCGTTTTACTTATTCATAGTGATGTTTGGGGTTCGTCCCGTGTTAAAACCCTTTCTAGAAAAAAATGGTTTGTAACTTTTATCGATAATCATACTGAATTATGTTGTGTCTATTTGAAACGTGAAAAATCTAAAGTTGCTCAAATCTTTCAAAACTTTTATGTCATGATTGAAACTCAATTTCACACACACATTGGTATACTTTACTCTGATAATGGTATTGAGTATTTTAATGAAGTCCTTGGAAAATTTCTTAAGCTTAAAGGCATTGTTCACCAATCTATTTGTGTTAACGCCGCTCGACAAAATGACATTGCCGAGAGGAAAAATAAACATTTACTGAAAGTATCTCGGGCCATTATGTTTGCTATGAATGTGCCAAAATACCTTTGGGGTGAGGCTGTCTTGACTGCATCATACTTAATCAATTGAATGCTTAGTCGTGTTTTGCATTATGCTACACCCCTAGATTTGTTTAATCAAAGTTTTCTTGAAAATCAACTTTATTCTACTCTTCCCCTTAGTTTTTGGGTGTACGGTGTATGTTCATACTCTGACTGGGGGAAACTCCAAACTAGATCCTAGAGCTGAAAAATGTGTATTTATTGGGTATGCTCCTAGTAAACGTGGTTATAAGTGCTATAACCATTTCACACAAAAAATTGTTTTATCCATGGATGTCACATTCCTAGAACATACAAATTTTTTTCTTCAGGTGGAGAACTCTAATGAAGCAGAAAATTTTTGGGATGTTACTATTGCTCCTAACCCCTTACCCATATTCATTATTGATTACAATATAATCTCTGATAATGAAGGCAAAGCAACTACTAATATGTCCATGCCAGGAAATCCCAGTTCAACTACAGGGGGAGAAATACTACTGTCTGTTCCCAAGGAATGAAATACTGAGCTTCGGGTTTATTCTAAGAGAGACTCAATTAAGAAGTAGAGAACAACCTACCTCAACACTGCACAACCTCTCATCTACTGACCCATAAGTTACCAGTGATGTTGCTACTGATTTCTCTGCTGATAATTACCTAGCCATAGCATTTAGGAAAGGGAAACGGGCTTGTACTGACCATCCCATTTCAAAGTACCTATCTTATGGAAAACTATCCCGCAAACACAACCCCTTTATCTCTAAAATCACTAACCTGTTTGTACCAAGGAACATTGAGGAGGCATTTCAAGATCCGGATTGGAGATCAGTTGTTATGGAAGAGGTAAATGCACTTGAGAAGAATGGAACTTGGGAACTTGTCAATTCCCCTAGAGATAAATAGCTGGTTGGGTGCAAGTGGCTATTTATTGTTAAATTGAAGGCTGATGGCAGTGTGGAAAGGTTGAAGGTAAGGCTAGTTGCTAAGGGGTTCACTCAAACCTATGGTATTGACTACCAAGAGACATTTGCTCCTGTTGCAAAGGTGAATACCATTCGGGTGTTGTTATCCTTGAGAGTAAATTTTGAGTGGACTTTACATCAACTAGTTGTAAAAAATGCATTTCTTAATGGAGACTTAGAAGAAGAAGTCTTTATGAGCCTACCTCCAGGATTTGAGGATACCTATGAGAGGAATAAGGTGTGCAAGTTAAAGAAGTCATTATATGACCTAAAATAGTCCCTTAGAGCATGGTTTGATAGATTTGGAAGGGCATTGAAGAGCTATGGCTACTGTCAGAGTCAAGCTGATCATACATTGTTCTACAAGCAGTCCTAGGTAGGTAAACTATCTATCCTTCTTGTTTATGTGGATGATATCATTCTAACTGGAGATGATGTATCTAAAATAGTGGAGTTGAAGAAGAGATTAGCCAAAGAATTTGAAATTAAAGACCTTGGACCCCTCAATACTTCCTTGGGATGGAGTTTGCTAGATCAAAAGAAGGTATATTTGTGAATCAGAGGAAATATATATGAGATATGTTGAATGAGATCGGATTACTAGCCTGCAAGATAGCTGATACACCTATTTAAACATGTGTGAATCTTAGCCCAATTCAACCTGAAAATATCGTTGATAAGGAGAGATACCAGTGGCTGGTTGGGAGACTAGTATATTTGTCACACACCAGACCTGATAGAGCTTTTGCTGTGAGCTTAGTGAGTCAATTTATGCATTCACCAAGCTGAGAACATTTGGATGCTGTGTATAGGATACTATGGTATCTAAAAGGAACTCCCAAGAAAGGTTTAATGTTTCGTAAGCGGAACAATCTTTAAGTTAAAGTTTATACCGATGCTGATTGGGCAAGAAGTGCTACTGATAGAAGATCAATTTCAGGCTATTGCACATTTGTTGGAGGAAACTTGGTAACTCGGTGGAGTAAAAAACAAAATGTTGTTGTAAGGAGCGGTGTCGAAGCTGAGTTTCGATCAATGGCACATGGAATTTGTGAAGTTTTGTGGATTAAAAGGTACTGGAGGAACTGCAAATTCCTATTTCAGTTCCTATGAAGGTGTATTGTGATAACAAGGCTGCAATTTCAATCGCCACAACCTGTTCCTTTATGATAGAACAAAACATGTTGAGGTTGACAAGCACTTCATTAAGGATAAGATTGAAAAAAGATTAATTAGGGTTCCCTATATACCGACCTTACAACAAGCTGATATTCTTATGAAAGGGTTACACAGGAGTTAGTTTAGTGTTTTGGTTACTAAGCTGGCTATGGATGACATCTACAAGCCAACTTGAGGGGGAGTGTTGGGAAATATCCAGGTGGGTGTTAATGACTGCTAAAAGTTAGCTAAATTAGATCAATTAGGATATTATGTGCAACTGTTAGTTTCCTAAAATAGCTCCTTGGACTCCTATATATACTTGTACCTATTTATTGACAGTTAACGGAATAGTAATATATATCTGTTTAGCTTATATTTCTGCAGATTGCTTTGAGCATTGTTCGAGATCTGAAATGTACTTACTTTTTGAACTAATAGGTTCGAAGGAAAGAGAGTTGGGTTTTCTTCTCAATTGGCACTTCTGGTTACTGCATTGGATATGTCCTTCAATGCGCAATTTATGGAGGATTTTGTTTCAGGTATTGGATATAGCATTGTATTTTTTTGTGAATGTTTGCACAAATTGTAGTTTGGTAATTCCTTTTATGCTCATTTCCATTTATCATATTTTTGTTCACAACAGTTGACAATCCAACTTCTGATAACTTGAAGTCTTCAATGGTTGTGCCCCCACCAACAGTTCTTGATCGTGTGTTCAAAGACCTCTTTCATGACGGTTAGTTTTCCTTCTTTACTATTTGACTTCTTGCTTTTAATATTTTTTGTATTCTTGTTGACAGAACTGAATAAGAAAACCAAAACAGATATTTTATAAACTTGTTCTTTAATTGATACATCTTAAATAGGAAAAACACAACTAGTATAGAATCATTATTCTAGCTACTTATCTCTACTAATCTGCTGCACCCTCACTACTTAGTGCTGGTTTATCTTATACTGAATCTAGGATAAGATTTTCCTATTTTATTGGAATCATTATCTACTAGATATTAGTTTTCCTAATTTACCAATACTCCCCCTCAAGTTGGTGCAAAAATTTCTATCATGCCCAACTTGCTAACTTGAAGTTTGAATGGTTGTCTTAACAATCCTTTGGTAAATACGTCTACAACTTTTTGTGTGGTTGGAATAAATGAAGTATAGATTATTCCTACTTCAAGTTTTTCCTTAATGAAGTGCTTATCAATTTCAACGTGTTTTGTCTTGTGAGAAAGACTGGGGTTATGGGCAATACTTATGGCTGCCTTATTATCACAATAGAATCTCATAGGAAAGCTCATGAGAATTTGAAGATCTTCCAAAACTCTTTGTAGCCATAGAACTTCACGTACACCTTGAGCCATTGATCTAAATTCTACTTCAGCACTGCTCCTAGCAGCTACATTGTGTCTCTTACATCTCCATGTGACTAAGTTGCCCCAAAGGAATGTACAATATTTAGAAGTCGATCTTCTATCAGTAGTTGATCCTGTCCAGTCTGCATTAGTATAGACCTCCACTCTACTTTCATTCTTTTTTGAAACAAGGCCCTTTTCAGGAGTGCCCTTTAAATATCGAAGGATCCTCTACACAGCTTCTTGTTGCTTCTCGTATGGGGAATGCATAAACTAACTAACCATACTTACAGCAAAGGCAATATCAGGTCGTGTATGAGACAAGTAGATTAATCGCCCTACCAATTTCTATTACCTTCCTATATCTACTAGGATTCCATCTTTGGCAATATCAGGTCGTGTATGAGACAAGTAGATCAATCACCCTACCAATTTCTGTTACCTTCCTGTATCTACTATGATTCCATCTTTATCATCTCCAAGTTTGACATTAAACTCTACTAGAGTGTTTGAAGGCTTGCATCCAGTCATTCTAGTCTCCTTTAAGATATCTAAAATATACTTCCATTGTGAGACCACAATTTTCTATTTTTATCTTACTACTTCCATTCCAAGAAAATATCTTACATGGCCTAAGTCCTTAATTTCAAACTCCTTGGCCAAATTTAGCTTAAGTTTCCTCATTTCTTCTATATCATCTCCAGTTCAAATTATATCATCCACATAGACGATCATAATTGAAATTTTGTCTTTGATGGATCTCTTAGTTAACAAAGTGTAATCAAATTGTCCTTGACAATAACCTCGACCCTTAACAAACTTTGTGAATCTTTCAAACCAGGCTTTGGGAGACTGCTTAAGACTATATAAGGATTTTTTTAATTTACATACTTTGGTTCCAAACTTTTCAGAGAATCTAGGGGGAGGCTCCATATATACTTCTTCATCTAGATCTCCATTCAGAAAGCTTTCTTTACATCTAATTGATTTAGAGGCCAGTGAAGATTAACATCAATTGAAAGGAGGATTTGAACTGTGTTTAACTTTGCCACTAGTGAAAAAGTCTCAAAATAAGCTATGCCATATGTTTGGGTAAAGCCTTTAGTAACTACCCGAGCCTTGTACCTCTCTAAGGATCCATCATAATTGAATCTTAAAGTCAATGCCCATTTACATCCAACAAACTTCTTTTCCATCTGGTAGATTGTCTTCTTCCCAGGTTTCATTTTCCATGGCTTTCATCTCTTCAAGAACAACTTCTTTCCACTTAAGAACTTTTAGAGCCTTTTGAAGACTGTTAGGAATAGGAATACTAGATACTGGGAAATAAAGGTATAATACATGGGTGAAATATTTTTGTATGACACAAAGTTGGAGAGAGAATGTTGTGTACAAGATCTAATACCTTTCCTTAAGAGATACAGGGAGATCGATTTGAGAAGAAGAGTTTATCTTAGAATCACTTATAGGAATACTTTCAAGGATGTGAACATTTGTGGAAACATAATGATTTTCTTGATCTAAGCTTTGGTTAGACTCATGAAGATGTTGTAGAATGGTGACCTTTTGTTTTTAGTGCTAGGTGTTCCTTTGAATATACATGACCTTTGTACCGTTTCTCACATATCTTCATGTTTTCAGTATTATCATTTTGTGATGGCATTGTCATAGTTGTTTTATTAACCGATCCAACATTGTCAATATTTACTTCATTTGCTTCCAATAATTTTTTGTTGTCTTTTTGTGAATGATCATGAGAGGTGTCACTGAATAAACTCAAACCTGAGGTCTAAACCATCTAAGAACTCATCTTCACTAATATTTTGTTCCTTTTGATGATGGTAGTTATTATAATATGAAGAACCTTCAAAGAAAGTAACATCCATAATCATAAACACCCTTTTTGAAATTGGATCAAAACATTTGTACCCCTTTTGATTAGTGGGATAACCTACAAATGCATTTATGTGCTCTAGGATCTAGTTTTGAAAGTTTGGAATCATGATTATGACCAAAGGTCAAGCTACCAAAAATTTTTAGGGGAATGTTTGTAATGACTCTAGTAGTTGGAAAATACTAGTAAACACATGAATTGGTGCTTTGTAGTTAAAGATCTGAGTAGGTAATCTGTTTATAAAGTAGGTGGCTGTTAGAGTTGCTTTCTCCCAAAGATATTTAGGAACCTTAGTTTGAAGGCTCAAAGCTTTAACTATTTCAAGAAGGTGTTTGTTTTTTCTTTCAGCCACCCTATTCTGTTGTGGTGTATATGAGCTTTGATGAACTATGCCTTTTTTAGTAAAAAAGTTTCCTAACATATTGTTAAAGTATTCTTTCCCGTTATCACTTCAAAATATTTTAATCTATCTTTGAGATTGTGTTTGAATCATGCTATAAAAGTTTTTGAAGACACTTTCAACATCAGATTTTTCTTTTAAGAGAAAGAACCAATTGACCCTAGTACGATCATCAATAAATGTAATAAATCAATGTTTCCCAGAGAACGTAGCAACTCTAGAACCACCAAACATCACTTTGGATCATGGCAAATGGTTGTGAAGTTTTTTAAGGTTGTGGTGGAAAAATTGCACGATGATGTTTTGCTAATTCACAAGACTCACATTGAAACATTGAGGTATTTATATTTATGAATAACTTCAGAAACAAATGCTTTAAATAGTGAAAACTTGGATGGCTAGTCGACAATGCCATAACACAACTTCATTATTACTAGAAACTGAAATAGAATTGAAACAAGTTTGTTGGTCTTGCCTTCCAAATGTCTGTCCTTTGTGAAAAACATAGAGGCCACTATTCTGTTCAGCATCCCCAATCATCTTCTTGAAGGTTAAATCTTGAAATCCACAATGAGAAGACTAGAAAATTAGTCAACAATTATGATCAAGAGTAAGCTTACTCACGGACAAGAGGTTGTATAATAGGTTAGGAACACGAACATCTTTGATTTTTTGGGAAGGAGAGATAGACACTATTCATTTTTCAGTAGCCAAAGCAAAAGAACCATCATTAGTTTTGACCTTTTGATTTTGTGCACATTGAGTATATGACAAAAAAAAGTGCAGAATACTATTCCTATGATTGGTGGCACTAGAATCTAATGTTCATGGGCCATTAGTGTTGGTACAGGCCAAAGACATAGGGAAAGTATTATCTGAATGAGCTAGAGAACATGATGGAATAGGATTATTTTGAGATTTAAACATTTGGTGTAGATGTTCTATTTGTTCTTTGGGGAAAGGAAGAGATTCTGAAGATGATTGCTGCTTTGAATCAGAATTGCTCACTCGGAGTGCTCAGACTTCTCCCCCTGTCTTGGTGTTCATTGCTTGGTTTCTTTTTCCAGTTAGCTGGTTTGATTCAGCTTCCAATAGGTTTCCCTGGTATACCTCGATTTTTTACAGTGGTCACACCAAGGCTTTTGTTTTTCGCTGCGTTTATCTCCTTTACAATCAGCTCCTTGCGTCACAGGAGCTAAACCTTCATTCTCTATTCTGGTTTCACTAGTATTATTCAATATCACTTGTCTTCTTGCTTCTTCTCTCTGTACCTCTGAGAGGACTTTCTCTTATGGTCGGTAGAGGATTTCTCCCTAAAATACAACCTCTAACTTCATCCAGATCTCTATTCAATTTGGCCAAGATGACAAATGTGTCGTTTTTCAACTTTCTTCTTGGACCGAGCACTATCACTTGGATTTACCCAACTTTCTTCATCAAACAAATCTAATTCCTACCATATAGACATCATTTTATTATAATATGCTATTACATTCCTCTCACCTTGCTGCATTTCCCACATTTTGGTGTTTAATTCAAATAATTGTGAGTGGTTGTCCATATCTAAATATGTTTCCCTAACTCCTTCCCAAACATTATGAGCTGTTGGCATGATCATGAAGAGCTTCTCAGTAATTGGTTCCATAGAATTGATTAATCATTTAGCAACCGTTGAGTTTTCCTAACACCACTGCTAATATTGAGGGTCATTTGTAGCTAGTTGTTCGGCCTCACCATTTAAATATCCGAGCTTCCCCATGCCATCGATCACTAAACATATGGACTGGGACCATTCAAGGTAGTTTTTGCCATTCAACTTATGAAAGGTAATTTGGAGAGAGTTTCTTGACAAAGCAATCGGTGCAAGCATGCTACTTCCTCCTATTGAAGTCACTCGCTACTGTCATCTGAATAAGTCAAACCAAAACCCAGCATGGCTGCTGCTATAAAGGTTTTCCTAGACACTAAATTTATACTGAAGTCGTGTCTACTCTTTTGCACGACAATCTTACTTAGGTCCGTTTAGCTCAACCTTCCCAAATGATCGTTGACCAACAAAATCTTGTTCTTGAACGTCGCACGAGTCTCGAATTGTTTAACTCTCACATTCAAGTAAGAATACTACGAAAGGATTAAATAATCATAGGCAATAATAAACACGGATACGATAAAAACCAACCTTTATTACTTCCCGAGAAGTATACAAAGGAATGCTCTCTCTCAATGTGTTTCCTTCCCCTCCTATATTGTTGTTCTCCCAAGAGCAAGGCTCAAATAAACTATTTATAGGCACACCTGGCTTTACAATTCAAAATCCTTATTGAACTGAACTAACTAGATTGCCTCTATCCTTAATAGATTACATCACACTAACCAATTTGATGAAATCCCCATCTAAATAGGTTTCTATTTGATAGGATTTATCTACATCATAACTAACAAGATAAGAGATTACATTTAATTAGGAAAGATAAATCTATATACACAGAGAACTCTATTATCTTTAGATGATTCTCCTACGTGGTCTTTATCTTTTAAAGCTGATATATATCTACTGTGATTGTATCGGTCAGATCATCCAAGATCTCTCCTTGATCTCGATCCATTGATGATGATTCATCCAAATCCAACGCCTTTTATAGCACACTAGTCTGGTCCAATGCTTACCGATGTCAAGTTCATTAGTTATATTCCATCTATTTGAGCACACATTAGGTCCTTAGAGCTCTCACATTTCTCCCTTATGCTTGTGGTTAAGCTAACGTTCAACCCAAGGTCCATCTTAAGCTATCATTTGGTCCCACTTTCGAATCATGCAGCTCGTTCAAGATTTTTGCCAATGTGCAGGAATGCATGCCAACTTTGACAATGCTCATTTTCCTTACCTATTCGCAACCTTTTGCTTAGTTCCGTCGTCTCGAGTATTAAACATTGGTCAAGGCTTACCAATGTTTGCATGATTATGCTATTAGGACTTAGGGGTCTAATAGCTGCCTTGAAATTCGTGATCTAATCCTACTGCCTTGATATCATGTTGAGAAAACTGAATAGGAAAACCATAACTAAAGTTCTATATATTTATTCTTTGACTTATACATCTTTAATGGGGAAAATACGACCAATATCAAATAAATATCCTAACTACTTAACTCTATTAATCTGCAGCACACTAACTACTTAGGTGCTGATTTATCTTATCCTAAATCTAGGACAAGATTTTCCTATTTTATTGGAATCATTATGTACTAGATATTAGTTTTCTCATTTTACCAACAATTCTTTTCAAGGTTTTACGATGTACCTTTTCTCCTTCATGATTCATAATTTTCATATGTTCGCTTACATCGTTCCTTCCCTTCTTTCTTTGACACTTCATTTTCTTTTTCTTCTTCATCGATTAGAATTCTATTGTTTACTACGAGAACATTGGGGTCACTGTAAATTTTTGTGGTTTTTGTCTCTTCACAAGATCATTAATTGAGTTAAAACTTAGTGGAGCACTTTTGAAATAATCTGATAAATGCATTTTTTGTAAATATACATGATTGTAGGACTTATTAGTTTAGAGAACTCCTAAGCGTGATATCTTTTTTATTCATTTTTTCACATGTTATATTTGTCAACTTAGGATCTCAAGTCTTGGATTTTACTAAAAGCGAGTATAAGAGGTCTCGAGCTATCAAAGGAGCACCACTTGATTCTCTTTTTGCACAATTTTGCTTACACTCCTTATGGGTTGGTAACTGCAACATACGTGGTATGTAAGAAAAACAAAGGCTTATTCACTTTAATTTAAATGCTTATTAGTTGCATTTGTAGAGGTGCATACCACATGATTTCGTTGAGCGTTTTACAATTCTAGTTTGACTAGAATTACATTTCCACTTGTGTATTTTTAGCTATTGCTGTGCTCTGGATAGAGTTTATTCGGGAGGTGCGTTGGTGTTGGGAAGAGTCACAACCATTGCCTAAAATGTTGCCCAATGGTTCAATTGATCTATCTACTTGTTTGATCAACCAAAAACTACAAATGGTAATACTTTGTTTCATATTGTTGTTATCTCATTCGTTTTAGTTGAAAGATTTATATAATAAAATGTTGTAATTTCAATAGTTAGGTCACGACAACATGTGATGCTTGCTAAAATATTAGTTGTTCCTGGACCTAAATGAATTAAGTGCTACAGTGGTACATGCAATTCAATGTTTACTATAGAATACATTGTCACTCTTTGCAAGATTTATATTGTCAACATATGATTCTTTGTGAATTAAAATGTTTAGCTTTGCTAGTATACATGGCTTGTGTTAGGAAAAGAAAAATGGTATTTCTAGCAATGTATGTCTATATAAAGTATAGCTATATATATATATATATTCCTCGAAAATTGACATATTTCATTAAATAAATATATATACAGTCTAGAGTACAAAAAACTAGAATAATTCAAAAGTTCTAGATTACATAAAGAGTTGTGTTTCCTAGTAATCATCTACATCTTGAAATCTAAGGGATACTTATGAGTCCACACAAACCAATATTACTCCAATCCCCATCTTTTCTTCATACTGCTTGTCAGATTTGTAGCTATTCCTCGTGCAAATATGGCCATAGCCGTATATGTTACTAGTTAATCAGTAACTAATTCGGCAATGAGATCTTTATAATCAAGCCTTGAGATATACTCTTTCTATTCTTATCTATACAATCCGCAACACTCTCCTCAAGCTAGAGTATATATATTAATAATGTCTAGATTGTTCAAAATATAATTTCTCTGAACTGCATTAAGCTTGTTAAAAATATAATTTTTCTGAACTGCATTGAAAGCTTTTATTAAAATATCTCTAAGTTGTTTCCTATGACAAAGGTGATAGAAGCTCCAAATAGGAAAGTGAAATTTTATTTGCAAGTTTGAGTGCAAAAATCTTAAGCACTAAAAAATGTTGCTTGTATAAAGAGGACAAGACTCTAGTACAATAAAACAATTGATTTTGATAATCTAAAATCTAGACTAGCAACGAATCTAATTGGAGAGCTTCACTCTGATTGTAAAAAATCCACCAAGATGGAAAGAGTAAGAGCAAAAAATGCAGCATGCTGTGGATGTCTCAACAATGAGTCAACCCTCGAATTGTCTTTCCTTTCCTTAACCCGGTTGTGAAGTTGAAAGGTAATGATTTCATGAGAAGCCACCGTTGTTAATTGGTGGTGGTAAGTTGGCTAAGGAGATATTTGAGGCTGCAATGATCTTTTCAGACAAAGAAATGGCGTCCTGAGAGATAATGTTTCCATTTCTGCAAGGCTAAGACAAGACCAAGCAATTTTTGATCATAAATAAATTTAAATCAGTTTGAAAAAGAAAATAACTTACTAAAATAAGCAACGGGATGCTCAACTTGTAGGTTGATAACTCCAATTCCTTTTGAAGAATCGTCACACTATATGAATGGCTGAGTGAAATCTAGTGGTCGGAGGATCAGTATTGTGGTCAAAGCCTACTTAAGTTGTAGGAGACCAGTGAAAATCATTCTTCTTAGTGAATTCAATAAGTGGACGGGCTATCATTCCATAATTCTCCACAAACCTATAATATTAGCTTGTGAATCCCAAAACACCTCGTAACTTCTTCACATTAGTCGGTATCGATGCCTTGGCATAGTAGTGGTTATATTGGGGAAGTTTAAGGTTAAGCTATAGATGGTTAAGGTGTTGCTTGAAGGACCGGTTGTATTCTAAGATGTAGTTAAAGAGTATGAGGATAAATTTTCGTATTTATGGCCAGAATATATCATTCATTGCTGATTGAAGGTGAATGGAGCATTGGCGAGACCAAAGGGCATTATAGTGAATTCATAATGGCCTGAGTGGCTGTGAAAAACAATTTTGTGGATGTGTACAGGATTGATGCGTATTTGGTGATAACCTAAACATAAATCAAGTTTGAAGAAGAAAGAGGCATCGTGTAGTTGGAAGCTCATCGATGTTTGGAATTTGGTATTTGTCCAGAATGGTAAATGATTACAGAAGACATGAATTGACTTACAATATTTACATAATATGCAATATCAAAGTGAGTTATTGTAAGATAGTTCAAATTTTCATCCAATCTTCTATAATTTTCAAGGTCTTTGGACAAGTCTCCATATTTGGTGAGTTTTAAATTAGGGAGCATTAGAGCATTGCGTAACTTAGCCCCCAACTTTTTGGTCTTAGTTAATCGATCAAGGAAATATGTCCTCTAAAACATGAAAATGCCTTTCTTGCTTATTGTCAACTTTACTCGCAAAAAACAAACTCCTAAATCTTTCGTGTGAAACTTACTGTGAAGAAAAGAATTTAAAGTTGAAAAGATCATAGTATCATTTCTAATAATGACAATATTATCCACATGCATAATGAGGAGAATGATGTCAGATGAATGTTTATAGAAAGCCCAGAGCTCAAATTTATTCCTAGCCTCTGGCTGACTAAATATTCCAAACCAAAACTTTTGAAGATTACAAACTTTTCCATACTCTTGAGCAACTCCCACTTCTTGAAGGTCACAATATAGGAAGTCATTTTTTATTTCTATCTGATGTAAGGGCCAATCATAAGTAGTTGCCATAAGAATGAATAGACGAATAGAGGTTAGTCTGGCATGATGAAAATCAGAACAGTGATTTAGGAGAAATTATTTCCTATTCATAAAATAGGAAACAAGAGGATATCATGGATATTTGCTTTAGGAAATTGTTGTAAATAGGGGATATTGCTGTAAATAGGAAATATTTTAGTTACCTAAATTAAGCTAGGACTAGTGTTTATATTCAAAGGCACTTGTTGTGCAAAATAAGAAAAAAAGATTATTTCTTTCTTCATGGTATCAGAGCCCAGGGCGCTGTAACTCTTGGTTTCTTTCTTTTTTTTTTTTTTGACACTTGGCCTTCATTGCCAATAATGCCTTTTGGAAAGCAGATGGATGAATCTATTACCATCAAAAACCCCAACGTGGAGGTCTCTTCCTCCTCTGAAATCTCCTTTGTTGGTAATCCCAAAATGTACACCCCCACTCATATTGGTGAATTACAAACCTTGTTTCCATCTTACTAACTCAATGGTAAAAACTACCTCCACTGGTCACAAATGATTAAGACTTTTCCTTAAGGGCAAGGGAAAGCTTTCTCACCTATTAGGACCTGCTCTTGCTGTTATGGATCCCAAGTTTGAGGCTTGGGATGTAGAGGATTCCTTAATCATGTCATGGCTTTGGAACTCTATGGAACTAGACATTAGAGGCACTTACATGTTCCTCTCGTCTGCTAAGGAGATATGGGATGCTGTTACTCAATCTTATTCTAAAGTAAATGATGGCTCTTTAATTTATGAGATTAAGACCAGAATCTCATCTATCAAGCAAGGTATGCACTTTGTCACTGAATATTACAAGCTAATGAAGGGTCTTTGGCTTAAGTTGGATCATTAGTAGAATTTTAAAATGCAGTGTAGTGATGATAGTGGAAATTACAAAAGTTTGTAGAAAGGGAAAGAAATTTTGAATTCTTAGGAGGTCTTAATGTTGAAATTGACCAACTTCGAGTTCAAATACTTGGTAAAGACCCTTTACCGTCTTTGAATGAGTCCTTTTCACTCATTCGGGCAGAAGAGAGCTGGAGAATTTTGATGTTGGAATCCAAATCTGTTGACAGCTCAACATTCATGTCTATGAAAACCAACAAAGAAGCCCTTAACCACCACCAACAGAATCCTCAAAATAAGGAAGCTGTCTGGTGCAGTTTTTGTTAGAAGCCTCGTCACACTAGAGAGACCTATTGGAAGTTACATGGGAAGCCGTAGAAAGCACAGAAAGAAGGAGCAAACAAGGATGGACAGGCCAAAGCCCACTTCACTGAACCTTCAAACTCTGGAGATTCTGATCAAGCTAGATCAGAACCAAAAGAACTTAACAAAGAAGAGATTGAGCGCCTGAAGGGCATTCTAAATTCCTTGGAATGTGCTGGTGCATCATGTTCATTAGCCCAATTAGGTGATTTTTCTAATTCTCATGCTCTTAGTGCCTCATTAGTGTCTCCTAGGGATTCTTGGGTCGTAGATTCAGGTGCTACAGACTATATGACTACCTCTCATCATTCTTTTATTTCTTATAATCCCTGTCCTAGTAACAGAAAAGTTAAAGTTGTAGAGGGCTCTCGTACTGTTGTTGCAGGTCAAGGAACCATTCCTTTGTCCCCTAATCTTCTGTTGAAAAGAGTACTACATGTTCCCAAACTTTCTACCAATCTTTTGTCCATTAAAAGATTTACCAGAGACATAAATTGCTTTGCCATCTTTGATCCTAATTATTATGTATTTTAGGATCGGGAAACGGGGAAGATGATTGGGCATGCTAAGGAAAAGGATGGACTTTATCTTCTGGAATATAATAGTGGAGACAAAACCTCACATCCCTCCTTGACTTTCATGACCAGAGATACTCTTAACCCTATGTGGCTTCACCATTATCGTTTAGGTCATCCTTCTTTTAATTTATTGAGAACCATGTTTCCTAATTTGTTTAAAAACAGTGATCCTAATAGTTTCCATTGTGTTGTGTGTGAGTTTGCCAAACACTGTCTTACTTCCTTTCCTTTGAGCAATGATAAATCTGAATTTCCTTTTACTTTGATTCATTATGATATATGGGGACCTTCAAGGATACCTACTGTGTCAGGAGCTAAATAGTTTGTTACCTTTATTGATGATTGCACAAGGGTCACGTCGGTCTTTCTCATGAAAAAACAAATCAGAGGTAAGTGAGATTTTTCCTAATTTCTTTCATATGATAAAAAACTAGTTTAGGGTGAGCATAAAAGGGGTTAGGAGTGATAATGCCCAAGAATACTTTAATCAAACCTTATCTTCTTTCTTTCAACGTGAAGGCATTATCCATTTTTCATCTTGTGTTGATATACCTTAACAAAATTGGGTTGCTGAGCGTAAGAATAGACATTTACTTGAAGTCACTAGAGCATTATTATATCAAATGAATGTCCCTAAACACTATTAGGGAGAGGCTGTTTTAATTGGAGTTCACTTGATAAATAGATTGCCTTCACGACCTCTAGAGTTCAAAACACTGGTAGCAATGCTCCATAATTTCTTCCCCAACTTTAATGTAAATAGTCTAACTCCAAGGGTGTTTGGATGTGTTAGTTTTGTTCATATTCATGCTCACAATAGGGGAAAACTTGACCCACGAGCACTAAAGTGCATCTTTGTTGGCTACTCTCCTACACAAAAAGGGTATAAATGATTTCATCCTCCCTTACATAAATTCATCATCTCCAAGGATGTGTCATTTGTTTTGTTAATCTTTCTTCCCTAATCTTTAGGGGAAGATGGGGAATTCTGCAAAAGATAAGTATAGGGAGACTAACTTCTTACTTGATTTATCTTTCCTAAATACACAGACTGAGTCAGCCACTACTGTCCCTACACCACCTGACCAATCTGACCAAAATAAGGCAGAAAGTGCCCGGCTAGATACCTCAAAAAATATTGCACCTATCCCTATCAAGCCTCTCTTAGTCTACTCACGAAGGGATGCTGTCCAAACCTTACCAGAGCAGGCTCAAGGATCTAACCCGGAATCAAGTACTGAAATACAAAACCCTGAACTTGATGATTTGTATGTCCCTATAGCTCTTAGGAAGGGCACACAAACATGCACTAAATACCCAATTTCACACTACACTTGACAAATGTTCTGTAAGCCATAAATGTTTTCTTACAAAAATAAATTCAAGTTCCACACCACAAACACTTGATGAGGCACTTAGGGACAGGAATTGGAAAAATGCCATGGATGATGAGATGAATGCATTAATTAAGAATCAAACATGGGAAATAGTGGATTCACCAATAGGAAAAAACCTAATAGGATGTAAATGGGTATTCACAATTTAATATAAAGCAGATGGTTCATTGGAAAGATATAAAGCAAGGCTAGTAGCTAAGGGGTATACTCAAACTTATGGGGTTGATTATCTCGAAACTTTTGCTCCATTAGCAAAAATGAACACTATATGTATACTGTTATCCTTGGCGGCTAATTTTGATTGGCCTGTGCAGTAATTTGATGTAAGGAATGCCTTTTTACATGGTAATCTAAATGAAGTGTACATGACAACCCCTCCTGGATTTGAAGATAAGTTTGGGAATAGAGTATGCAAATTAAAGAAAGCCTTGTATGGCCTTAAACAATCTCCTCAGGCATGGTTTGGGAGATTCACAAAGGCTTTGCTGGAAATGAAGTACAAACAAAGTCAAGGATATCACACTCTTTTTATTAAATTTGTAGCAGAAAACAAAATCACGGTCCTCATTGTTTATGTGGATGACATTATAGTCACATGTAATGGTCTTTAAGAGATGAAACACCTCAAACTTAAACTTGCCCAAGAGTTTGAAATCAAAGACTTGGGGAAGTTGAAATATTTTTTGGGCATAGAAGTAGCTCGTTCGAAAGAGGGAATTTTTCTATCCCAACGCAATTATATTCTGGATCTTTTAGAAGAAACTGGAATGATGGGGTGCAAACCGATTGATACACCTATAGAATCATAAACTAAGCGAGGCCAAAGATGATGAACCTGTTGATAGGGGGAGGTATCAACGACTAGTGGGAAGACTAATTTATTTGTTACATACCAGGCCTGACATAGCATATGCAGTAAGTGTAATTAGTTAGTTCATGCATGACCATAAAATTGTCCATCTTTAAGCAATTTATAGGGTATTGAGGTACCTTAAAACTACTCCTGGAAGAGGGATTATGTTTAAGAAAAATGACAATAAAACACTTGAAGCTTATACGGATGCAGATTGGGTAGGTTCAAGCATTGATAGGTGGTCAACCACTAGGTATTGCACTACGTTTTTGGGCAATCTTATCACTTAGAGAAGTAAGAAGCAATCAGTTGTGGCTAGATCAAGTGTTGAGGCAGAATTTAGAGCTATGGTTCACGATATATGTGAGCTCTTGTAGATTCGTATCATCCTGAATGATTTGAAAGTTAGGTGGCAAAGACCTATGAAGCTATATTGTGATAATAAGTCGGCTATTAGTATTGCTCACAACCCAGTAAAACATGACAGAACTAAACATATTGAGATTGAGAGGCACTTCTTTAAAGAAAAATTGGAAGGTGGGCTTATTTGCACCCCTTTTGTTCCCACTGCCAAACAGATGGCAGATGTATTGACTAAGGGGTTGCAAATGCACAATTTCAAGATGTTATAAGTAAGTTGGGAATGCAAGACATCCATGCACCTACCAGCTTGAGGGGGAGTGATGAAAATTAGAACAGTGATTTAGGAGAAATTATTTCCTAATCATAAAATAGGAAATAAGAGGATATCATGGATATTTGCTTTAGGAAATTGCTGTAAATAAGGGATATTGCTGTAAATACGAAATATTTTAGTTACCTAAATTAAGCTAGGACTTGTGTATATATTCAAAGGCACTTGTTGTGCAAAATAAGAAAAAAGATTACTTCTTTCTTCATGGAAATAGGAGAGAAAGTATCAGACACACCGTAAGTATGAGCATAGCCTTTTGCTACCAGTCATGCTTTAAGTCGAGCCATCCATCAAAATTGGTTTTGACTAAGAACACCTATTTATATCTAGTATCCTTCTTTTCTACATGTATTTTCACTAGATCCCATGTACCATTAACATCTAAGTATTTATCTCTTCTATCATAGTATCACGCCAGCTAAGATGGGATAAAGTTTCATGAACAAAGGCAACGAAAGAACAAGAAGAGGAAGACAAATGATAATAAGAAACAAAAGAGGAAAGATGATAAGTGCGCTGGCATTTACCTTTGCAAAGAGCAATTGGGGGATTAAGATCATCGGTTGTGGGATTTAATATTTAGTACTATAGGTTTATTTCTCTATGTTGCATTGTTAACTACATTGAAAAATTGGTCTTTTCAAATTGTCAAACAATAGGAATGTTAAGAAAGGAACTAATGCCGTGGGGTTCTTGATGCATTTAACTATGATATTAACTTATCTTAAATGTGTAAGCTTGTGAACCCTTAAAGGTTGATATGCTTGTAGAAGCTGCAAAACCTCCTTCTTAGTCTTCTTTGTTTTTCTTGAATTGTCATGTGGACATGCACATCATTTTTCTGAATAGTCTATTTTTAAGAAATGAATTCTTTGATAAATAAGTTTTGACTTCTTTCATTGTTTGAATATTCTTTATTGGAATTAGAATTTTTAGCTTCTGCGTCGAAATAAATTATTACTTGTAGTATCCCATGTTGTTAAGGCGAACTAAAAATTGAGTTTGCTTAGTATAGTCAAAGCTTATTCATTACAACTCTTATCTTTCTGTTCAGCTTGCCATATGCATTGAGAAGAAGATTGAACTGAATGAAGAATTTCAAGATTGTATAGGAAGCAATGACCATATTGATTCTCAAACAAAGGTTTCTCTTGGCTTACATTGCTTCTATTTTTGTTTCTATTGCTTGTGTTAAGTTTGATGGTTTGAAGTTGCCTTTTAATTGTTTAAATTAAGACTTGTCAAATGAAATATGAAGGAGGGTGGAGTGGCTCGAGGTGTGACAACTGATTCACAAGTACTTGGTGAAGAGTCTTATGTGATTGCAGACAGGTGAACTAAGCAAGTGAGAGTTCCTTTATTTTCTACACAACAAGTGGCTGACTTTAATTCTAAATTTTTAAAATTATCTCAAGAGTTTAAAACTATTATACTGTCATTGAAGTCTGACGAAATTGCAACTATCATATCCTTTTCTCACCTAAACCAGCCAAATCTCATAACCTTTGCAAGAAATTTGTCAACTTTATGGTTGGTATATAAAGGGCAGCATTCAGCTGGTTCAATTATATTTACAAAAATAAACCTTTCAAGCTTTTATTTTCCAGATTTAGCTTCAACTAAGACTATAATTTACAATTCATGAACTGGTTGTCTTTTTTGGTGTCTATCTGTTGTTACTACTGTTCAAATTTTTGGCAGTTAAGAAGATTATTTCAGAAATTTAATTGTGTTATAATATATGACCCAAATAAATTTTTTTCCCCATAAATCTCATATTCCTAACCCACCTCCCTAATTATACTTAAAAATAAAATTGTGACTTTTTTTGCTTTTCATGTAATTTGCAAGTTTGTCTATTGTTTGGGAATCAATCCACATACGCTCATGCACCTTAACTATTTAAAAGTATCGGATAGAATGTGCCAGTAGATACTTATTAAAAAAACGTTTGTGAATTGAATCGTGATAAGCTTTGGTTTCGTGCTAATGGTGAATATTTGCAAAATTTAAGTATTATTTATCCTTTGCCATCCTCATCACTAATGCTTTACTTTTGATTCATGCAAGTGACTGGTGATCTTTTCTTTTTTGTTGTTGTGCTTTAAGTATGGTAGTGCTCAAAGCAAAAAAAGAGTATTTCTTCAACTTTCACTAAGAATTGATCTTTTATTGTTTAATCTATACCTTATGTTGGCTCATTTTGAATTGGTAGAATGCCATACATTTTATTGTCATTATAATGGATTCTGGATAAAATTTTATCTAAATATGCAACTTTACATCCTTTTTTCTATCAGAATCATTTATTTTGTGTTAATCTTTTATTTCATCTTACTTGAGCATGACCTTACTGCCTTTGACACAGCCCCGTGATGCAGGATGATTCTAGGTCTCAGAAAATGGTATCAAGATCTAGAATAAAGCCTGATCCCGTGGTTTCTCCTAATCTAAGTTCTTCAGATCATAGTAGGAGGGGCTCATCTGGGGTGGTAGGGTCAATGAGGCTTCTAAAGTCATATCAAAGCATGCATGCACCATTTACACAGGTTTTTCTTAGTTCAGCCACTTAAAAACTTTATACCTTTTTTTTTCTCCTATAAAGTCTACCATTAGTCAGATATTTTTCTGTGGACTCTGATAGGAACCACCACTTATGACAGAAGACATGCATGAAGAGCGATTGCAGGCTGTTGAAGCATTTGGTGATTCATTTGTAAGCTCAAATCCTTGTTTATAACTTGTTTACTAGAGCCAACATAAGAGAGCTCAAAGCATTCTTCAAAAGTCATTCAATCAGATTGCAAGCATGGTTGCTTAGCACTTGGGAACTGACTTCTAACTGCTAAGGTTTCACCGTCCAGATATATTTAAGAAGCAGTTTAAATATAAAAATTGATTTTTAAATCTTGAAAAGGTTTTTCATATGCCTGCAGTTCTCTGCTTGTTCTGCTTCCATGGACACAATGTTAACAGTACAACTAAGGCAGTTTTCTACAATTTATTGCAGAACTTCTCTGCTCAGTTGGAGAGAGATATCTTGTCATCAGGTAATCCTCAAGCTTTAGATTATGTGTTTGGTTCAGCAACTATCAGAAAATTATTAAACTTTCTAGGAAAGTGAAAAAGGAAAATGGTGACTCATCTACATGAGAATTTGGGGGAAACTTTTACAGCCATACACTTAACCATTTCATCATTAGTCCATGTTGATTCATTTCAAATATTTTAAGTAAGTATAAAGTTAAGTTCCCTCTCGTTATATTGAGTTTATGATATTCAAAAATCAGATATGTCAGCATTCAAAGCAGCAAATCCAGACGCTGTCTTTGAAGATTTTATTAGGTGGCATTCCCCTGGCGATTGGGAGAATAACGAGATTGAAGAAAGTGGATCATCAAAAGGCTCAACTCTTAGAGGTTTGAAGGATAATTGGCCTCCTCGAGGTCAATTGTCGAAACGAATGTCAGAGCATGGAAACTTATGGAGAAAAATTTGGAATGATGCCCTTGCTTTGCCGGCTTATGAGCAAAAACCTCTTCTGGACCCAAATCGAGAAGGAGAGAAGGTAATAATATATTCATCAATATGATTATGTGGATTCATTGTCCTACTAAATTGTCTATTCCCTACTACAGTATTTTGTTTTAAGCTCACTACTTTAACGTAGAGAGCATCACAGTTCATGCTCACAAGATAAATTGCTCTAGTATTAACTTTGTTATGAAATATCCATATCAAATGTTTGGAAGTATATATGTTGGGGAGAGTATGATGTCTTCTTTATTGTGTAATAGCATTGATATCCTAAAAATTTCGTTCTCCTATAGTCTCCTCATGAAGTGAAATTTGATGAAAGAAAGGTTGATGTTTCTGGGGATGTGACATTGTGGTCAAGATATGGTATTATCACATAATATTGTGATAATCTGATAGTAATCAGATTATATAGATTAGATAGCATTATCTTAGGAATAAACATTATCTTAAGATTATCTCCTGTATTTGTATAGATCCTCTATCCTATTCGGTATTCCTATTCATGTGTGTATGTACTACATTCTCTAAGAAATTAAAAAATAATAAAGCAAAATAGCTCTTATTCACATGGTATCAGAGCCATGTGAAAGAGATAGTGAAACCGAGGAGTCAACCATGGCAAGTCAAGAAATGGCTTCCAATCTTGAGGGATCATCCACGGCAAATCCAAACTAGACTGGGGGTTAGTCGTCGATGACCTCTAGTCTTGAAGGAGCTTTAGTTGTCATCGTCTCTAACAAACTGAATGAAATGAATTATCTGGAGTGGGCTCAAGCTATAAAACTTGTAATTGGAGGACGTGGGAAGCTGAGCTTTATCATCGGAGATGGAAACGTTCTAGACCCAATGAACTTGCAAATTGCGCAACAGTGGGAGATAGACAACTCCATGGTCTCGTCACGGCTTATCAACGCCATGATATCGTCAATCAAACGTATCTTCATGTTTCTGCCAACAACTCGAGAAATCTGGGAAGGGGTGTGACAATCATACTCTGATGGAGAGAATGCATCGCGAATCTACGAGTTAAAAACAAGGTTGTGGCAAATGAATCAAGGTGATAGAGAAGTTATAGAATATTGGCTTGAAATGGTAGCATTATGGCAGGAACTTGACCTTCTGTCAGATGAGGAGTGGAGGTGCAAGGAAGATGTTGTGATGTACTACCAAAAAATTGAAAGAGAAAGAGTATTTGAATTTTTGGCTGGTCTCAACAAGAGTTCCTCTACCAATAGCTAAAGAAGTTTTTTCTGAAGTTAGGAGGGAAGCAGCAAGGAGGAAAATTATGGTAAAAGAGGAGTCAAAAGAAGAACAAACTTTGTCTCCAATACCTACTAATGAAGCGTCGATATTGATGTCCCATGGAGAATCCAGTAAGAAGGGTCAGAAGAAGTTGTGTGATTACTGCAAATAAAGTGGTCACACCAAAGACACATGCTGGGACATCCATAGAAAGCCTCCAGATTGGAAACCACGAAAACGAAAAAACTGAGGCTTTCAAGTATCTAGTGAAGGGGAATAGAAAAATTTGAAGATAGTAAGAAACAAGCTGGTGAGCCGAATATTTCACTAGGGAAATTATTGGAAATACTAAAGATTCTCTAGAATGACAGCCACCAATAGAAGACAAGTACAGTCGCCAATGCCACTATGAGAGGTAATATCATACAAGCTTTTCTATCTTCATACGGTAGGGAGAAATGGATAGTTGATTCTGAAGCATCAAATCATATGACAGATGATTATAACCTGTTTCATTCGTATTTTCCTTGTGCTGGGCATGAAAAGGTTAAGGTAGCAAATGGTGATTCTTCTGCGGTTGCAGGAAAAGGAGATATCAAATTAACAGATTCTATGAAATTAAATTCTGTTCTACATGTTCTGAATCTAAACTATAACCTCCTTTTAGTTAGTAATTTGACAAAAGAAGCTAATTGTAGTGCTCATTTTTTCCCTATTCATTGTGTTATACAGGAACTGTCATTGGGGAAGATGGTTGGAAGTGCTAAAGAGGTAGATGGAGTGTACTACTTTGAAGATGAAGAAAGTCATTCTACTCCTTATAGCTTGAGTAATAGTGTGATTGTCCCTAAGAATGATAGAACTATTGATATGACATAAAAGGTTAGGTCATCCAAACTTCCAGTATATGTCACGATTGTTTCCAAATATTTCAATAAATAAAGATCTTTGTGTTCAATGTGATGCTTGTGAATTTGCTAAGCATCAAAGAATTTCTTTTACAAGGTCTTAACACAAACCCACAAAACCTTTTTCACTTATCCATAGTGATATTTGGGGCCCATCTCGTGTTACTAATAGAACCAATTCAAAGTGGTTCATTACATTCATCAATGATCATACTCGTTTGTGTTGGGTGTTTCTTTTGAAGGATAAAACTGAAGTCCCTATTGTGTTCATCAACTTTTATTAGATGATAAAAAAATCAATTTCAAACAAGTATTCAAGTCCTTCATATTGACAATGGTACTGCATTTTAATCAAAATCTTCATACATTCTTCCAAAAACATGGAATTGTCCACAAAAGTACTTATATCAATAGTCCTCAACAAAATGGGATTGCTAAGCGGAAAAATAGACACCTTCTTGAGGTAGCTAGGGCCTTGATGTTCACTAGCATTGTTCCAAAATTCTTTTGAGGGGATGCTATCCTGACTGCAACCTACCTTATTAATTGAATGCGTAGTCATGTTCTTCTTTCAAAACACCTCTTCAGAAATTTCAAGAAATCCATACTACCGCCCATCTTGAAACTAACCTTCCTCTAAAGGTTTTTGGGTGTACAGTCTTTAATCATAGTTATTCACACAACAAACTTGATCCAAGAGCCAAAAAATGTGTGTTTCTAGGTTATTCTGCTACACAAAAAGGGTATAAATGCTATGATCCTATATCAAAAAGGTTGTTTGTTAGTTGTGATGTCTCCTTTTCTGAGACAGATTCCTTCTATCCCAAGTCTTCGATTCAGGGGGGAGTATTGGAGAGAGTTTGGTGATGAATCTCAGCCTGAACCTCCTTGTACATTTGTTTTTGAACCTATCCTAACGTCTATGTCTAATGCATCTCGTATAGAGACAAATCCTGATATAAAAGTAGCTATGCCTGGTCATACAGTCAAAGTGTACTCTCAGAAGAAGAAAGTTAGTACACTCCCTATTCCTAAAGCTTTACCAATCTCTGAACCAATGCAGGTTCCTGCTGAAGAAGCTCAGAGTAGTAAGGAACAAGAAGACAATACAAATCTAGAACTGCCAATTGCTTTACGGAAGAAAGCTAGATCATGTACCACGCACCCGATTGAAAGGTTTGTCTCTTATGATGCTCGATCTTCTCAATATAAAGCATTTATTGCTAATCTGGACAAAATTGACATTCGCAATAATATCCGAGAAGCTCTTAAACTTCTAGAATGGAGAGAAGCAGTTTTTGAAGAAATAAGAGCACTTGAAAAGAATGAAACGTGGGAAGAAGTTGATATGCCAAAAGGGAAGAAACCTGTGGAGTGTAGGTGGATATTCACAGTCAAATATAGGGCTGATGGTTCTATTGAGAGGTATAAAGCAAGATTGGTAGCAAAGGGCTATACTAACACCATGGGATGGACTACAAGGAGACATTTTCACCTATGGCCAAACTAAATACTATCAGACTATTGCTATCTGTAGCTGCTAACTTCGACTGGCCCCTTCAACAACTTGACATTAAAAATGCCTTTTTGAATGGCAAACTAAAGGAAGAAGTGTATATGAAACTTCCTCTAGGGTTTGATGAGGAAGGAGGAGGAAACAGAGTATGCAGACTCGGAAAATCCCTATATTGGCTGAAACAATCACCACGAGCTTGGTTTGAAAGATTTGCGAAAGTCCTAAAAATAGAAGGATACACACAAGCTCAGTCGGATCATACAATGTTCTTCAGAATTTGAGAAGGTAAGAAGACAATTTTGATTGTGTATGTAGATGATATTGTTGTAACTGGTGATGATGCAGAGGAAATTACAGGACTCAAGTCAGCTTTGAGGAAAGGCTTTGAAGTTAAAGACTTAGGAGAAATGAAGTATTTCCTAGGCATGGAAGTAGCTAGATCAAAGAAAGGGATTTACAT
>JAOQML010000195.1:15703883-15714420 GCA_027568935.1 Erythroxylum urbanii | reverse complement strand
AAGATAAAGACGAGAGATGCACTGGTGCATATAGAGAAGAGGAACAGAGATACAAGTCAGAGGTAGGTATGTGGCTTAGGATATTATAAGAAAGTTCTTATAGGTGGTCAAGCCTAACAGAACAAAACTTCACTTGTCCTAATTTTGAGATTCAAAGTTATCATCATTATTGTTTAGAATTCTGCTGACATGTTGATATACAGAAGGTGTTGTCTGGGAATACGTATGCCAATTGCACTACTCTAGTGAATGTTTCTTGGGCCATTTGAATCTTTTAGGAAATATTCCATTAACAAAAATAACATTTCAAAACTAGAGAAGTTGGCATCTGTCGCTAATCAAACTTTTAGTAGACTTATCAGGTAGACAGTTCTTCACCGAAAGCTTCTTATCCTTAAAAACCAAACAAACTCCATCACTAACTTTTTAATAACTACTTGAGAATTCGAAGGGTGGACACTGTGACCTTGTTGATGCAATGAAGAAACAACTGGCAGATGAGGCTGACAAGCAATTAGTTATTATAAACACCCAAAATCTGTCTATTGCCTCTCTCCCATCTACAAACATCAGCGACGATTTTCCCTCTGTTCATCGATTACTAGATGGTGGAAGTTGAAGAAATGAGAATCATATTAAAGCACTGTAGGTATGATAGATGAGTGATAAACTTGTAATGTTTGCCTACTTTTAAGATTGCAGTAGGACGATGTTTGAAACTAGTTTCTGGTTTGCTTAATGTCTGAGCCAAAGTTGAATCATTTTCGATGAATTTTAAGTTCTTTATTTAGTCAATATTCTATTCTCAGTTCTAGATCTGCAATATAATAAAGAACTCGTAATCGAAGCATAATCAAAGAACTCGTAAATTATAAACACCTAAAAGCAAGAACTCGTAATAAACTTTATGCACGTACAGAAGTAAAGAAAGAACAAACGTGAATGAAATGGAACCTATTTGTTAAGGCACACGAGCGCAGATCGCAGAGCAGAGGTAGAGAGAAGAGAATGGATCAGATCAGAGCAGAGTTAGAGAGAAGAGAGGGATGAATTTTGGTTTCCAGAGAGTTTTCAAGCGTCAGATGTTATAAACGTAAATGACGTAAATTATAATGTAAAGTCTACCAGAAAAAGCTAAAATAAGAGGCTTTTTTAAAAAGCTCCAAATTTGAGCTTCTTAAAAAACTATATTTTAGCTTTTAAAAAAGCTATTTCTATTTAAAAAGTGCTTTTGAATTTTAGGTCAAACACTCATTTTTCTTTAAAATAGCTTTTGCGGTGGAAAAAGTGCTTTTCCACCCTCCAAAACTTCAACCAAACAGTGCTAAGTTAACTTTGCTAACAACATAAAAATAATGCATAATGAATATATAATAATTAAATAATTACAACATACAATTCATAACATTAAATAATCCAATATACATCCAAATAATTAAAAGAAAAAATTTAATTTGCACTATTTATGTACAATTTAAGAGGGTTAGAGGTAGTTTATCTCTCTAAGAAATAAAAGAACTAAAATGTTAGAGAAAAGTAAGAGAAAAAATAGTTGAGAATGAGAAAACATAAGGGATGTATGCTTTTTATAATACCCTACACAACATTTATATAAGACTATGTAGGTATCGTGTACTACTAGTATATAGGTTTGTGTATGTAACATAGGGACATATTGTTTAAATTAAATGTGCTTAGGAAATAGAAAGGATAAGTGGAGATATATAAGCCTACATGAGACTGTGTAAGTACTATACATAAAAGTGGTACTCTTTATTTCTTGGGTCTCCTATACATGGGTTGTAACACGGGACCATGTAAACTTACCTTCGGGTATATTTTTAACATGAGTATAGACACCCAATTGTATACTTCATTATGTTAAAAATTGACACATTCTTTAAATTTTAGTCCTTATCTACAAGTGAACACGAGTTAGTTTTTGGAGAAATATGAGTGTGTGTATACAGTCACTTACACGATACCATGTAGTTACCATGTATAAAAGTGGCATATCATATTTCCCTAGGGAGGTTAATATGGGGCTAAACATGGTGATGTGTTGGAGCCTATATTTGCCCAAAAACTTATAGAATTGAAAAAATAACTAACTTCAAACAATTAGTTAGGGATTCTAATAAGAACTCAATAATAAGATTAAGAAAATGACATGAAACTAAGAAATTAAACAACTAATAACCTAGACAACTAAAAAAATTAAAGTCTAAGGTCATTAAAGATAAAGTGTTGTCTTACCTCTCAATAAATTCTTATTTTAGGTTGTAAGTTCAATCCCTTTCCATAAGTGTCAACCTGGCGGACTGTTGTTATTGATGTATAAATTACCTTGGAATCCACCTCCAACTTTATTCTTCTTCTTTTTCTTAATTAAAGGATCCATTTTGGGGCATATTCCATAGTTTTTCTATAATGTTTTCTCCTGTTACACTTAATTCCTTCAACTTTGAATTCAACCCCTTTTCATTTTATACTTTTTATTCTTACAGAAAACTAGATATATCCTTATTAATTATACTAAAATAGAGTCACTTGTTTGATTTGCATTTAACAGGACTTTAGGGTTCAAATTTCTTGAATTTTAGTTTTTCATCCCTAACCCTTAAGGTTAGCTTTCCTTCATAAAGATCAATTAAGGCCTTGGAAGTGGCTAAGAAATAATGACCCAAAATCAAAGCCATATGCCTACCTTTAGCCATATCATAACATCTATAGGAATAAAAAACTTACCAATTTTTAAGGGCACATGTTCTAGTATACCTATCAGACATTTAAAAGAGTGATTAGCCAATATAGAGATAACTATTGTATAAGATTGTCCAACTTGAACTTCTTACAAATAGATAAAGGCATAAGGCTAACACTTACCTTTAGATCACAATATTTTAGCAAAGTTCACGTCTTCAATAATGCAGTGAATGGAGAAGTTGCTATGGTCCTTAAGCTTTAGAGTTGGTTTATTGTAAGTTGCTGCTTTTTACTCCTTAGTTAAGGTTGCAACTTCATACTTCTCAAGCCTTCTTTTATTAAATAAAATTTCCTTTAAGAATTTGACATAAGAAGGTTAAGGTATCAGTAAAAGGAATATTAATATAAAATTTTTAAAGAATATGCCTTATTTAACTTTGCATTCATCAATATTTAGAGAATGGTATCAGTGGCTTATAGGGTGCATAGGGAAGATATTTGGGCTCTTTGGTTTCTTTTTTCTCTTCATTAAACTTCTTCTCCTCTTTTTCATATGTACTCCTTCCTTAGTTTCACTCATTTTCAATTTCTCCAACCTAGGGCTCTCAATCAACTAATCACCCTTCAACATTCCAACATTTTATTACTCCTTAGGATTCTCAGGCTTTCCAATCAACTGACTAAGTGGTCTAACAACTGCACTAACATGTTAAACTATTTGAGTCACGAGCATCTTGTTGTGGTTAGCAACTGAATCCATCTTAAAGTTGAGCTTCCTAATCACTTCCTTGAATTTTTTTATTTGGCCTTGGTGATAATAAATTTTATAAAAGGTTATCTAATTTTGATTGTTGGGAATAGGGATTGAATGTTTTAGGCTAGAAACAAGGTAGTTGTTTATTTTGAGGTGTAGTGTTAAACTTGTTTCTAAAGGAGAAAGTGGGATGGTTCTTTCAACTAGGATTATAGGTGTTTGAAAATAGTTTGTTCTTATAGTTAGGGTTGTTAATGAAGTTGACATATTTCAAAAAACGGTCAATATAAACTGGTTCCCTAATTGCAAATTTGCAATTAAATATCTTGAGGATCCAAAAATGTTATAAACTATTTTAATAGCATCGACAACATTAGCATTCATATAATCAAATTACTGAGACAATACCTTTGTAGCTAAAATATTCAATGCACCTAGATCATACTTACCTAGAATCTTCTAGAGGGTGACTCTCTTATTTGACCATTGGCAGTGGTTTTGCGCCATGTCCTCAATTAAAAAGTGTGCTTCGTTTACTGTCTTGTTCATTAAGGCTTTACTAATAATAGTGTTTACAAAGATTTTGGTGTTGTAGGTCATTTTTTTGTTGAAGCTCTGAACTATCAACCACTTCACTAATCTATAATGCAAATAGGATCTTGATAACTCTATGTATCTCTCTCAAACCTTGTATGAAGACTCGCCTTCCCTCTAGGGAAAGTGGTGATTTGCTTCCTTATCCTTGTAGTCTTACCTAGAGGAAAATTCTTCACCAAAAATGCATAGGAGAGTTGATCCCAAGTAGTGATTAACCCTTTTAGTATATAGTTTACAACCTTGCTCTAACTTTATCACTTAAGAGAAGGGAAAAATTAGAGCTTGATGGCATTAGGAACATGTCACTTAGCCTCAACATGTCACAACTTTTCTAAAAACATTAATAGATTTAGGTTAAGGACTTTAAATTGTGAACCTCCAAAATGACTATGGTACACTATATACAATAAGGAGGCTTTTAACTCGAAGTTGATGGCTCCAAAGTTAAGCCTCATAACTCCTAAACTTAATACAATGGGCATTTGATATGGTAAAGTCATTCAATGACCTCATGATTTCTACGATCATCTTTGCTTCCTCAGCATCCATTCTCTTCTTAAGTCTTCCTTCTTATGTATTAGGTTATCTTCATCTCAGGGTTTTGCTCAATAAGATTTCCAAGATCGTCGAAATTATGCATACAAGAAGTAATTTGTAAAAGAGAAAAAATAATGAAAAACAAGTAGATAAATGGTGGAATTAAATCAAAATAAACGGAATAAAAATATCTGGTTTCGTTAGTTTTTGAATATGCAAATATTAATACCTAATCCCCAATGATGACATTAAAAACTTAATTTAGTTATTTTATTACAAGTGTATGGTATAGTTGTAGCTAACATTAGTGAGTATAGGCTAATCGTATGACGATTACCACTAACTACAAACTTAACATGTTATATCAACCTTCATAGATGATAAGATAAGGAAAATAAAATAAATAACAATTCAAAAAACTAAAGTAAACTAATGATTAAGAATATACCAAACAATGAATTAATTAGATTTAAGACAAGTTCCCCTAGGCTTTTACTATATTCAATTTCACTTATGATTACTGAATTATTCCAATTCTTGAAATAGTATGAGTTCCTAACTCAGACAACATTCTCTCCTAATGTTAATGAATTATTCTTATTCTTGGATTAGTAAAAGTTCCTAGCTAAGGTCATATTCTCTCTTGAGATATATAATCCTTATTTAAAGGTTAAAAAATCAAAATCTCTTTTGAATCTACATAAACTAAGAACGCTTTAATTTGTTTTATAAACTCTCTTGATAGGTTTAATCCTGACTTAGGAAGATCTTGCAACTTCCTCTTAAATAGCTTACGCTTAACCCTCATTATTGACATTATGATATAAACATACATCTTATCTCATAAATATCTTGATACATAAATCAAATAATGAATCTTCCATTTTTCTTCATTGATTTAATCAATATAAAAGCATAAATAAATCACAAAAAATAGAATTTCACTAAATCAAATAATGAATTAGGGCATGTTACATCTTAAGTTCTTCTTACATAAAGAAAAAGAAGTAACATTCTTGAATCTTGAAATATCTAAAGAATTGTTGAATCCTTCCTCTATCTCCAAAGAATGGTGAACTCTTGACATGCAAAATAGTTTCAAAGTGACTTTAGAATGTTTCTTGGCCAAAGAACTCTTTTTTTCCTCTTCTTTTCGTTAGAACCAAAACCCCAACTTTTTAATAAGCTATATGGCCTTCAACGTAGGTGTAACCCAAGATATGTAGGGCATATTAGAGAAATATAAGTAACCATATCGTAACACGACCCTTAATATAGTTTTGTGTATTATATCGTGTTTTATAGTACTTCTCAAAATCTTCCAAAATTACTCCAATGATCTAATTCACTCTAATTATTATTCTTTTCCTTATATGGGCAAAACTAAGACCTAAAATGATAAAAATGCTTAAATTAAGTATCAAATCCTTCAAAATCATCCAGATATATATCCAATATGTCATGAAAATATTGCTAAAAATAATATATGTTTAGTATACATCACTAAGTTTTTTATTAGCATAGAAACTGGACAACTTCTATGATAATATGAATATGAACTTCTTAGTATGCATTTTTCATGAGAAAATTCTATGATGTCTTTAGCAAATTGTTTTAAATTATATGAGCACTTTTATTAGAAGCCCACCTGTAACCAAGAGGATAATAAGTATCTTATTTCAAGAAGTGATCATTAAAAACATAATCCAATTGTGGAGAAGAACTGCTTCCCCACCTAAAGGTACTTTCAGTAGCAAGCCTATTAGGTAAGGCAATTTTGTGACAAAACATAGCTATAAATACAATTATCATTGCCTTTTTATTAAGGCATCATAATTCATATAGTTACAAAAAATTATGCTGGAATAAGTGTAAAACAACATAATTTTTTTTATTATTTTAAGTTTTGACTAAAGCAACACATTAATTTCAAACTATAGCAATAAAGTTAAATATATATTCCAACACTTTTAAGTCTTTATAAGGCAATAAAGGGATTTTTTTAGGCAACAATTTGTAACAATAAAAGCAAAATTTATTCTTTTGTTACCAATGATATTGAACATAAACCAATGATATTGAACATAAAAGCAAACTTTTGTCATTACGTAGGCAACATCTATATATACGTTAAAAGCAATGTATAGATATTAATGTACGTCTTAATTGTGTATGTATTATCAATTGTAAACGACAAAAAAGCTGCACTTATACATAATATATTTGCTTTTATTGTTACAAAATACAAAAGTGAATTCTACAACACTCAACAATTGCTAGGAAAATTACACGTGCTTCAACAACTCTTTATCATTTGTAGAATTTAAAGTCGGTGTCAGACTTCTTTGATCACATTTTCTTTGTAATCTTTCTCAATAAAACCTTATCCCAGCTCTTAAGAGCATTCACACTTCATTCCACTAGAGACATCAAATAATATTTTTGCAAAGAAAGAAAATACCCTGGTTGATTCTTTTATTACCATAGGAAATGAATTTAAATCATCTTTGGCTGTTACAACTAAGCAAGGAACCTCATAACGTGTGTCCTCAACATGACCCGCAACTTCAACAAGCAAGTTAGTAGTCATTTTCCATGAGGACAGCTGCAACATCAACTAAAACATTAACTCAAGCTTTCCTTATTTTGGTCTTCAAGAGGGTACATAACACTCCCTAAATCAATAAGTGTAGATTGCAAGAACAAATATTATTATTAACAAAAAATTTTAATTACATACGAGATTATACATAAGATGATCAAATTCTAAGACAATCTAATAGTCAAATTCAACAATGGCTAGTATATACCTATCGTAAACAAATACCGCTATATCAAATGGTGCCAAAGATTTTTCACTCAGTATTAGTTTCTTAATTCCACCTCCAAGAATTTCCATTAACACGAGGGTTTTTTTAATTGCCTGTATAAGAAATGCTGGATATTCAATTTCACAGTAAAGTAAGAAAAGAAAATGATTTCAAACATCATAAGACATTTGACAAAAACCCAGAAAACAGAAAGTCGGTAATTTATATATTAAAGGATCGAAATCCTGATCATAAAACTAAAGAAGAAAATAAATGACAACAAAGGTATATAAAAACATTAAACTTTAAAGAAAGGAAAGAAATTTTGAAAAGTTTGCCTAGTTTTTTTCAGATTGAGAGATTGAACATGTTCTATGGTTTTACATGAATTTTCAAAGCACAAGAACATTTAACTTACACCAGGTAGATCAGCAACATTTATAGCATAGAACTCCTCAGTAAATGATGCCTAACTGTCAGAATATGATCTACATTCAACAAAAATCATCATCAAAGTTTCATTAACTTAGTTAAGAAAAGAAAAATCCATCACTAAAAGGATTTGTCAAGGGTGAACATAATTATCTAAGGATGAACCTTCCAAGAAACGAATTCAGCAAAGCAGATTTTCCAGCATGTTTAGGTCCAAAGACAAAGCATTGGAAAACATTTCTTTATGACTGCTGCTTCTTGCAATCTAAACATATTCTCCTCATTATACGGACAGTAGCGGCTGGATCTTCAGGATAATTAAGGTAAATTAGATTTTCCAAAGCACAAGATGGATCAAGAAGTGTTATAAGCACCCACTGAAACATATAGCACAAAAAATTATTTTTAATAGAAGTATCATAATCATTTAAATATTGCTAATCATATGAACCTTCAAAGTAAAATAATCAGCTAATCATCCCTATCCAACACCCAAAGAAATGCAAGATGTGATGATGCTGGTTATGTGAAAGAAAGAGCAGGTTTGTATGATATAGTTAAACTATAAAACTTCACACTATTAGCATAAAGATCCACACAATGCAAATTATACATTATTAAAGAGCACAACAAGAAAAGTAATGATAAACACTGCAGGGCTTGCTTGAGAGAGGTAACTCAGAAGAAGGTAAAATTTAGTACATCAGCCAAAAATGCATTAATAGATAGCCCACCCAGTGCAGTTCTCACTGCAGTATCCTTATATGTTGCTTCATCCTAAGGACCAAAATTACATTAGTGTCAAAACAAAACATAGGAGGAATATTTAAAAGACAGAAAAGTGGGTATCTGTCAATGTTAGTAAATATATAAACAAATTAAGTTGGCTTCACACGATAACTTAAGCTTTTGTGGTGAAACGGTCGCTTAATATGGTATCAAAGCCTCTGTGATCAAGTGGTCTTGAGTTCAAATCCTACCACCCACCTATTATTCAGCATAAGGTAGAGTGAACCTGTGCAAGTTTCAAGCCTAAAGGGCTTTTACTTGAAGGGGTGTGTTAGTAAATATATAAACCAATTAAGTTGGCTTCATATGACAACTTAAGCTTTTGTGGTGAAACGGTCGCTTAATAATCAAGAATAGAACAAGCACATGCACATCAAATTCATTGGATGTCTTGCACATATTGAAACAGCTAACTAAACTGAATGTCAAGATTGAGACAGGTAAATAAACTATGAGTATCACTGTAGAAATAAATAGACAATGAACGTCACAATATCCAGCAACAAGATCACAACAAAACTTAACCCTAGTGCGGTCAAAAACACATCTTTAAGTTTTGTCGGTCGAAGGTTATTATCCTGTCAGAAAAATTCCATTTGGGAAAGATTCATATTTCAATCTAAATCAGAACAGGAAAAAGGTTTGCTAAATGACTATCCATCACAATACAGATACACACACAGTTGTACAATGCTGTCCATTAATCATGTGGTTCAAAATGGACTGAAGCACCATACAATTGACACAGTAACTGAAAGTTACAAGCTTTCCAGCAATTGGAAAATACACAAATCAAGTAAAAGAAAGTTCGAGCTTGACAAGCCACCAAAATCAGTAGATTTTTTGGTCACAAAACTAGAGACCAAAACAACCCCTTTAAAGAGCCTACCAAAACCTCACAAAATTTGCCATGAGGTAACTAGATTAGGGCAACAATAACTTAATTTTAATACTAGTGCATGCTTTCACATGGAAGGGTAGACTGATTAACATATAAATTAAGGAAGAAAGAACATGTTGGGTTTGTTGAGATGACCTATGTTGATGCGCGTAGTCTGGCCTTGGAGCTCCCCTTCATCCTCCTTTATGGAAGTTCCGTATACAGATTGTTTAACCTTCAGATGCCAGCTTTGTCGAGTTGCCTGTGGACTTGTTTTGTCTCGCCTTTCATAGCCCGGGGACTCCTAGCTCCGGTGGTGTTGAATCCTCCAATCCCAAGTGGGTGATTTAAGTATACGGTGAATAACTCACTTATTGGGAAATTGGGTCGAGATTCAACCTAGAATGTAGCAGAATAATTACGAAATTTTTTTGTAACTTTTAATTTCTTGAAAATCAAGATCTATTTAATTATATAAAATGGTTAATGCAAATCATAATAAAGAGGAATTTAATTCGTAACTTATTCTGAAGCTTGATCTTTATCTTGTCGTATCCCTCAAACAGTTCTCAAAATCGATCTATTTCAACCACCTTACCTGTATAAATATCTGGCTTCTAACGGTATTCACAGAATAAGTTAAGAAAACTCTGTAACTCTTACAGAGAGGATTAAGCAAGAAGTGCTAGTTTCATAGAGCTTAAGCCTATTTATAGTAAACTTTGGACGTTTTGGTAATTTAATTAAAATTAAATTCTAATTTCAATTAAACTTTAATTATAATTACAAATAATTCTAATTAAATACTAATTATGTCCACATAAGATTCAATATCTCATATTTATCCTTATTTATTAAATATCTCATATTTAATCATAAAGTTTCTCAAACTTTACAATCAAGCCTAACTTGATTAAATTAACTTTGCTCTCTTCAACCCATTCTATATGTGAGGCCCATTAGGTTCCCAAATATATTGGCAATGATTATAAATTATAATTCTAATTCATAATTAGAATTAGATAAATTAAA
>JAOQML010000195.1:15689950-15703783 GCA_027568935.1 Erythroxylum urbanii | reverse complement strand
AATTATAGTTATTGTTAGATACTAAATATGATTAATATTTATCTATGTTAGAAATATATGAAAAATAAAATTTAAAATTAATATAGAGATATTTTTATATCAATTTTATATTATTATCATATTTTGAGATAGAGATAAAGTAAAGTTAAAAACTATGTAGCATAATATATTGAGGGGCCATTTTTCAATTCTATAAAATTGCGAGACTATTTTATAATTTAAAATTACCTAAAATGTTATCTAGTATTGATCGATACCAGTAATGTTTCGTCCTAAAATAAAATTTTGTACCTAATCTAGTGCAGTATTCACAATATTGATTTCAATCCTAGGTAAGGTAACTACTAAAGCCATATCTTTTATCAAAATTAAACACGACTAGCTTTTATACGACATAAACCTTATGAGTTACTCTACTATAATAATATCTTTAGTTGAAGGTATATTTTTCCCTTTAATATTTTAGTTAGAATTTTAACATTTATAGACATATAAAAAAGATTTTAATGTTTGTAAAAATGTTTAAAATAATTGTCAACTTTACCAATATGGATAATTTTTTTAGGGGCTCATGTTAGCCATGTCAACGATTGAAGTGAACCTTAAAAATTAACTTCTAACTTAATTTGGGAATTTAATGTTTCAAAAACCCTAAATCTCTTAGTTCTTCTTTTGTCACAATTATACTCTATGAGGTGTGACTCTTTTTGTTCTTTAGTGCAAATTTTTTCTTAGATAATTAACTTCTTTCTCACTCAATTTGACAATGTTAAGTGTTTCCCTTTATCTCACGAGCTTTTATGGGTCACTTTTGTCTTGATTTATTCTTTATTTACAATTGTAGGGCAGGAAGAAAAGGTGATACTTGACAAGTAAGTTTTAATGTTTTAATAAATTATAGTTCTCGATGCTATGATGATAGTCTGGGATTAAAAAAATAATTGAATATGTTATGTATTTTTGTCTGTCATCCATCAAGAAGGCAAAGGTTGAGGACCATTTTCGAGCCCTTATAGCCATAAGGTATATTAAGGATCATTATTGACCTATAAAGATTTAAAATTTTAATTTAAAAATCTTAGGTCCCAATTGCATGTGACCCATTTGTGTGTATGCATTCCTATTTGTGACCTAACTACATGTGACCTATTTATGTTTGTGTTGTGTGTTGGTGCCACCTCCATATTGGTTATTGGCCTATATTGGTTATTGGCCTATATTGGTTATGTGTAATGAATACATCAAGATTTGAAACTTAAACAAGCTTCATTTGTTTATATTGGTCCTAAGTCTAAGCTTTGAGAATGTTTCAAACAAAAATGACAACAAAATGATAGTAATTAATTTATAGAGGAACAATCATGTATATTAATAAGGGGTAAATGGCACAATTGAAAAGATAACTAAACAAATGGAAACAAATTGCTTGTTGTTTCGAACACTTCATTTGTCTTTTTTATATTAAACAATTATCAACATTTTTTTACTACCAAATGGAGGAAAAGCAATTTGCTCATCATTTTCTTCACTTAAATCCATTTTGGTTGATTAAAAAATTTGTTAATTGATCTTCTATAGCTTATCTTTTAACTTATTCCACCAAAACTATAATTGTCAATGTACATTTGTTATATGGCACTTTACATGTGTTATATATGTGTATAGTTATTAAAATAGTTAAATTTAGCTTACGTTTAAGGTTTAATGATATTCATGACTTGTCTTTACTATTAGTAATTGTAGTAGTAAATTTGAATAATTAATCAAATTTGAATAATGGCAGATAACTTATAAAGAGACATTTGTTATTATCATGTGGCAATAGGTATGCATATACAACATGATCTACTAGTCAATTATTAGACATATTAATGTTGAATTTTAAAAAAAAAACCATCAAATCAAATGTTAATTAATCTGGTTATTATGTTATATGTTAATTAATGAATATGTTATATTTGTTTTAAGGATCACAATGACTAATTATGGAAGAATAAGGCTATTTGTATAGTAGGGAGTTTAAATTGGAATCGAAGTTAGGTTATGAAGAGGTTCAGTTAGTATATTTGATAAGGTGGACATCGATTTTGTGAGTTATAGGCAGAGATGTGAGAAGAGGACTAAACTAGCATATGTACAAGCTGATGAAGCATATCACAGACTTCGAGGGTCTAATTTCAATAAGTCGTTAGAACTCATTGAATCAAATAATAATTACATAAATCTAATGAATTTGATGAAAATCTATAGGATGGTAGACCACTAAGGAGACTTTCTAATAGTGTTAGGCATGAAGGAGATTATGGAAAATGCCAATGGACTCTAGGTATAGAGCTTGGTAGTGCAAAAGAATTTAAAGATGCAATTATTAACTATATAGTGGCTACTTGATTTAATGTCATGAGAAAGGCATGAGTCAAAGAACATCACATTTGGGTGCATAGATTGCAAATAGGAGTTGTTTGTTTCAAAATGACAACAATTATAGGTACTTCAAGGTTAAAATATATAAGCCACGACAAAAATAAGTCAAAAAGGTTTCTAAAAATTTCTTATGAGGCATTTTAAGGATAGAATTTTGAAGAAGCCAAACATTACAATTACTAAGATGGCGAGTAACGTAGGGAAAAGCTAAACATTTTTATTAATTCTAGTATGGGTAGAGCTATAAAAAGGAAACTAAGAAAATAAAGAGTTGAAGAGGATTTGAATGAATAGTCAAAACTACATGGGTATATGTATGAGACTAATATTAGGTATTTATGGATGATTTTTAAAGATTGTGTTTTAGTGACAACCTATCAATGTGATTAGGAAAGATAGGGATACTGAGATACAACCAATAAGAAGGGTTGTTATAAAGGTGGAAAAAACATAAACTTGGAGTTGGTTTATGACTTTATTGGCAGTTGACTTACAATTAAGTGATGGGTTGGTCTGACATTAATTTTGGATATGTAAAAGATTAGTTTCAACTTATAAATTACACCTTATGGAATGATACCTTGTCTCATCCTAAATTACTTGCATCACATTCTGAATTACAAATTTTTTTGTCATAATTTTTAGGCTCTCATTAGGGTTATTGAAATTATATTGCCAAATGCCACTTATAAAATGTGCTAAACACATTTACCACAATTTACATGGTGTATAGAGTGAAAAGACTTGATGAAGTAATTTCGAGTTTGTGAATGATTAGCTTATGTTCAAGACTTCAATGAGTAGTTAAAGAAACTAGACAAAATCAAACTAAATATGTTCCAACCTTACTTTAGTTCCCTCAAGAATGCTAAGTAAAGAGTTATCTTTTGAATCTAAGTGCCCTATTATTGATAACAATATAAGTGATACTTTTAATGCCTAGAGTCCAACACTCCATCATCTACTACTCTTAATTTTATTAAGAACTAAATATTAAATTGGTATGAGGATAATCTTACTTGGAAATTGGAACCTTCAGGAAAATATATAAATAACTCGTAAAGATCACTCTATAATGAGCTAACTCCTCAAGTTGATTGGCATAATATTGTATGGTGCAAGCACCATTGCCCTATAACTGCTCACACACTATGGACTACTGTCAAACTTAAACTCCCTACCCTAGACAGACTTGGAAAATGTCTATACATTCCAAATTGGTGCAAACTATGCAAGATAGACTCAAAATTCCACAATCACCTATTCTTTCAATGCAATTTCTCCAGCAAATTATGGAAATCTATCATGCTCTCATACAGAGTAACAAAAGCTCCCTTCAAAATAGACTGACCTTATAAATTGGTGTGTTGGAATTGTAAACAAAACTAAAGGTGACAAATAAACCATACATATAGCTCTTTCATACCTTGTTATAGGTATGTGGACTAAAAGAAACAACAGGGTATATATAATGTTAGCTCACTTAAAGGATAAGTTTTCTAATCTCATATGTAAGCAAATTAGATTATGCCTAAGCCTTTACAACCACAAGAATAAATTAGTTAGTAAATCAGCATCATTTAGAGAAGATCAGCATCATTTAGAGAATTACTTAACCAATTGTTCAATTATACAATCAACATCTTATACACTTATCATTTGGGCATTAAGCTTATTTAGTTTCTTGATGTAATTATAGCATTATATCTTTACCTTGTAATCCTTTTCATTTAATGAATATATTATTATTCTTAAAGAAAAGAGAGAGACCAATCACTAGTATGCTTGAGATCATAAGGAATATGGTCATGAGGAGACATGCAAATAGGAGGGATTATGTTCAAATATGGAAGACAAAAAAATAGCACCTGTTGTAGTATAGAAGTTAAAAAAAACAAAGATGCGTTGTAATAGAGATTGGTATGAAATGGGTGGAGCTTAAAAGGTATCAAAAAAGATGGAAAGCACACAATCAAACTTAGTAGGGACCAAACTTGTAGCTATAGAGTATGAGAACATTATGGTTACCTATATAAGCACATTTATAAGTGATATGTATCATTCCAAATGGAAGGCTAAAGCATTTGTTGATAGTTGCTACAAGAAAAACATATTTCTCTAAGTTTATCAATATGTGTTACAGTTAATAAGGGAAGAGACTTTCTGACCAGCCACAAATAGTGAACAAATTCAAGTAAGTGATCCTAAGATTTGGGAAAGTAGTTGTTGCCATTCAAAATCTAGCCATTATGAGTTTCAAATTGTATTTCTTATTTAATTGAGAACTTTTAACTTTTTATTTATTATTATTATAGGCACAATAATTAGGTGATGGAGAAGCTTTAACAATATCTTATGATAGACCCTCATAAGTAAAAACTATCAACTCTATCTTATGAAAATAATTAAATTGATAATATGTTGTTCTCGAACTTAATCTCTAAGTAACCAGCCCAATAGCTCCACGCATACTATAAAAAAAAATTTGGAAATATTTATCTAAAGATGTTCAATTTAGCATTCTAATTAAGAGACCTAAGATTTAAAGGGAATCCAAACATAACATCTAAACACTTACAGGTTCAAGTAACTACTGGAAGGTCAATCCAAAGGAGAATCATTCAATTATTATAAGAATAATTTTTGGAGTCAAGTGTAAATCGACCAAGCAATCCATGATATAATGAGTAGATTATATTTTGTGTTTTGTTGCTAATGTAAATTAATACACTATGTTATGTGTTTTGTTGCTTCCGTCAATAAATACACTATATTTCATTGTTTGTTTTTTAATGACTTTGAGTAGAACGCATGATTGATGGTTATGTGCAGCAAAAGAGAATTTAAAGGGAGGGATACATAGAATCATAGAAGATATAGAGAGAGAAAAACAAACTTCATTCGATTTTGACATAACCATATAGCCATCAGTGATTGACTTTCATACATGTGATCGACTATCCAGTATACGCTAGTGTATGATTACAACCCTGAGGCTTTTATTTAAACTCTACTTGTAATATTAATAATGAATTTTAAAAAGGACTTCTGTTGTTTCCCACATAAATGTCATCTTCTTTGTTCAACTCTGCAACAATTCCTTCCCCTTAACGTCCTTATTAAATAGATTAATTTCTGGGAAGCACCTTTGTAGATTAAAGAGGTATTTTGATGTTGCATGGGTGTTTTTTATCTAACCATTGAATTAACAATTATGTGAGAGCGTAATTATTTCTTTTCGTCATGCGTCTGTCCAGTACTGGTAATAGCATACGTTTAACCAGTGTAAGGAATTTTGGTAATGACAAGGAATTTCTCCCTTGCTCCGTGTTCAACTGTGACATGTGAAACACTGGATGTATTGTAGTCTCTAATGGAAGATTCAACTTATGCGCCACCTTCTCAATATGCTAGACCACCCTGTATGGTCCATAATAGAGTGGAGACAACTTCTAACCACTTCTTCTCTAAAGGAAATTTTATTTATATGGCTGTAATTTCAGCAACACCATTTCACCGACCTTGAATTCGCATTCTGATCGCCTGGATTTCGTATATTGCGTCATCTGGTTTTAAGTCCTCTGTAGATGGAATTTTGTCACGCTAGTCATCACCTCTCTGTTTTTTAAAACCTGATTAACTTCTACCACCTTGGAGTCCCTAGCTATATAAGGTGTATAAATCAATTGTGGATATCCATACAAGGCTTCAAATGGTGCGGAGTCGATGGAAGCGTGATATGTCGTATTATACCACCACTTTGACAGAGGTATCCATTTGCTCCATCTCTAAGGTGTTTAACTACAAAAGCACCGTAAGTATGTTTTGAGAACTTTATTCACCACTTCTACCTGTTTGTCCATCTGAGGGTGATAGACGGTCGAATATTTCAGTTTAACTCTTTGCAGCTAGAGTTCTTGCCAAAACTAGCTCAAGAAAACAGGATCCCTGTTACTAATGATCGATTCTAGCATGCCATGTAGCTTAAACACATAATTGAGGAACACTTCAGCAATGTCACAAGTAGAGTAGGGATGTTTAACAGGAATAAAGATGGAGTATTTTGTAAATTGATTCACAATTACTAAAATGACTAACTTTCCCTTTGATATCAGAAGTCCTTCAAAGAAGTCCACACTCACCTCCTGCCAGTTTCCTTCTGGTATCTTAATAGGTTACAATAATCTCGGGCAAGTAGAACTATCGTGTTTATTCATCTGGTAGTTCATGCATTTCTAAATATAGATTCAAACGTTTCGAGCCATTCCTTTCGAGAAAAACATGTTTTGCTACTTCTTCGTTATTGCCACTACACTTGTATGTCCTCCAATAGCATCATCATGACTAATTCTGACGATTTGTTGTTGGAGGTTTTTATTAGCACCCCCTACTAAATGCCCCTTCCATCTCAATAACCAATCCTTCCATTCGTACACGCTAGAATTTATACTATCAGATTCCAATTTTCTAATGATATCTTGAATCGCTCGATCCTCTTGCTAACTTTTCTTAATTTCCTCTAACAACCCACTATGTATCTTCGTAACTAATATCATCAACATCTTTGCACTGGTGATTCTCGAGAGGGCATCAACAGCCGCATTCTCCTTCCCACTACGATATTGCATTTCAAAGTCGTAGTCAAGGAGTTTCGATAGCCACAACCGTTGGAAGGGAGTGGGTAGACGTTGCTCTAACAATTATTTAAGACTCCAGTGATCTGCTTTAACGAGTAATGGTTTGAAGCTCAAATAATGATGTCAATACTTAATTGCATTTATAACTACCAAAAATTCTTTTTTATAGGTGGATAATTTGTGGTGTCTTCTAGCTAATGCCTTACTGAGGAAGGAAATGGGATGAACTTTCTATTGTAACAAAACCCCGTTTCCCTGCCCACTTGTATTTGCCTCCACCATAAAAGTTTTTGAAAAATCTAGCAATTCCAATACTGGGGCTGAAAAATTGCTTCCTTCAGTTTCTCGAAAGCTACCTTCTCCTTTTGTTGCCATTCCCAATTCCAAGATGTTCTTTCTTTAACAGTTATGTTAATGGTTTAACCATCATCCTATACTCGTTAATAAACCTCTGTTAGTAGCCAGTAATCCCCAGAAATCCTCTTAGATCCTTAATTCCCTTAGGTTCAGGCCATTCTTCATTGGTTTTAACCTTTCGGACATCCGTTGCTACTCCTCCTTCTGAAATTGTGTAGCCTATGTATTCAACTTGGCATGCCCCAAACACACACTTGCTCCCTCGTAAGAACAGTTGATTGTCTTTCAATGTCTGCAGAGCCACCGATATATGTTCTACATGTAATGGCAATGATGAGCTATAGATTAATATATCATAAAAAAAATACTATAACAAAATAATGCAAGTATAGTTTAATCAAATCATTCTTTAACCTCTGAAACGTTAAAGGAGCATTTGTTAAACCGAATGGCAATAATAAAAACTCGTAATGCCCTTCGTGTGTTTTGAAAGCTGTATTCGGAATGTCTTTTGGTTGCATCCGAATTTAGTGGTACCCAGAACACAGGTCCAATTTGGTGAACTAACTTGCTCTATGTAATTCGTCTAAAAACTTTTTGATGAGCGGTATCAAAAATTTAACCCTCACTATATGCTTGTTTAGCTCCTGGTAATCTATGCACATACGCCAAGAGTTGTCCTTTTTCTTGACAATAATCACCGATGATGCATAAGAGTCGTAGCTATGGCGGATGAATCCTTGTTTCATGAAATCCCTTACGAACTACTCTATTACATCCTTTTGTGTTCCTGAGTAGCGATACAGATGCATATTAATGGTATCGGCTCTTTCCTTAAAAATGATTTGATGATTGTGATTGTGATCTGGTGGAAGATGGTTTGGTTCTTGGAATAGCATTGTATATTTAGATAAGACTGCGTTAATCTCATCAAATACACTCCACTGTTCATCCTTCATTCTCACCTGTTGCAATTGATATTTGACGGGGATCGTTAGTTACATCATGAACAATTGGCTGTTCGTCGAGCGTTGTAGAGTTTTCTGGAATTCCTTACTCAGAATGACCCGAGATCTACCATTTAGGCTTCCCCGTAACATCACCAGTCGTCCTTCCCAGTTAAACGTCATCATTCTATTTTTGAAATTACATAATACATTATTTAACCTAACCAACCACTTTACCCCCAATATGACATTGCAACCCCCCAGCAATAGTACCAGAGCATCCATAGTGAACTACATCCCTTGCATGGTCCAAATGAAAATTTTACAACATTACTGGCATTCCAGCTATGGTTTGCCTCCCACCGTAATGGAAATTAGTTCTATCTCTTGAAGATCGCCACCCCTTCCTCACTACTAATGTGTCCATAAAATTATTCATACTATCATTATCAATCAGTATGTGAATGCTTCGTCTCTAGTACATCCCCACTAATCTCATTTATTTAAACTCCATCTCCCCAGATAACCCCAACATAGCTTGCATTAAACTTCTTCTCCGAGACTTTCTTCAAATTCTTCCTCCTCATATTCTGGTGATGTTTTTCCACTGTCCTCCTCTTCTTACACTTATGGCCTAAAGTGTATTTCTCATCGCACCAAAAACAAAGACCTTTCGCCCTCTTATCATCAAAATCCTTACTACTAATGGGTTTCGAGGATTTAAAAGATCTCACTGATGGTGAGCGTAACGTTGAAGTTTGTGTAGGTAGTATTCCATCTGTGTTTGAACTACGATTTACCGTTGTCATTTGTGGCAACCTTGGTGCGAGGTTAAAATTTCCTCCATTATTCACGTTCTTCATTTTATTGATTCGGTTTAGAATAGTATTTCCTACTGACATCAGTATCGCCTCTTGTTTCCGAGGTAAAGTGTAAGCCTTATGCAAGAATGGGGTTTATGTAATTTTACAGTGATGTCAATTTCGAGCTTAAGATCCTTAACAGAAAACCTAACTAGATACTCTTATGGTAGGGAGAGCCTGTTTGAGTGATGATCAAACTGGGCGCAGTAATCTAGTACTGTTCCATTCTGCTTCGAGTCTTTGAAATCCCCCACTAGGTCGTCAAAGATCTCCGCATCGAAGCTCTGTTTGAGGGCTTTAGTAGACTCGTTCCATTTAACCATCTCTGTTTTGTTACGATTTATGATGTATAAGCAATACCACTCTTAAGCTCGTTCGTCCATATACAGAATAGCTACACTCACCTTCATCTTGTTTGGAGTCTGGTCCAGATGGAAAAATTGCTCACAACGGTATAGTCGCAGCTTAACGTTCTCACTATCGAATGATGGAAACTTGATTCTACTCATTCTCGTCGATGTAGCATTTTCGTCCCCCTCTTGTCTCAATTATCTACTCTAGGGTGTAGGTTCCCCTTGCTTCTACATGGTTCATAATTCCAACATCTCTTTTTCTACCTTCTTTGTATCTTCAACAACATCCTCTCACTCATTTCTTGTGACTCCAACAACATCCTTTCATGTCTGCTTTGTGATTCCAGGTACATTTTCTCATTTCTAATTTGCGTCTCCGTCAAGTTTTTCAAGTTTTCTTCCAACATTCGAGCTCTGTGCCTCTTATGCCTTCTGCCATATTCATTCCCAGATTCGACCGCTCTGATACCAATTGTTGATGAAATTTTTAAGATAACATAACATCACGTAAATTCCGTCGTGATGTTCGTTTAGTGCAATAGAAGAGAATTTAAAGGGAGGGATATGAATACATAGAATCACATAAGATATAAAGAGAAAAAAACAAACTTCATTCAGTTTTGACATAACCATATAGTTGTTAGAGATTGGCTTTAATACACGTGATCAACTATTCAGTATACGTTAGTGTATGATTATAATCTCGAGGCTTTTACTTAAATGCTACGTGTAATATTGTAATGAATTTTAAAAAGGACTTTCATTGCTTCCCACGTAAACATTGTCGCCGTTGTCGTCGTCTTTGTTCAACTCTACAACATAAGAGAGAGAACTAATCGAGAAAAAAATTATGATCATTCTAGAGAACAGAAAGGAGCCAAACCAGATGAGAAATTTGGAGATTTAAGGTTTTAAAAACCCTATATCTCCAAACTAAAAAGTTTATCCTTTGGGATGTAACTCATGTAAACCCTTTAAAATTAAAAAAGAATTCAAATCAACATAGTTAACAAAACTCTTAGTTAATGGACTATTCTAAACGTTTTTTCAAACATTTAGATACAAGTTTTTAAACATTAAACTATACCTTAAATATTGTTAAAATGTTTAAACGTTGACCTTCAGTATCTTCCAAAACCATCTTTCCTTATTAGCCTATTTACCTATATTTGGTTTCCTGCGACAGGCTAATGCTTTTGATTTGGATTACAGCAGAAACGCAATGTGATCGAGGACATCAAACCATGTATGTATATGTGGAAGCCGCCGTCTCAATATATCAGTTTGAGTTGTTGATATGCTAAATCATTTCTATTTATATGTTCTAACAGGAGATAAGTCCCTTGCTATTATGCTAAATCATTTCTGTTTATATGTTCTAACAGGAGATAAGTCCCTTGCTCTTCAAGCTTTCCACTGCATCCTTTATAATTTGCTCCATGGAAATAAATTCCAACCCCAATTCCATCAGTTTCTTAGCTCCATTCTTCGTCCTCAGCAATCCTGGCTGCGTGTCTCTTGGCATCCTGCGATCAGAAGTTTTATTTTGATATAGTGAATCACTAAAGATCCCAAGCAAACTAAACAGGATGCATTTAGGAAAGATTTTTTTGTTTCCAAACACAAGTATAAAAGTTGGAACTCTAATTACAGGTGTAGAGACAAAAATTCAAGACACATCACCTGGGCACATTATATTCTGGATATAGCTCAGCGAGCTTGGCCACGAAGTCACTGTAATGAGATATAGCTTCTACACACAAGTGCCTACCAGCTGCCGATGGGTTTTCATAGACCATTATATGAGCCAAGGCTACATCTTTGAAATGCACGGATCCCATAAAGAAGTCCTTGTATGTTTCATTGCAGCCTACAATTATGCCAACGGAAGGTCATTATTTGTTATTGCTATTGTAAACGGAATCCAACAATGTAAAATGAAAGCATACTAGATTGCTCATTAAAGTACACGCGCAATTATGACCCTATGTTTCCTAGAAGTTTTTTCAAAGCTAAATAGGCATAGCATGAAAATGTTCTTCATATTCCTTGGCAGAAGAAAAAATTGATCTTTTCATATGAAGTTGGCAACGAGAAAGACCTTGAAGAAGGCGTAGAAGCATCAACATGCTGGCATTCAGAGTTGGAGGGATATTAGGACCCATGACGGTACCAGGATTCACCACCACCACGTCCAAACCCTTTTCCCTAGCAAATTCCCACGCAGCTTTCTCAGCCTCTGTCTTAGATACTGGATACCATAACTATGTACATAACAAACCACCAATCCAACTTATAGTCCATGAGAGCCAAATAATAAGGCCTTTAAGTATATAATAATGTGGACAACAGTCGAGTTCTACTCACTCCATTTTGCTTGCAGTAGTCAACATCAGTCCAGCAATCTTCGTCCCTTACTAGATCATCAGGCCAATTAGGGTTCGGAGTTATGGCGGAGATCGACGACGTGACGACCACGCGCCTCACTCCTTTCTCCTTCGCTGCCGTCAACACATTCAGAGTCCCTTTAATTGCCGGATCCAATAGCTGCTTCTGTTAACCATCAAAAAAGCTAAGTCCAAAAGTGCGAAAGAAACATAGAGAGGTAAAAATAGCCACAAAACCTGAGGATCGTGGACTTGATCGACGACGCAGGGGGATGCGAGGTGAAAGACGCCGGAACAGCCGTCGATTGCGACGGAGATAGAATCGTAGTCTAGGAGTTCCATTTGGTAAAGAAGGAGACGCGTATCTGCTCCTTCTAGGCATTTTAAATGCTCGGTTTCTTTGTCATCGTCTTCATTCAAATTTTAATTAGTTAGCAAGCCATAGTGTTCAAAAATTAAGCTTACCAAACAGAAAGGGAAAGAATCAAGTGAATATAAGCTAACTGAGATCTTTGACGGTGGCGTGTATGGTGTAGCCGCGTTCGAGGAGAAGGTGGACGAGCCATGAACCGATGGCTCCACTTGCTCCGGTGACGCAAATCACCTTCCCTTCCTTTAACATCGCTATCTCTCTCAGCGGTGAGTAGATACTTGTGACCTTTTCTTCCTCATCAAGGTTATCACAAGGGTTTATTTTGGATTCGTGAGTGAGAATTCTTCTGCTATGATATTTCTCTGAATTATAAGTGATTTCATGCTTTATGTGTTGCATGAATTGAGTGGACCATCGATGATGGTTCTTCACTGAGTTCGTAAACTCACCCAAAAATTGCAATTATTTTTCAGGACCGAGGGACTTAGACTCCTAGCTCTAGAGAGAGAGATTTTCTGAGACTGTGTGGCCCAGATCGACGAAGTCGCCCTCACTTTCGTGCTGCAATCTCACTTCGATCTGCTTAAGCAAAGATTCGACCTTCTCACGTGAATATCGCCGAATAATTTCGTTATCCCTCAAACACCTCACACACACACAAGTATTTGAAGTGTTTTTCTCACACACAAAATAACACAAGTATAAAATAGAGTAAAGAAAGCAACAAGAGATTTATATATGTAGCCGAAGCTACTCTTTCTTTAACTCTCAAAAAAATGTTAACAAAAGACTTAAGCACCTCATTCTCGAAGCACTATAAAGAACTCCCTACTCGAAGTCTTTACAATGAGAACTCTCCCAAAAGCTCTCAACTCTCAAATCTCTCTCCTGTGAGTGATTTCTCTCAATGAGCTCTCTCACTGTTTCCTTTTAATAGCTCTCACCTCTAATGAGCTATTTATAGGCTCTTTCAGATGACTAAAAGTCCTAATAGGACTCTACTAGCTAAGATCACAATATTATCCTATCTTATCCTTAATAGGATTAAGTTACATCACATTTAAAAGATTACCCTATCCAGGAATGATCATCCTTATCCGCGAAGATCTTCTTTATCTTCAGATGATCCTTCCAGATGATCTTTATCTCTTAAAGTTGATGTTCATCTACTGTGATCTTATTCGCCACATCATCATGTGCCACATCATCCATAGTTGCCACGTTACTGCTGATGTGTTCACTGCGGCCTATCCGCACATAGGTCCATCAATGCACGTCCATGGACAAGTTCATCTTCCATCATCCAGCTCACTTCATGATGCAGTCTCATCGCTCCATGACTAAATACAAATCACAAACTGAGTCAGTATAAAACCTCACACGTTTTACATACCTCCGATGTAGCATCCCGGTTTCGTAGAACGGGTCGGACCAGAGAAACGGGTCCAAGTGAGGTAAATAAGAGAAATTAGGAAAACACATCTCATGCTCA
>JAOQML010000195.1:15637748-15653168 GCA_027568935.1 Erythroxylum urbanii | reverse complement strand
CTAAATGAAAACATACAAAATGAATCCTAAACTACAACAATAATCAACAATTATGCAAGAAAACACATGCCAATTACATAGAAAAACATATATTAATACACAACTATCAAAATAAAAATATAAAAATAAGAAAGAAACCAATAATAAGAAATTATCGTCATGAGTTTTAAATGTTGAATCATCGGTGAATCTTGTTGAATTCTTGCCCTTCTTCTAAGATTTTGTTTGATCTATAGCTGATTAAGTGGGTAAGTTTTAAAATTTCTTATCCCACAATATACCGCAAGTGCATAGGTCATGAGTATAGTATATCAAGTGTCGATGTCTTGAAGAGTTGGTGACTAATTGAATTATAAGTTGTCTAAGGCCTAAAGGATAATTAAAATGAAAAAAAACTAAACTAAAAAGTAAATGAGTCAATATGGATTGATTGAAAATGAAATTGTAAAACTAACACAGAAAAATCAAAATTGAGCACCACCAATGAACAATAAAAAATCACACAAGGAAGATTAACTGATTATAAGAAGGTGGATTTATCTTATCATTAAATACTAACATGATTACTTTTGAGTTAATACAGTATTGATCATAGACTTTTGAAGGGTGGATTACTCTCTCTCTAGTTATAATCTTTAAACCTTAAATCATAAACCTTAATTAAATTATGAAATTAGCAATCTCTTAATTAACAGTAAGCCCACATATCTAATTAGATCTTAAGCCCTCTAATAGACTATCGGGTCTTCACGCGAAATCTTTCTTCTTATAAATTACCCACTATAAGAAAATAGGGGTTTAGTGATAGAAATTACTGATGGAATGTAAAGGTTTTTCGATGATAAGTGAATTGGCAACAGAAATTACTGACATCATGAGTCGTTGGAGAAACAACTGTTGATAATATTTAGCAGCTGAATAGAAATTTAATATATTTTTCGTACATTTTCCATACATATAAGTTGTAAATTTATTATATTTCTATTCTGTCACTAATTTACCAACGAACTTTTTTTCGTCGCTACATATAGATATAAAATTTTTAAGTCCATTGGTAACTTTATCGATGAAATGTTTCTATTCCACAGATAAATATTACCGACGGACAAAGTTTTGAAAATTCATCGAAACATTTAGCAATAGTAAGTTATGTCCCGTTAGTCAATTTAGCGATGAATTTTGTATGTGCGTCGGTGAATTTAGTGAGGATTAAGGTGTTGACGTTCGGTTGAAAAATTTAGCGACGGTAAGTTTTTCCACTGGTAAATATTTACTGACAGAATGTTCTTATTCTATCAGTAAATTTAATCCTAAATATACTGACGATATTATAATTCCATTGATAAATGCATCGATATTGTTTTTGCTATTTTTCTTAGATTTAAGTTGTAAATTTAATGTTGATTGGTAATCTTATGATTGATATTTAATTTTTACAGTTATCTGGTGATAATATATTGAAATTTTTCTACATTTAATTTATCTAAATAGTAAGTTAAATGATAATATAAAGTAAAAATTATCTTAATTGATAATAAAATTAATATCTACAATAATAAATACGAAATTCATACAAAATGACTTGAGAGTAGCAAAACTAAGATATGTAGTTGGTGAAGGATGATGGTATGATTGCTGCGATGAGATGCTATCCCTCCCTTTCAACTCTCATTACGGAGCTAGGTTATGTACTCCATCGACGATTACAATTGATTTGCCAACATCTGTACTATGCTCTTAAGTTGAATGATTGTCTCATCAGATGCAGACCACCTACTAGATGCAATTGCACTAGATGTGGAGGATTACGAATAACTTGTCACAAATGAACCTAAGCCGAAGATCCTTTCACGATGATCCTTACCACCTGCTGCATCAAGATATGCCTGACTCTCATCAACAATTTCAGAGTGCTGAGACTGTCATTGAGTGCTTTCTTGTATTTGGTCCTATCAGGAGACAATGTTTATGTTAGTAAGTGATAATTACTAAAAGGTAACATTAAAGCATAAATTTCACATACATTAAGTTCTCTATATAGGATGTTGATAAAGGTCACAACATCATGCTTCTTAGTGTGGGTGTGCAAAAAGAGCTGACGGGGTTTAAGGTTCTTATCTATAGACTTTTCCTAAATTAGAATAAAATGTTGTAAGTTAATTACAATTTTTGAAAATTTCGGCAGAGTTTCTTTATTTTTATGATATTTACCGCTTATTAAACAAAGAAAGTAACTCAACAACATAGTCATATATGGCACTAGACATTTGTAACATTATCATTCTCCATAATAAAAATAATTTTCATTCCAAAATTCATACATTAAATTAAATTGAAATACATCCAAGTAAAAAATCAGAATATAAATGTAAAGTCTAGATACTTATAAGTTTATTTGCATGCTCCTGGTGGTTAACAGATTCTCCAATGTTTACGGGAAGACTCTCTCCTCTTGGTCCTCTATATCTATTTGCTGAATTGCTCTTTAAAATAGACATTGCCTCGGCTGTGTCTAACACTGCTACCAATGACTCTATATTTCTTTAGATATATAAGGAGGTCATACACCAGTCTTGGATATCGTATAAAAAAAGTCTCTATAATGTATACAAGCTCGCCTCTTCCATGCTTTATAAATTACCGCATCAAATTTGGAATCCTAAAAAAATTCTTTCTGAAAAAAAGAAAAAATAGTATAAGTAGTTATAACCTACAATATTTATCTAATTAATTAAAATTCTTTGTCGCCTGAGAGATATTCTTCCATATATAACCTTAAAGATCTATCTTCTTCTTGAATTTAAATGCCATGTTTCTTGAGTACGTTCTAGATGGAACCAACCTAATATATAAGCAATTTTAGATCATTTTTAAATTAAAACATATAACTTTAGTATAAACCTATGGTGTTATCATGAATATATTTTCACTCACAAATTGTTGACAATAGTTATGTCAGTTCTTCCATCTACTCCCTTAGCTTCAGGCTAGAGGTGGCCTCGTTCATCCACAATGTTTGCCCTTGATATATCTGTCAGTATAAGGTTGCTGGATTGTATAGGGCTACTGGATGGTGAAGTAGGGCTACTGAATGGTGTAGCAGCAGGTACAGAAGGTGATGTCTTAGTTGGATGTGTAGTAGCTGGAGGTACAACATTTGACTATGTAGTAATTGCAAAATGTGATGCTTCACTTGGAAAGTAACTGGCTCTAAATCGTGGTAATCTTAACCTTGACCGCATCATATCCAGTTTTCTTTTTAGTGGCATATTTGCAATCTAAAATTCACATTTTATTGAATATTCCAGTAATAGAACAATATAAATTAAATATATAATAATATATTATTGATCAATAATAGATTTATTTTTATAATATTCTATTACAAACACAAATTAATCACTATCATGATCACTTAATTGTAGATCAAAATCATCTTCTTTTTCTGAAGAATTAGAATCAAACTCAGGCTCCTCTTTAGATCTCTCGCCCTCCTTATCCTCTCCAATAAAATTTTAACATATTCATTATTTGGATCGTTCAAAGGTTCATTCTAGTCATATGTAATGCAACATTTATTTCATAAACATCTTCCTGAATTGCTTCATTTTCAATTCTCTTATTTTCTACTTTTCCATGTAATTCAAAAACACCGTTAGGTTTTACTTTGGAAACAGCTAGCCAATCTAACTTATCTGAATGTAAGTTGGAAAAAGAGACATAATATACCTAAATTGTTTGCATCGCCAATATGAAAGTTTCAAATTGTCTAAATCTTCTTAGCTGGCTAATTTCAACTAGATTGTATCATCTATGCACTTTCTTACCAACATTAGGAGTTGGATCAAACTAGTCACACTTAAATATCATACTCCACTTTATTAGCAATGCAGACTACTTAATTTTAAGTATCTCAATAATTTTACTATAGTAAGCCATCAATTCTCCCTGTATGAAAATCCCACTATTTACTATTGCCATGCTATGGCCATGATATTCTATATGAAATTTGTATCCATTAACGAAATACATCGAATACGATTTAACAGGTCCCAAAGGTCCTTTTATAAGATCACATATGAACTTGTTCTCCATTGGATTTTTTAGGCTTACAAAAAATTATCATATTAAATAGTATAATGTCATTTGAACACTGATCTAATAATTCAACCATTTTAATAATTGTAAGTGAAAACTTACATATTTTTCGAACCATCTAGGAAAATGTCTTTCAACTTCTTTATTGATATCATCCTGTGTTTTTTTGGGCATTAGCTTGTGTAACCATTCCTCGTATAATTTAAAGGAATTATTATGTATTTTAGTTATGAACAACACTAAATTCGAAAATCCAAATAATCAATTTGAAAATCAAGTTTAACTTACTGCATGAAAGGTTGAATCTCTTGATCGTTCAATAAAATGTAACCATGGGCAACCTCTATTTCTTCCTCTGTTAACATTCTTCTTATTGACTGTCCATATGTTCATCTAGGATATGTGAAAATGGATAAGTTACCACCAACATCATCCATTTCTCCCACATCGTCATTACGAGGAGCTTTTCTTTCTTTTGTGTGCACATGTATTTAAAAATAATGTGAACAAAATGTACTAGCTTCCTCCACTAAATAAGCATTACATATCAAACCTTCAACTCTAGTCTTTTTTTTGACATTTTTCTTCAAGTGATGCAACTACCTACATTACAAATAGCTATTGAGATACAATTTTGTGATTAAAACATGCTATAACTCCAATTTAAATATTTACTGTAATTACCTCTCAAACGGATACATCCATCGATATTGAACTGGACCAATAAGTTTAGCCTTGTGTGTTAAATGCACGGGTAGATGTTCCATACAATCAAAGAAGCTTGGAGTGATAATCCCTTTTAATTTGCACAAGATCATTAGAATTTCCCTTTCTAGTTTTTTCATTTCAACAAACTTTATTTCAGATGATGTTAAGCTTTTGAAAAGAAAACTTAATTCTATTATAGTTTCCCAAACCTTATTTGGTAGCAACTCCCGAAATGCAATTGGAATTAGCCTTTGCATAAACATATGACAATCATGAATTTTCATCCTAAATAATTTGTACTTCCTCATTTCGACACACCTTGCCAAGTTTGAAACATATCCATCGAGAAACATTAGATTTTTCAACCATTCACATAAAATTTCCTTTTGTTTTTGTCTAAAGTGTAACATGCTTTTAGATATTTACAGGTGTGAAGATCTTTATCTAGCTCATTCCTTCTATAAAAAAGCTTTAAAATAGCTCGTGATTTTGCATTGTCCTTTGTCCTCCCTTCAATGTTCATTATAGTATTAAACAAATTGTCAAAAATATTTCTTTCAATATACATTAGTTCTAAATTATGACGTATCAAATTAGTTTTCCAATATGGAAAATCCCAAAAGATGCTTCGTTTTCTCCAACCAAAGTTTTTACTATTGCTTGTATTAACTTTATTAACTTCAAAAACTGTAACTTTTAATAACCATCATTCATCAATCTCCTGCAATATCTCTTTAGCAGCTTTGTGAGGAGAAGTAGGTGTTTGTGCCATCCTATTCTTAATAAACTTCTATTTATTGCGTCTAAATGGATGATCAAGAGAAAGAAATTTCCTGTGGTTGTCAAATCAAGATGTTTTGGCTCCGTTTAAAAGATAAAACAAAACAGAATCATTACCACAATAAGGAAAAGCCAATTTCCCTACTGTGCTCCACCCAGACAACTTAGCATATGCCAGAAAATCACTAATAGTCTATATCAAAGCTGCTCTCAACAAAAAATTTTGTTTAAGAGACACATCATATGTCTCTACACCATATTTCCAATGGTTGTAAGAATACATCAATTTTATCCTTTGCATTTATAAGCCCTGGTACAATGGCTATCAAGAACATATATGCCTCATTCATACACATCCACGGAGGCAAATTATAAGGAGTAATTATGATTGATCATGATGAATATTTTTAGTCGGATTGACTAAAAGATTGGAATCCATTCGTCGACAATCCTAACCTATCATTTCAACTTTTAGCTGTAAACTCTTAATGGGTGTTATTGAAATGTTTCCATGCTAATGCATCTGATGGATGGCTCATTATTCTATCTCATTTTTCATGTTCATTACGGCATCTCATGTAAGATGCAGTAATATCAGAGGCATATAATCTTTGAAGTCTTAGAGTTAGCAGGAAATAATACATTCGCCTCCAAGGTACTAATTTTTATTTTTTAGTACACTTTTTAGGTTTGAACCTATATTGACTAAAGAATTTGCACTCTTGTAATTCCACATCATCTTCCCAAAACAATATACATCCTAATTTGTAACAATCAATTTTTTCAATTTGCAAACCAAAACCCCTAATAAGTTTCTTCATATTGTAAAAATTATCAACCATTGTATGATCAGGAGGCAATGATTCATTATACCAACCAATTTTATTAAAACTTTGATAAGAAATATTCCCTTCAGACTTTATGTTTAATATTCAAGCAATTGAAGACAATTGAGTTATCGTCTCCCAATTTGGCCATAATTCTTGGTCAGCTGATTACAGTAAGTAAAAAAACTGTTTTTCATAATGGTTTGGTTCTCCTTGAATATTTTCTATATTTTCCTAAAAGGTATAACCTGCTGCATCATAAACCATTTGGATGTAAGGATTTTCAATTGCACCCACATTATTTGTTCTAAATCCAATCGCCCTTTCAAACTATCAATATTTATTAACGAGCTTAAATCATTACCCCTTGAGGTACTAGAAATCTATGGCTCCCTATGTCGTGTCTACTCAAAATAATTTGAAAAAAATCCTTTTCTTAAAAAAATGGAGATTCACTTCATCAATAGGAAGCCAACGAATATATTAGCACTTTTTACATGGACAGTTGCTTTTGGACCATCCATATATATATGTTGAGAACATGTATAGTGAATAAAAGCTTCAACTCCCTCAACAAACTCAAGATTAATGAAACCATCAAGTGTTAATTGTTTATACATCCAAGATCTATTAACATTACTCATTTATGAAAAAATGTTATTTAAAAAATTGATTTCATAGTTAGTATCTTCATTTCCCCTAAATTTACAGAACATTTAATCTTTACTTTACATAACATTCCCTATGTTTTTACAAGTCTCTGACCATTTCCCTTCTAACACTACATCGAGCAATCACATTGAAGTTCAAGTATTTATGTTTGAATTAATCACTTACAATTGATTTTAATATTATAATACATGACATTGTTTATACCTGTGAATCAAGAAAGCAAGTTCTCAATGTGACACCTGAGCTCATGGAGATTTTCACCGATAAGCCTTATGAAAGCTGCATCACAGATTTCTAGCCTATATACCATCCTAGGGGTTTATTATGCAAAGAAATGTCATGTCTATTAAACCTGTGAAGTTCTTATGTTAATACTAAGTTTGAATTAATCAAATTGAAGTTCAAGTATTTATGTATGAATTAATCACCTACAATTGTTTTTAATACTATGATACGTGACATTGTTTATACCTATGAATCAAGAAAGCAAGTTCTCGCTATGACTCTTAAGCTCGTTTTCATTAATAAGCCTTATAAGAGTTGCATTTAGGTTTCCAGCCTATATACCATCCTAGGGTTTGTTATGCATCAGATCATCCATAAGATCTCAAAATCAGTCCACATACAATAAATACTTATATAATCATAATTCTACTCATCTTAAATGATTCAAACATAACCCAAACATAAATACTTAGACTATTGAAGAAGAACATAAAAACTCACCAATGATTTTAAGAATATTCTAAACAACAATACAAAATTAAGACCTTTTTTGCATTCACGCAAATCCCAAACACAAATACTTGTACTATTAAAGCTACACATATGGTAGACATTAATTAGACGACTTATCTGGATGGACGGACAACCACAGACTACAAAGAAGAAGGATGAGTGACACTCTTCAACACCAAATAGGGCCTGTGAAAAATCATATTTTTTATTTAATATAATACACTTGTTCAATAGTTTTGTATTTATATATGTTGCATACAATGCCAAATTTCACTATAAGCATTAACACTTGAAACTCTTACAATCAATTATCGGTATGATGTCAACAAAAGTATGTGATATATACCAACACAAGAAGAACACTTTCAAGATGTGATATAAACATCAAGTCTTTAATGGTAAAAATAACTATAATTCATATATAAAGACATAAAAAGGCATGCAACAACCATAATATGGACTATAGTCGCCTAATCCAATTGCAAAATTATCAACATTATTCTTCCTATATAATAGGGTCAAGAAATTTGGGGCCTAATAATTTTATGTCATTCTATATATTGCCACAATTGTGAAGTGCATAGTATAGGAATAGTTACTTTTACTCACTGTTGAGTTAACCATCTTCCTGCCATTTTATTTTCATGGAAGGACTTTAAAAATGTATTAATTTTATGTTGGGAAAGCAAAAGGAGCTCACTTCTAGTGTTTATGTTTTAGATATTTTCATCTTTATTCTGCATAGTTCTCACTTTTCTTATCATTTTATTACAAAAATGAACACTACTTGCCTTTTACCTATTATTGCAATTGAGATAGATATGATTTATTTGAGTTCACAATTTATAAAAGCTAACCATGTTCGCAAAATTCATATTAAAGGAAATATAAGTTTACATATTATGCAACTAATACATTATTTTTACGAACATAATTACCATAATATCTATAAGAGCAAAATCCTTTCCCAAAAAATAACGTTGATAATCCATAAGTTCATTGGAGTGATTTTATCTGAATTTTGGTTATAAAAGATAGGCATGGATGGTGCAAGTAATTAAATTCACTTAACATCACACGATTACATAAGTGCTTCCAAATCTTGGTCAACTTCTTCCATTACAGGTCATATACGTGATCAATAATATATTGCATGTGACAAGGTGCATACGACATATAAATATGAACCTACTATAACAAATGATCTAGGATGCCATTTCTTACATCACAATCCTAACACACAACAAATGTAAATTCCATAGTTGTTTTATTCATCAATAGGCATACATACTCAAAGTGTTATCTGATCTCTATAATTCAACTCAACAACAATCTATAATAAGAAAGCATTCAAAAAGAGATAAACATAATGATTTTGTTACTTCTTTTGTTGCCTTGGAAATTCTCTTACATAAGTGATAGAATAAATGGATCACAAAACTTTATCATTGTATTCTATACTGAAATAAACCAAAACTTGCCATAAGACATATACATATAATCTCTAACCAATATTTTGTTATGTTAGGCATAATTTAATAGAATTTATATTATGATATACAGTTCAAATAACATTCTTCATTAGTGCTCCAAACAAGTTCTTCACTATACCATTTTCCTTATGATTAGAGTTGTCTATCATAATCTCCCTTACTTATATTGAAATGGAATAAAATCACTAATTCTTATTCTAAATAAGAGGATTAGAAACAATGAAGAAAATGATATTCAACTCTAATTTATTATCTAAACTGTTATTTCATGCATCAATGCTAATATAAATAAATAAAATAGAATTACCAAGCTAGTCTTGAATGCATCAATGTCAATATACAAATCATTGCCAATATGTGTTACATATATAAAAATAATATGCAAGAAATTAATAGATGATAAGGATAAGGATTTCCATATTTATCTTCAGTATTTAGTTTACATCTGTGTATCAAGATTACATCAATTTCAATGCATCAATGGATAGAACAATGTATTAGTTTCAATTTAGGAATAAAGGCAATTTCGTTCTATAATTTCATAAAATATATTGATTTAATATTATTTCATTAAATCAAAGAAAGCAAGAGATGTTTTAGATTTAGTTTTGATGGCTAAGTGAGGGGTGATGATGGAGTTAGATTGGTAGGACGTGTATTGAAGTGATATAAACCTTACATTGTTCTGTCCAAACCAATTATATTCCAAGTTTTTAGGTTATATATCTAACGAAAGTTTGAATATAATCAGAAAAAATAATGAGATCCTCTTATTCATTTGCTAATAGAACATATTTGAAAATGTTAATAAGATTAAGAGCTCAAAAAATAAATTAAAAGCAAAAAAAAGTAGAGAAAAGAAAAAGGAAAAGTGAGTTTTTATGTAAAATAAAACAGTATGGAAGTTGTTTATCTATTGTACTTTTTCTTTATAAGAAAGATGGATAATAGAAAACATGCATTGATTGTAGGTTTATAATCAATATAACATTAAAGTACCACCATCCCATTCTTAAGTTAGATAATATGCTAGATGAGTTTTAAAGGTTTAATGTCTTTATGAAAATTGATTTAAAATCTAGATATTGTCAAATTAGGATGGGGGAAGGGGGTGAGTGTTAAACTACATTCAAAATAAAAAATTGACTTTATGAATGGTTAGTAATGCCATTTGAAATCACAAATACTCCAAGCACTTTTATAAGATTAATTAATCATATTTCGCGAGCATTCACTAGAAGTTTGTTGGTCTGTATTTTGATGACATTTTAGTGTATAGTAGGGATTTTGATGAACATATATGTCATTTGTAACACATAAACTCAAACACACAATACTCAAACCAATGTTTATATATAAGCATTTAAATGAAGACTTGAACTAATTACAAACAATTAGGAATTTCACTCACACAAGTAAAAGCACTAGGGACATATAACCATTTGATAAAAACTTCAAGAAAAGTTTGTTTTTATAATGGCATGTTATCATATGGATTATAACATAATTCATAACATGTGATACCCTAACCAATTAGTCTAAATAAATATGAAGATCACCTTCCAACCTTGTCCAACACCATATATATATAATAATAAAGAAACAACATAAGATTGTAGCACTTATAAGTAGTTAAATAGTATTAACTTAATAATATAAAAATAACAATCATTAGAGTATCTCACCTAAGGTAGAATTGTTATTATCTTAATATTGGTACGAGTTAGGAAACACTTCAACTCCCTATATATGAAAAAAAGAAAGGTTAGACATATAAATAGGAAGGTGTAAATCATGAAAAAAAAAGAAAGCAATTATACACCTATAATAAAGATAAAAGGTAAATAGTAAATTTATATGCTAGATTATTTAAAACCTTATATTGTGAATCATCTAGCAATAATGTATTTGATTCATTATGATCTCCATAGCTCCAAAGAAGACAAGAATTTGAACTTTTCATAACTTTTTCAGTTCCTTCAAGAACAAAGGTTTTCTCCTATTCGCCATATTGGTATTTTGAGATTGATCTTGCATGGAAATAATAATCATGAAACATAAGGAGTGTGTACTACATCAATTCAACACATAGGGACCATTGTGACATATACTATGAGGGGACCAGTATAGTTCTAGACATTGAAAATTTAAGGTTTGTTGTAACTTTAAAACTCATAGTAGTAGCATGAATTGAATTATATTTGAATGTTCACTAATTTCGTACATAACCTCACCAATTGTGAATTTTTGCATCGAGTGATTGTATATATTATTTTTGGAGGGAGGAAGAGTATCAAGGTGATTATACTGTGCAATTTATTCTACCTATGAAACTTGGATTACTCTTTTGAAAATTATCTAAATAATATGGAATATGGTGATTTTCATAAAGTTCATAGGTTTTGGGAACAAGTAATTGATTTAAAATATTAGAAAATAATATATACCTTTAGATGTTAAAGGCCAATAGTAGTACATTTATTGCAATCAAATGTCCATCCTCTATTTGAGTAAGGGACATTAAGGTTTAATATAACAAAAAAAAGAACAACTCAATTTCAGGCATAAAATTTAATTACAAAATGTCTTCATTCCAAAAATGCATGCATAAGGCCAATTAGTTCATCACTAAGTTATAAATCTTATAACTTCCATCTTTACAAGGCATTGTTCATTATTCTTAAATGATGATGCACTCTTCTAGTTGTCACTAATGAAAATGACTTCAACTTTTGTATTTTAGTGTTCTTAAACTCCTTGGTTAGGGCACATTTTTATTCTTTCTTGAGGAACTCATGATAGACATATTATTGATGCTTAAGTTAGCAATAATGACTTCAACTCATATAGTGATGCCAAAATATATCATCAAATACAGTATATTGGCAGTCATAGAGAAGAAAAATTATTGTATAAGTACTAAGCTAATAAATTAACCTCTAAACTTATGAATTGCTATTATCACTCTTCTTAAGATATGCTTGGAGCTTAGTCCATAGTTATTTGGTCATCAAGCAAGAGCTTCATTGTGGAAATTACTAACAAAATAACATTTAAGGGAGATACTAAAGTTATTGGATCATCATCATTTGGAGAGGATGTCAAATCATGAGGTGTAAGATTACTTCATTCGTTTCATTTAATGATAATAAACCTTGTTATTTTTATGCATTATTGGAAAATAGTGGAATTATGCCTTATCATTTTGTACAGACTAATAAAGTTGATGGGTTATATGGGAGATGTAGAGTTACAATGGCCATATTCATTAAAGTAATTAAAAAATGATCATTATCTTATTTTTATGTCCAACACATCACATCCCTAAGTATACAAATATCATTTTATCTTTTTAATTAGGATAGGAAAGCAACTTGTTCAATAATTATAATGATTTATGTTAGGCATGATACTTGGTACACTAATAACTAATATAATTCATAAATTTGTTAATCTCATATAGAGGAATCAAAGAGTGATCTTTTAAAGTCAAGATAATGTATATGCAAACTATAGAAAGATTCAAGAACTAATTTTGTTAAAGGATAAGCAATTCATATATGAGGTATGCAAGTTTGATTAAAATTGCATACAATTGATATTTTCCATAATTAAGAAAAAGTTAGGTTATTCCACGAATGCAATAACTAACTTAAATATCTCATTTCAAAGACAATACCAAAATGTGTTTATTTTTATAAAAAATTAATGAAATCCACAAAATTTCTCAAATTCAACAAAATGTTTAAAGCTAAAACTTTTTAAAGAAATATGAAATGATAAGATTAAATGAAACATATTGTATAATCTCATTTATGTAATTTGTGAAATCCTAAATTTTTATTTTGCACTAAACATCATAAATTTCATGATATCATTGACAAATTGGGTATATTATAAACGTTTATACTTTAACTTTAGCAAGAATGTTGATATGAGTCATCTAATAATTGATTTGGAATTATAATTTGTTTGTAATTATAGAAATTGATTTCATAATTATAAGATTATAATAATTATTTGACTAATCTTGGATATTAGTATAGGAATATGTAATTTCTTTATAATATGATTATTTCCTATTTTTAGATGTAATTGTGTATGGAAATTTATAGTACATATCAAAAAATTATTGTTGAACAATTTATGTAAGATGAAATTGCCCTAACTCCAAAATAAGGTTTAAATTTTAGTAATCAACTAACCTACAATTCTATATTATTAGGTTCCATACGAATCTTTCTCTATTTGGTTTAAGAAATAATCCTTTCTTTAAAAGAATCGAGGAAAAGGTGAGGTCTATTCCAAATTCTATTAAAAGAAAATTATTCTATTCTTTTAGAAGGTGCAATACCATGTTTTGCCTAAAAGTTAAGGTTTTATCGTCTCAAAATGAAGCAGAAAAGGAAATAAGAAGAGAAGAAAAACAGTTGTCGAAACACACATTACTAGTTAAGTTTCAAGTGCCATTTAAGGGACCATTTGTAATCAGTTTTACTTCAAAATTTTCATTCATCATCACACAATAATGGTAAAATGCAGACAAAACATATATAATGCACGAATAACATTTCATAAAATCGGTATGAAACCCATTCACACATATATAACAATCATAAAATATAAGGGAGGACAAAACCAACCTTAAACAGAGACGAGGATGGCAGAGACCAGGATGGCAACGACAGGAAGGAAAATCGACGAAGGAGAAAACAATAGAGAGAAAAGGCAAATGACGATGGAGGAGGGGGGAGGAGGGAGGTCTTTGGTAGCTTTTAGGTTAAACAAAAAGGACGTAGTTTGATTTAACGTTGAAGCTAAAGAAAACGATGATGTTTATCTTTCAATTTTACTAACAGAATAACGATTCCGTCGGTACACTCTGACGCTTATTTATGCCGCTAAGCATTCCCACCTATTTTGTGAATGAACATTTTCCATCTGTCGCTACATTCTATCAGAAAAATTGCCAAGATAATTTCCCTCCACATTTATCGATGGATCTTTTTTCCATCACAAAATGGAATTTTTTCAAAAATCTGTAGGTAATTTACTATGGTTTTTTTCATCGGTAATTTTCCATCACTAATTAATATTCTCTTGTAATGACCGATTTGATTATTTGTGTAATTGATTGAGCCCAAGTTTATTATCTAATTTGGAAACACTTTCATGGCCTTTACTACACTTTTTGACTCCTAATTCTTGATTTTGTGCTTAAATTAATCCTTGAGTGTGCACTTTTATTTTATGTAATTTGATAGTAAAAATTGTCAAAATTGGTATTAATTGCAATTCTTAAGCTTTCTAAGAATAATTGATACTACAAATTGCTATTTTTGATTGTAGGATACTCAAGGAGAAGGGAGTCAATGTGTTGAATTAAAGTCAACAAGAGATCATAACCTTCGGGAAAAGTTCGCTGCGGCGAGCCCACTTATCGCCCCGGTGAAAAATGATAAATCCAGGATGAACTTTTGGGAGAAGTTTGCCGCGGCGAAGATTAATTCTTTCGCCGCGGCGAAAGAAACAACGAAGAACAAATCCTTTCGGGTAAAGTTCGCTGCGAAAAGAGTCATTTGTCGCCATGGTGAACCTTCAAAATCTCTTACTGTTCCGACCTGACCCGCGACCCAACATTTAAAAACATGCCAAATTAGGTTATGCAGAGACTTTCAATAGACATACACACTTCTTCTCTCACTCTCGACCATCATCCATCACCGATTTTTCACCTCTCATCGTCACTCTCTGCTGCTGCCATGGATGCTGTCGGTGTACCCACAGTTGTGAGTGCTTCCGGAGGGATGCTTGGCTAAGCACCATATTCTCTTGAAGATGCAGCGACGGCTTGAGTTTTAAGGGCTTCAAAGGGAAGTAGTTTGTTCATATCTTTATACATTGTTATGAACTTCTGAGTTAGGATTTATGCTTTGTAGTTAGATTTTTCTTGATTAGAGTTTAATCAAGAGTTGAACAATGTATTGTTTTATTGGGTTTGTTGATGTAAAACTTGGATGCTCAATGTATGAAGTTTCATATATGTCTTTTTGGTGATTGTGTTAATCCTCTTTTATCTGCCTAGTTATGTTTGATATTGAGAT
>JAOQML010000195.1:15613664-15623776 GCA_027568935.1 Erythroxylum urbanii | reverse complement strand
GTCAGAAACACTTCCAATTATGCTAACCCATTCAAAAAGACCAAATTACCCTTTCCCATAAGTGAGGGGATGTTACAATATTAATGTCCAAAACTAAAAGATTAAAGAAATAAAATAAATGCAAAATAAATAAATGGTTATATTATTAGCAATAAAGTGCTCATAATATCTTAATAGCAATCAATTGTGAGTTTTAGTTTTATTAATGATGTCTTTATTTTCTCCAAAGCGGGTATTAAATCATTCTACATTCTTTATAAAGCATGTAATATGTTTAAGAAGCTCTCTAGACTAATCATCATCATTAAAAATTCCTTCTTTTTTATCTCTGTAAGTGCCTCCTACTTGTCTCCTAGAATTTTTACAATTATAGGCTTTAAGGTATCTCATCTACTTGCTAAATATCTTAGAGTTACTATCTCCTCTATCAAGCATGTTTTATCTTATTTCAATCCTCTCATTAACAAAATCAAGAGCAAAATAGAGGGTTAAAGCTCTAAAACTTTATCTCTAATAGGCAGATGTCGATTGACTAACTCATTTCTATCATCACTCAAAAACTACTGGGCATCACACATAGTGTTTCCTAAAGCATTGATCAAAGAGTTAGAGAAAACTTTCTTAGGAATACTAATGGTAGAAGCAGTAACAAAGCCAAATGGTCTAAGTTATGCATGGCTAAGAAATGTGGTGGATTAAGCATTCTTCCAATCAAAATGCTTAACTTGTTTCTTCTTACAAAGTGTCTCCTAAGATTACTAATAAATAAAAATTCCTTATGGGTTAAACAGATACACACATACTATATGAAGGGTTAATGTTTATGGAGTACTAAAAATCTAATCAATGCTTCATCACTCATAAACTCCTTACTAAAATTAAAAGGCACCATTAGAGATTCTTACAAATATTTAATTAGTGATGGCATAACCACTTTCTTTTGGCATGATCACTAGACCCCTTTTGGTCCTCTAACTTTAGTCACTAAAACAAATCCCCTGCTTGCCACTCGACCTTTAAACATCACATTTGATGAAGCATTGCCCATTTTGAATGTCTCTGCTTCATTTTCTACATCTGCCCTGGTTGCTTTCATATCAAATGTTATCCTAAAAACTTCCAAAGAAGAAGAAATATAGTGGTTGCATACACCTTCTAGCAATGAGAAATATAATTAACAGAATATGGAACTTCTTTACTTTCCCAAATTGGTGTATTCTATGCAAATCTTCTACTGAAAATATAGAAGTTATCTTCTTTCATGCTAATACAGTTAATATCACACTCTTGGTTAGACATTATCAAATGGTGATGTGAGGTTTAAATGAAATATAAAGGAGATCTATGGTTGTTCAAAGTAGCTTTTAACTACTAGTTGCTACTATTTAGGAAGAAAGAAACATCAAGATATTTTGTGATTCTTATAATTCCAAAGAAACTACTTTACAAGCTTTGTGAAATAGAATCAAGCAAAATATCTTAGCATACATTCACACCTATTACTTCAGCCTCAATGCCATATCATTTAGAAATTATTTAGCTCATTAACCCTAAGTTGTCACAATATATAATACCTAATCATATTGATGTAATAGCAGCCTAGTCTTTGTTTGAACATTTTTGAACAAACTTTTATATACACTTGACTCATATTATTAATACATTCTTTCTTTCATAAAAAATATCATTGATTCAAAAAACTTGGTGATGATATGAATTTAATATTTTTAACTATAAGCTTACATTATAACTGTAGCTAACATTTACGACTATAGGTTGATTATACAAGGACTATAAGCACTAGTAATAGTTCTTTTCCTATTATGTAATCTCCAATAAAGGTGATACTAATAAATCAAATTTAGAATAAAAGAAAATAAGCTAAGAATAAGTCAATGCAATCAAATAAAGAAAGATGGAAAAAGGATGAATATTTAACTAATAAAATAATGGTATCTAGAATTCGAATCCCCCTAGGACTTCTCATGCAATCACAATTTTAATAATTTTGAGCATAAATATAAGAGATAAAAATTGGTTGTGTTGAATACCTCACTGATATTTCCAAATGAATGACTTGGTCTAAGATGATTATATTGTAAGGAGTCATAACGATAGAGTCATATAGGACAATTATTCTACCATTAGGATGAGCATTAAAGTTAGTAATTTCCTTTCATTTAGTAGGTAAGTAATTACCGAAGTTTCTACTATTTTGTTTTATCCTAATTTCTAAAATTCTAGCTATTATTCCCTTATTTGTAAAATCACATTGCTACTTAGGATCTTTTTCCTAGTAGCATTTACTCTTCTCACATTCTAAGCTAGGATATTTTTTAAGCAGGTTCTAAACTTGGAGTCTTTCTTTTACTGTTAGATTTCCTCCTAGTAACAGTTTCAAACTTATTCTTAGTATTCTCTTATTACTTTAAAATTTACAAATGGAGTTCCCAGTATATTGTCATAAGAAGCTACTTCCTTATTATTCTTCTTCTTCCAAATTGAAGTTGAGGAATCTACAGCTCCCTTAGCTCCTTCTAATGAAGATATGTTTTCATACAAATTGTTTACTTATGCTCTTATTGTTGCATCCACATCCATAGGTGAACAATTAACCTATTTTCTATTAATGTTAGTTTGCTTTTAAGATTGAGTAAGGAACCCATGATAGTTACCAGCTACAAAGGTCTTTCCAGTAGGTCTTTAAATTTTCTTCTTAGTAAGTTGAGGCTTCTATGCATAAAGGACCTTTAATTAATCCTCACCAGGTTCAAGATCCTCATTTAGCCTAATGAAAGGAATCATTTTAGGCAAGTCAGTCATAGAAGTGACTAAGATACATATTTTTGTATAATTAACTCTTCTAACCTTAGTAGTGGCTTGATTCATAGAGATGGGTTTGCCAATGTTACTAGTAAGGTGGTTAAGACCACTTGTAGTCGAATACTATAGAGGAACATCATTTATCCAAATGTAGATGGGTATATTTTCTTGTTTAATCACTTATAGCTTTTGTTCAAGCCTCCATAATTATAGCAATTATGGTTTATTATATATATGCCATAGTCCTACTTGAATCACTTTCTTTTCTTCATCAGAACTTGTAATTTTGAAGAGGAAAACATCTTCATTAATTATAAGCACTTCCTGAAACACATATTGTTTCCATTTTTTGAAGGCCCATTGTTTCATAATTGGCTAGGCTATCCTTATGTCTAGGAAGAAACCAAGGATGGTGGACTTCCATCTATCTGCTCCAGCTCTAAGAATTTCCAAATGTGGAGAGGCTATACTTTGTTTAGATGCTTCATTTAGTGAGTAATAATTTAACTTCAACTCAAGCCCAAGATCACCAACTATCTACACCTAGGATTTTTGAATTGGTTGAGAATTCATTTAAGAAGTCTATATATTGATAAAGAGTGTCTAAGGATTTTTTTTATCGAAGGAGTTTTAGATTTCATAGAAATGCAATTTGAGTTTAAGGGTTGAAAACATTAGTGTCTATAGGATAACACTAGTTACTATTAGGCAAAGAAAATTTTTACAGGTAAAGAGAGAGCTATAAAACATTCTAGATTAAAAGGAGTCATAAAGCAAAGGTGGTGAAGAGGAGTATGAAGCATATAGAGCAACAAGGTCAGGAGACTTAAAGAGGAGAAATAGGTAAATTAGATGAAGGAAATAAGTGTGGAGGGGAAATAAATAAACAAGCATAAGGTTCAAAAGAGATGGGACAGGTAACAATAGGAAGCACAAGTTAGGAGAGGGAGAAAGAAGCTGCACAGAATCATCCATTGTAGTTGAGAGTGAAGCATGCACAAGAACTTGTGAGAGAGAGCTTCATTAGTAACTGCATCTATCTATAATCCCTGGATCCTCACAAGTGATTTTAATTTTATGCTTAGATCTAAAGAAGTATAAGGTTACAAATCCATCTGAAATCCTTGCTTATAATTCAGGAATTATATTGAGGAAGCCCTAATTAACTGATACTCCACTAGGGGTTAACTTTTTACTTGGAATAACAAACAATATGGACTGAATTTGATCACGAAAAAGTTAGATTATAGTCTTGCAAACTCTCAATAGATTATGGACTTCCCTAATTGCTTCTCCACCTATTCGTGCTACAACATATCTTATCATACACTAGTCCAGTACTCACCTAAACTACATCAGTTAATCCCAAACAGCCATTTAGATTTAATGATTTTCTAGTTGATCTAGTAGGCTTTGAAGATGGCATTAGAAAAGCTTTAATAGCAAGCATATTATGGAACTAAAAATACATTTATACTAGGAAAATGCTCTTCATCAAAATGGAAATGAAACATCTTTTAATGCTCTTCATCAAAATGGAAATGAAACATTTGTTCAAGAATAATATTGGCAACACTCACCATCTGATAAACATTTCCAGGATACAATTAGAGAGTATTTAGCAACAACTTTACGACATCCCTAATTCCACTTAGTTGTAAAAAAAAGTGTAAATTGCTTTGCATAATTACTCCAAAGCCCTATTATTTGATTATTATCTTATGAAGTAGAGATATAGAATACAATGGTTGAGAAATAGTGATAACAATATGTCCTATTTTTATAGGGCTATCATCTCTAGAAGAGCTAGAAATAAAATTGTTTCACCTAATTTCAATGGTATCCATCTAAAATCTTAATCTAATTTGATAAATGAAGCCTAAAACAACTTCTTTGATATGATGAACAAGCCTTCTGAAGCTCACTTAACTATCCTTATTCCCATGAAAATGTTACAAGAAAGTATTTGTTCTCAAGAAGCTAAACTTCTATTTCAACCTATCACCATTCAAGAGATTTATCAAACATTAAAATCGCTTCACCCTCACAAAGGTCCTGGACTTGATGGATTCAATGTAAATTTCTTCCTAAAGGCACGTTCTCTTATTATGAATTCGGTGAATGATGCAATGTTGGGATTTTTTAATAATGGTTTCCTCTTGGAAAAGAACACCAAGACATTCTTTAAACTTGTTCCTAAGAGTGGTGAGCTCAAACATTTCCCTTTTTCTCTACCCATCTCATTTTCTTAAGAAAATTTGTATTAAATTAATCCATAAAAGGCAATTAACTAACATAAATCGAACATTAACTTGTAAAATACAAGAGGAATATGACTAATAGATATTTACAACTTAGAAATAAACTAGAGAAAAAAAGGATAATATTTAAGATTATAATCTCTAGGTGGTGCTAAGAAAATGCAAATCCAGATCCTTATGCATTTTTATGTTAGTGTAAGATTTAATCAGATGCAATAGATGAGTGTTGAAAAACTAGTTTGTACAATATTTATCATAACAAATTTTATTATTCCTCTCATCACATATAGTGTTGACTAGGACGGATAGTGAAATACAAAAAAATCCATCTGATATTTATGTTTTGAAATCTTAGATTGGCACACCAATCACTAATTTAGCTTAAATCGTCTGGACAATCACTAATAAAAAACTTAAGCACCAATGCTTTCCATATATTATTGACATATCTACATTTGAAGAATAGATGATCCATAGTCTCTTAAGCTATTCTATATAATGAACACCAATTTGTAAGATAATTAAATATTACAATCTTATCCATAGTTGGTAGCTTGATTAGTTAAAGATGCTTATACCAAACTATGTTTGCCTATGAAAGAATTGGTAAGTTACTAGTAAGCGTTAATCTGTATGATAGTTTAGAGAAGACGAAATTTATAGTGTTTTCCCATATAATAATATCATTATCTGAATTAAAACACGCCTGCAAACTTTTAGTCTTTAAAGGAATTGAAATTGAAGCATTACTTATTTTGTCCTTCTTTATAAGAGCCTAAGTCATTGGAAGATGTTGTTGAATAAGAGGTCTTAATATAAGAGCATCTTATAATTCCTCGAAAGGAACAATTGATAACCAATTATTATACTAGAAAGAACTAGTTTCCCCATTTCCAATGAGGTTGATGAAATGAGGCCTCCTCCTATTTTTAAGAAAATAAATGTGAATCCATCTACACCACAAAGCCTGCTTATTAGTATAGAGTCTCCATAGCCTTTTAGAAAGTAAAACAACATTTAAGGATTTGATGGAAATGACATTGAGTCCCTATTGACATTTAAAGATGTAACATCACCCCATTTCATCTTTACCATACATGGATTACATTTACAACTAGTCCAAAAAAACCTATTAAGAAGTTTTCAATTACCTTGATGATTTTCACTATAAAAACAACGTAAGTAGCCCAGTAAAAACTTATGGAGTTTAATATATATGTGATAATTTGAGCCTTTCCAATTATACAGGGATTATTGGAGCTCTAATAATTGATTATCTGAAATATTTACAAATTGATCTCTAACATATTATCTCATAAATTAAGAAAGACCCTTCCAAACCACATTGGAGTATGTTAGCTTGCTTATATCCCTGGAAGGATTATTAGTGACAATGTTCTGATTCTTCAGGGATTGATTAGAGCTTATTTAAAGAAGAAAGGCATGTTTAATTATTCCATTAAAATTGATCTTAAAAAGACTAATGACAGTATGAATTGGGAATTTATTGTCAACATTACATTCATACATCGGTTCATTCAATCTATAACCTCACCTGGCTATAACATCCTTATTAATGGTTAACCCACAAACTCCTTCAAAGGTTGTAAAGGGATTTGCCAAGGTAACCCCATATCACCCTATATTTTTGGTATGGTAATGGAAGTTTTCAATAAACTTCTCCAAAACGTTATAGAAAGAACCCAAGGAATCATATATCACTCCAAATGTGGAAAGTTTAAAATATCAAAACTATACTTTGCAAATGATCTCACATTACTCTCCAAAGAAGATCCACATCTATGGAAACTTTTATGAAAGCTCTTACAAAGTTTAATAGGATGTTTAGCCTTTAAGTCATCTACTCTAAGAGTGGATTGTTTCTTTCCAAGAGTGATTTAAGCCTGGAATCAACACTAGTCTCTATTACTAGTTTCAGACAACAATCAGTACTAATAAATTACTCGGTATTCTGCTACATCTTCCAGGTTAAGCTTAAGGGATTATAGTAGTTTAATAAATAGAATCAATAATAGAATAAAATCTTAGTACTCTAAAAATCTCTTAATTGTTACTAAAGCACAACTTATTGTTTCCATCTTCAATTCAATCAATGTTTGTTGGTCAACTCACATTGCTTTGTCTATCAAGTTATCAAAGTCATTGATCAGATCTTCAATATATTCTTTTAGACTAGTTGCATAAGAAATCCGAACAAGGTTAAGATGAAACGGGGAGATGTATGCATTCCTAAATACCAAGGTTGGCTCAACATAATATCACTTAGGTTTTTTAACATTGTTTTGCTTACTAAAAGACTGTGGAGACTTATTTTTAACAAGGCTTTCTGGTGTAAATGGATTCATAATTATTCCATTAAAAATAGAAATATTTGGAGCTTCAATGTAGATAATCTTTCTTCTACCACTTTGAAAGCTACATTTAAAATGAGAGAAAGATTTAGATGCGACTTTATACACCTTATTGGAAATGATGAAACTACTAACTTTTGTCATGATAACTAGTTATCTATAGTTCTATGGAGAAATTGAATAAAGCTTTATCCCTCAAGCCACTAATTCAGTAAATAAATACAATTGCAGAAACTCTAGAGAAAAAGGATCTCATCAAACAATCTCATAATTTCCATTTCATTAAAAGCTAAGATAAACTAGACTTCATTCAACACAGATAATGCTAGAGTCATATGGAAGCACACCTCCAAAGGCTTATTCGCTAATTAATTATGAAGAAAGAAGCTTATTAACAATTTGGAAACTCTTACTTGAATTAATATAGTGTTGCTCAATCACTAATAACCACTAGCCACTTCAATGATATGGATTGCAATAAAGAATAAGCTACCAAATGTTAACACAATTGCAAAATTCCTAAAATTCACAAATTGGTGCATTCTTTGTAAAGAAGCCGAGGAAAACACAAACCATTTATTCTTCCAATCTAGCTTTGTTTCTAAGATTTGGAAAGCTTTAATGCATAGATGTCTGATCAATGATTTCCCATATCATTTAAGCAGTATAAAGGTCTAGTCCGTTAACCTAAAGTTTCGAAATAAAACTATCAAATGGTGCTTCTACATGTCTTTATCCTTTCTGGTTATAGTAAGATAGGATGAAAGAAACAATCACATATTTCATGACAAGTTCCTTTCCAAAGAACAGTTCTTCAATCAACTAATGAAGCTTGATAGAACCCACATTAGAATTTACAAGCGTGAGTAATAAGACTTATAATTCATCAACTTTAACTGGAGGGTACAAACACTTCCTAATTTAGAACCATAGTTTGTATTCCTTGTGTAAGCTTATAGTGTCATTGCCTTTGTAATTTGCAACTTTCCTTGTAATCGTACTTCTTGCTTATCTTCTATGGATTAATTTAATTCAAATTTTCTAAAAAATCATGAAGTTACTAATAAATTTAATCAAAAGTTCGTTTGGTGTACTCAACTCTAATCCATACTGTAATAACTCTCTATCACAATGCAACCTAGATGCCAGATGCAGTGCAATAAAGAAATATGTAGATCCTGGATCTAGCAATGCAAATACTTTATGATCATAAATAAGTAGCACACTTGCAACGACAACTGTAGAGTCCTAATCCTCCTGCCTAGTCATGGCATACACTTGAGTCAAAGATTTTGGTCGGCTGTTCTGCACCTCAGTCCTGACAGAAGGACTCTCAGAGTTCACTCTGCCTCTGCCACGACCTCTCTGTCCAGTCTCACTACTTCGACTCTGCTGGATTGTAGCTTTACTCCTATATCTCCCACTCATACCAGACTGAGTTCCTATAGCAGCAGGACAATCTCTAATTTGGTGGTCAAAGGAGCTGCATCTAAGGCAAGCTCCAAAAAATCTCCAACACTCACCACTGTACCTCTTCCTACAGTGCTCATAAGGGGGTAACTGACCATACACTGTACCTCTTCCACTGCTAGACTACACAAAACCACCCCTATGTTTGAATCCTGACTGTGTTGATCCAGTCGGTGGTCTGAAATCTCAGTTCTGGAGCTTGCTAAATCTTCTACCAGAACCACTCTGAATCTCAATGGACCTCTTTAATCTAGACCCTTGACCAGACTCTACTTGTCCCTCTCTCAGTAGCTGCTTAATTTCGATCGAAGCAGCTCTCAACTCAGTGAAACTACTCAAGTTGGAGATCACTAGTCTTGTCTTGATCTCCATGTTCAGCCCATCTTCGAATCTTCTACACTTATCTTCTTCGGTAGGAATCAAAGCAATAGCATATCCCATCAATTCATTGAACCTGATCTCATACTCTGCCACCGACATCCTACCCTGCTTCAGATCCAGGAACTCTTTCATCCTCCTATCCAAGTAGATCTTGGGCAAATAGTTCTCCTTGAAGACCCTCAAAAAGTCTTCCCACTTCAAGTTGCAAGGCCTGGTGATACTACCTGGAACAGTCTTCCACTATTGGCAAGCTAGGTCTTGCAGTAAAGACACTACATAGTCGAACTTCTCATCTGGCTCGCAGTCCATTTGATTGAAAACTCTCTCCGTCCTCTCTAGCCATCCCTCGGCCTCCACAGGGTTTGTACTTTCGTAGAAATCCACAGCCCCCTACTTCTGAAGCCTATCATACCTCCTCTCCCTTCTCTCAGGAACTCTAGGAGGCATTTCCTTAGGTCGAGGTACCAAAGACTCTCTATTGGCTCTTATAGATCCTAGGTCAGTTGATTGCCCCACTTGATCACCTATGGTTGATGACCTATAATAAGCAATAACTTCAATCATTATCTGCATTTTTCACAATATTTCATGCTTAAAATTCCTATATGTCCCTATAGATGCCAAACCATGCTCTGATACCACCCAATGTAGTGCCCCGTTACTATGGGGTACATATTCGGAACACCATAAGAACATTCCAGTACATAACCTATGATAATGGTGTGCTACATTCAATCACAACATTCACTTAACATGGCATCATCATTCTTTATTCTCTTATAAGACATCATCAAGAAAGTCACAA
>JAOQML010000195.1:15565959-15599603 GCA_027568935.1 Erythroxylum urbanii | reverse complement strand
TAATAATAATAATAATAATAATAATAATAATAATAATAATAATAATAATAATAATAATAATAATAATAATAATAATGCACAGGCGTGCATTTCTCACGATCGTGCATTAGAAAATGCAGAAATGTACGGTTTAAAAACATGAAGAGTCACGATTGTGCATGTGCATGTGCATGTGCACGATCGCGACATTTGATGAACAGTAGTGGTTCGTCACAATCGTGCATGTGCACGATTGCGACATTCATGAAAACTTGGGGTTGTCGCGATTGTGCTTGTGTACGATCGGGCAACCTTGTCTGAGCTCTCTTACTTCAAATTATCATAACTTTCAATCCCGAAGTCTAAAAATTATAAACTTTATTTCGTTAGAAAGATAAAAGAATGATCTACAGCTTTCATGAAGACATCTTTGTCAATTTCTGCCTAGATCAATATAGTTTATTCATTGAAATTTCACAACACACTTTTATCCTCTTATTCTCTTATTTTCTCTCATCTGTCAATATAAATTCTCACAAAACAAAAGACCCGAATCCAACAAACACAATACATACATGTAAGACTCCTACTTGAACCATTTTCTTAAGAAAATCTATCCAAAAACCATCAAACAACTCACACTTGTATTAACCGAAGTTAATAACTTAATAGAGAAGAGGATTTGAACATGAACAGAAAAGAAATGCTTCAACTCTTACTTACGTTCATTTCTTAAACAAACAGAGTGTACATTGCTTCAGTTACATATCAAAAGCCACATCAGTAGTATAATACAAAAATGCATTCGTGAATTCTCGTGCTTGACATGCTTATAAAGCTACCAAAATGATTGAACTAACTTAGTTACAAAAGATAGAAATTCTTGGAGTCAGCCAAAGTTTTTGCAAGGTTCAATATCGATCTGCTATTTCTGCACCTAAGGAGTGGAAAGATAATGGGGGTGAGCTTCCCAGCTCAGTGGTAATATGTTTATAACTAACACACACATACACACGCACACATAAATATATATTCATTGCATTTTCGTCTAAGTAGATTATATTATCCACAATTTCTTAATTCTAAGAATTCACAGAGTCAAGAATATAGTATCACACAAATAAGATCATATGTTCGTTTAATCATCAAACTATAACACTCAATTATGCTCTTTATTCAATAATTCCATATGCAATGCATAAACATAATGGCTCGAGAGAATCTTATAAAATAGAATGGAGAAACTGAAGTTTACACTATGAACATAATGAGTCCATTTTTTGGAGCTCATGTGCCATAAGTGGGCAGCCAGGAGAAGACTTTAGGTCATCGTGCATGTAACGAACAGAATGGTATCTCTCTTACCCACATGAGCAAATTTCCAATACTTACATATTCATATTTTCATGCTTCTTGAAGTTTTTCTGTTTTTCATCAATACAAAATGCAATATCTTTCAAAGTAAACATAATATCAAATTGACAAAACATTTTTCCGACATTCACAATGATTCAAGATAAGCAATTTAGCATACATACAAGCAAATATTTTAGCTCATAATCACAATAACTATCAACATACTACCCACCTATTCACTTGTAAATCCAAGCTCAAGTTTGCTCTTCCTCTTGCTCTTGATTTCGAAGTTCTTGGTTTCCTTCAAACAAACATATTTTCATTCAAACATCATATACGAGTAGAACTTCCATAAAGCTTTATTATCCAAAAATGAGCTTAGACTTAATCTACTCTTACTTTATCTAAGCTAGAAGAACTAAGATCTAATTAAAAGTTCATGAAAATCTAAAAACATAAATATCTTGTCCCTCTTCTTTCTATCTTCATTTTCAGCACATAAAAACCTAGTTTCTCTACTTTCTTCTTCTATCAAAACAAGAAAATAGATAAAGGGTTACCTAAAACTCAACTGAACTTTCTTCCTCCACTTCTTATCTCCTTTTTCTTTCTTTCCTTCTTCTCTTTTCTATGCTTTGGTTTCTCTTTCTCTTCTTCTAGTTTCTTATAGGACTTTCTCTCTTTTTCTTTCTTACTATACACGACTCTCTTCTCTTTTCTTCTTATTAGTTTAAGATAAACTTTTGTTTTTCCCAACTTACCATTCCATATTTAATCCATTGCCTTCTAACCCCTTAACTTAATTCTAACTCTTCCTTTTTAATCTATGCAACCACACGTAATTAATTATATACCTAATTAAACTCTAAAAATTGCTAATTCAAGAATTCTAATTTATATTCATACTTGCTAGTTTAATAAAATAAATTCTAAGAAAAAATTAGGGTCCAACATTTCTCCCTCTTAAAGAATTTTGTCCTATAAATTCTTACCTGAGTCTACAAACAGGTGTGGATACTTCTCTTTTATAGCTTCCAAAGATTCCTATGTTGCTTCCTCTCTTGCATGGTTCTTTCATAAAACTTTAACCAGCTTCACAATCTTATTTCTCAAGACCTTTTCCTTTGAATCTAGAATCGCTACTGGTTGTTCTTTATAAGTCAAATCCTCCCTTAATTGAACCTCTGAAGGTTGGACTATGTGCAAAGGATTTGATCTATATCTCCTTAGCATTGATACATGGAAGACATTGTGAATCTTGGATAATTCTGGCAGCAGGGCTAACTTGTAGGCAAGAGGCCCAATCTTCTTAATAATCTCATAAGGGTTTATATATCTTGGACTGAGCTTATCCTTTTTACCAAATCTTGAGACTCCTTTCCATGGTGAGGCTCTAAGAATTACTTTGTCTCTAACTTCATATTCCATCTCCTTCCTATATGCGTCTGTATAGCTCTTCATCCTGTCTTGAGCTGCCTTGAGTCTCTATTTCACCAAATTAATCTAGTCGATTGTAGCTTGTACTAACTCAGGTCCTATAAGTCTTCTTTCACCTTCCTTGTTATAACAAATAGGAGTTCTGCACCTCCTACCATACAAAGCTTCATAAGGTGCCATTTGAATTCCTGAGTAGTAGGAATTATTATAAGCAAACTCAATCAAAGGTAGATATTCATCCCATGAGCCTTTGAAGTCCATAACACAAGCTCTTAACATTGCCTCCAATGTCCTTATTATCCTCTCTGATTGACCGTCAGTCTGCGGATGGAAAGTTGTACTAAAATGTAACTTAGTTCCCAAGGCCTCTTGCAAACTTTCCTAGAATCTGGATGTGAATCTAGGATCTTTATTTGAGGCAATAGAACTCGGAATTCCATGAAGTCTGATTATTTCATCTATGTATTTCTTAGCGAAGGCATTCAAAGAATCGATTTGGCTAATTGGTAAGAAATGTGCTAACTTAGTTAACCTTTCTACAATCACCCATATTGTGTTTTGCTTCTTATTAGTCTTTGGTAATCCCATCAAGAAATTCATTGTAATCTTCTCCCATTCCATTCGGGAATAGACAAGGGCTTAAGCTTACCGGCGGGCGTTTGATATTCTGCCTTAACTTGTTAACATACTAAGCATTTTCTAGCATACTCTACAAAATCTTTCTTCATTCCTCTCCACTATAAGTGTTCTTTTAAATCTCTATACATTTTGGTACTCCCCAAATGCATTGCATATGGAGCATTATGTGCCTTATCAAGAATTTCATCCTTCAACTCTTGCATATCCAGAATACATAATCTGTTGCCTACCACCATCAATCCATCTTCTCTTATTCCTATTTCAGAGGGCTTACTATTTGTAATTTCTTCTTTGAGCTTGCCCAAGTACTCATCTTGTTCTTGCAAGTCCTTAATCTTTTCATTTAACACTGGCCTTATTCTAAAATTAGCCAATATACCACCAGATTCAACTTACCTCAACGTCACCTTCATTTTGGCTAATTTCTTTAACAAAAGAAGATATTTTGTCTTCACATGCACCATAGTAGATTTCCTGCTCAGTGCATCTGCTACTACATTAGCTTTCCCTAGGTGGTAATTTATCATCAAGTCATAATCCTTTAATAATTCTAACCACCTTCTTTGCCTCAAATTTAAATCTTTTTGGCTCATCAAATATTTAAAACTCTTGCAGTCTGTAAATACCTTAGTGGTGACTCCATATAAATAATGTCTCTATAATTTCAATGCAAAGAATATAACAGTTAATTCCAAGTCATGCATGGTACAATTCATCTCATAGGGTTTTAATTGCCTGGAAGCATAGGCAATCACTTTATCTCCTTGCATCAACATGCACCCTAATCCTTTCCTCGAGGTATAGGTATACACTGTATATCCATCACTACCAGAAGGCAAAGTCAGAATTGGTGTAGTTGTAAGCTTATTCTTCAATTCCTTTAAGCTCCTCTAACATTCTTCTGTCCACACAAATTTTTTACTCTTCCTTATCAATTTGGTGAGTGGGGCTGTTATGATAGAAAATCCTTCTACGAATCATCTGTAATAACTAATTAATCCCAAGAAACTTCTCACTTCTGCTACATTCTTGGGTGCTTCCCATCTGACAACAACTTTATTTTTCATGAATCCATATGTACTCCTTTTTTTGAAATGATGTGTCTAAGAAACACCATTTTCTTTATCCAAAATTCACATTTATCAAATTTGGCATACAGGTCTTTCTTTCTCAATGTCTCCAAGGCAATCCTTAAATGTTCTTCATGTTCCTTGTCGCTCTTGGAATAAACCAGTATATCATCAATAAAGACTATGATAAATTGGTCTAGGAAAGGCTTAAAACTCTATTCATTAAGTCCATGAAGGCTACAGGGGCATTAGTTAATCCGAAGGGCATAATTAAGAACTTAAAATGCCCATATCATGTTTTGAAAGCAATCTTTGACACATCAGACTCGTTTATTCGTAATTGATGATAACCCAATCTCAAGTCTATCTTAGAGAAGACTTTTACTCCTTGTATTTGATCAAATAAATCATCTATACGTGGGAGAGGATATCTATTCTTGATAGTGACATGATTGAGCTTCTTGTAATCCACACACATCCTCAAGGATCCATCTTTCTTTTTCACAAAAAGAACAAGAGCTCCGCAAGGCGAAGAGCTAGGCCTAATAAAACCTTTCTTCAAAAGCTCTTCTAACTGCTCTTTAAGCTCCTTCAATTCTACTGGAGCCATTCTATAAGGTGGGATTGATATTAGTGTAGTACCTAAAAGAAGCTCTATAGTGAATCCAATCTCTCTAAGTGGTAATAATCCTAGTAGTTCCTCTGAAAAGACATCTGGAAATTCCCTGATAACAGGAATGTTTTCTAATTTTTCTTCATCTACCTTCGTGTCTAAAATATATGCCAATAATGCTTCATATCCTTTCTTCATAATTTTCTCTGCTGTTAGATCTGAAATGATTTTAGGTAGGCTTGCCTTCCTGTCTCGTATAAACACCACCTTTTCCCTTTTGTCCAATTCAAACTCTATTGTCTTCTGTTTGTAGTTCAAATTGGCATTATATTTTTCTAAGGTGTCCATACCCAAAATCACATCTAATCCCTTCATATCTAATGGCATTAAATCCATCACTAATTTTACCTCACCAATACATATTTCACACTCTCGATAAACATGACTAATAATAATATACTGGCCAATCTGGGTACTAACCATCAAAGGACTATCTAGTAGACTTAAGTTTATATCATGCATAATCAGACTTGAAAAAATAAATGAGTGGGTAGACCCCAGATCAATTAAAAAAAATGTCATCATGAAACAATTTAACCATACCAGTGATAACCTCTATAGTTGCTTTTGCTTCCTCTCTGGTCATTGCGAATACTCTAGCTAATGCTTATCCCCTCGGTTTTCCTGGAGGATTTACTTTCTTGGTTGAATTGGAACTGCGTACTTCAATTCAGACTCAACTCCCACAGTCTCAATCCTTTTTGAAGCTTGTGTCTGAGTTCCCTCTCGTCTCGCATACTGTGGACACTCCCTAGCTATATGCCCTTTTTCTCCACACTCAAAACAAGCACCAGTCAGTCTATAGCACTCCCCTTTATGAAATTTGCCACAGTGATCGCATTTGAGAAAAGACGCCTTTTCCTCCTCTCCTCTTCCCCTGCCTCCAATAGTTGAGGCTTGAAGAGAAGTAGTTCTTGTTGATTTGGGCCTGCTTGTACCATTGCTCCTAACATCAGACTGTGTGAGAAAGGTCTTGGTACTCCTTTCTGGCATAGAAGCATTGCTACTACCCCCTCTTCTTAGTTGTTCTCTTCCTTTTCTCTTTTTATTCACTCACTGCGCTCTTTATGTTTTCTACATTCTCCACCCTTAATGCAGCTTTTACCAATTGTTGAAGGTCACAAATATTTTACACCACCACTTTTTCTTTAATGACCAAATGCAATCCTGCTTCAAACCTTCGGCACTTAGCCACCTTGTGCATCATCAACTCAGTTGCATATCGAGACAATTATGAAAATCTGCGCTCATATTTACTCACTGTCATTTCCCTCTGGGTGAGACTCAGAAACTCCCCCTGCTTCTACTAGATATACACCTTAGACAGATATTTCTTTTTGTAAACCGCTAGGAAGTCCAGCCAGTGTTCTTCTATGTCAACACTAGTGGTTCAGTCTGATTCCCTAGTACACCTTCCCACCAATGCAAGGCATCTCCCTGTAGCAAGCTTGCAGCATACATAACTCTTTCATCATCCTCATAATCCATTTGTTCCAGTATTCTTTCTTTCTTCATCAACCAAGTCTCAGCTTCCTCAGGATCGGTTGTTCCATAGAAGTTCACTATGTCATACTTCCTTAGCTTATCAAATTGTTTCCCTTTCTTAGCCGATGCTGGGGTAAAAGTTGATGGCATCTGGCCCATGGCCTGAACAAAAGCCTAAGCAAAGGCTTGGAATATTCTAAGATCAAAAGGATTAGGCAGTTGTTCTTGAGGAAGAGATGACTCGGGCATTTTTGGTCAAAAGGGGCTCACTTTCCTACACTACGGTTGCCTTAGTGATCGCTGGGGCTCTAGACTCATCAATACCCTCCTCTTTTAGTGGAGAGTTAGGTGTAGCAAATCCTTGCATAACTCCTCGTGTTCTTCAACGAGGTGATATTTTACTCCTTCAATAAAACATTATCATTTAGCTTACTTTTCATTTTAATCTTATTTCCTACATGTATGTATGATTTGCATGTCACTTAAAGTAATCAATAATCACAACAATGCAAACAAGTAATTTAGCAATACAAACACTTTATCACATATAATATATTTCATAGTATAACATATTCTAAGCCTAGGAATCCTTAGAAACCTTTGGTTCTGATATCAAAGATGTTGGCCTCGGGTCTCGGTTCTTATTTCGCAACAACAAGGTGCCAAAATTGGGGGACTTTTTAAAATAAAAATATATATAATTGACATCAAGATAAAACAAATTTCACTTCTTAGTGGAAGTTAAAAAAACAAACAAATAATAATAATAATAAAAATGCACGGCCGTGCATTTCTCACAGTCATGCATTAGAAAATGCACGGCTTAAAAACATGAAGAGTTATGATCGTGCATATGCAAGATCGTGACATTTGATGAATAGTAGCAATTGGTCGGACATTCATGAAAACTTAGGGTTCTCGCAATCATGCAACCCCGTCTGCACTCTCTTACTTTAAATCATCATAACTTTCAATCCTGAAGTCCAAAAATTATAAACTGTATGTCGTTAGAAATCTAAAAGAATGATCTACAACTTTCATGAAAACAACATTGTTAAATTCTGCCTAGACCAATACAATTTATTCGTTGAAGTTTCAGATCACACTTTTATCCCCTTATTCTTTTATTTTCTCTCATCTGTCAATATACATTCTCACAAAATAGAAGACCCGAATCCAACAAACACAATCCATACATGTAAGACTCCCACTTTAACCATTTCCTTAAGAAAATCTATCCAAAAACTGTCAATCTCGCACTTGTATTCGTAACCGAAGTTAACAGCTTAACAGAGAAGAGGATTTGAACATGAACAGAAAAGAAATTCTTCAACTCTTACTTACATTCATTTCTCAAACAAACAGAGTGTGTACATTGCTTCAGTTACATATTAAAAGCCAAATCAATAGCATAATACAAAAATACAATCATGAATGCTCATACTTGACATGCTTATAAAGCCACCAAAATGGTTAAACTAACTTAGCTACAAAAGATAGAAATTCTTGGAGTTAGCTGAAGTTTTTGCAAAGTTCAATGTCGATCTGCTATTTCTGCACCTGAGGAGTTGAAAGATAATTGAGTGAGTGGGAAGCTCAGTGGCTAATACGTTTATAACCATCGGTTATATATATATATATATTCATTGCATTTTAGTCTAAGCAGATTATATTATCCACAATTTCTTAATTTTGTGAATTGACATAGTCAAGAATATAGTATAACACAAATCAAATCATATGTTCATTTAATAATCAAACCATAACACTCAATTATGCTCTATGTTCAATAATTCAAGATGCAATACACAAACATAATGGCTCGAGAGAATCTCATAAAATAGAATGAAAAAATCGAAGTTTACAATATGAATAGAATGAGTCCATTTTTCAAAGCTCATGTGCCATAAGTAGGCAGTCGGGAGAAGGCTTTAGGTCAACATGCACCTGAGGAATAGAATGATATCTCTCTTACCCATACAAGCAAATTTCCAATACTTATATATTTCATATCATATTCATATTTTCATGCTTCTTGAAGTTTTTCTATTTGTTGTCAATACAAAATGCAATATCTTTCAAAGTAAATATAATATCAAATTCACAGAACATTTTTCTCGTATTCACAATGATTCAAGACAAGCAATTTAGCATACGTACAAGCAAATATTTTAGCTCATCATCACAATAACTATAAACATACTACCCACCTATTTACTTATAAATCCAAGCTCAAGTTTGTTCGTCCTCTTGCTCTTGATTTCGAAGTTTTTGGTTTCCTTCAAATGAACATATTTTCATTCAAACATGATATAAGAATAGAACTTCCATAAAGCTCTATTATCCAAAAATGAGCTTAGACTTATTCTACTATTAGTTTATCTAAGCTAGAAGAACTAAGATCTAATTAAAAGTTTATTAAAATCTAAGAACATAAATCTCTTGTTCCTCTTCTTTCACTCTTCAACACATAAAAATCTAGTTTCTCTACTTTCTTCTTCTATCAAAATAAGAAAATAGATAAAGGGTTACCTAAAACTCAGCTGAACCTTCTTCCTCCACTTCTTATCTCCTTTTTCTTTACTTTCCTTCGTCTTCTTTTTATGCTTCGGTTTCTCCTTCTCTTCTTCTAGTTTCTTTTACGACTTTCTCTCTTTTTCTTTCTTACTATACACGACTCTCTTCTCTTCTTTTCTTATTAGTTTAAGATAAATTTTTGTCTTTTCAAGCTTACCCTTCCATATTTAATCTAATGCCTTCTAACCCCTTAACTTAATTCTAACTCTTCCTTTTTAATCCATGCAACCACACGTAATTAATTATATACATATTAAACTCAAAATTTACTAATTTAAGAATTCTAATTTATATTCATGCTTGCTAATTTAATAAAATAAATTCTAAAAAAATTTGGGATCCAACAAACTATATATAAGACTTTACAAAAATATTTTAAAATTGTCCCAGTTGAACATTGAAAACACTCTATATTTACTATAGTTGTCTCACTATGTCCTATAGTCATTAAGAAAATCGCAACTTGTTCCTTTATAATCAAATGACCTGTTGGCTTTAAGCCTCATGGATTGAAGTATGAATTGATGGTGATTAATTATTAGCTCATTTTATTCTACTTAAACTTAATGTCATTCGATTTCTACAAATTTATAAGAAACACAATACAATGTTTACCCAATTTGACTAGCTCCCATTCATATTTAAGAAGATAAGAGCAATAAAAATAAACACATTAGGTGACACATAACATTCTGCTTTGAAGCACACCATGTTATAGTTAAGAAGTCGAAAGCAAAATAAAAGAGCATAGAGGAAAATATGGCATTGTGCATGTCCTATATCCTGAGCACCCCTATGTGTCTATCTCACATGTTTATTCCTATTGAAAGCCCCCAAGAAGTGCCTGAAAAGTTGAGAGTAATAGAAAGTAATACGGTGAGAACAAGACACCGTGTTACAAAACAACCTCATATGTCCTACACCTATACTCAATCCTTTGACAAAGCAGTAAGGGCTACTATAAAATATAGGACTAACACAATCTTGTGCAACTTTTAGGTTATTTGGGAAATACTAGGTTAGAGATACATATTACTAGGCACCATCCCATATTTATTATTAAAAGTTAGTGTTCAATAACAACATGCTCCATATGTTGATACTATGTTTTCCAATACTAAATCATTATAAACCTATGTTAGTAAAGTGGCACTTTGTACATCCCTTGTTCTTTGGTGAGTAATGAAAACGATTATTAACAAAATTTAATAAGTGATAATGTTCTTCTATTTTATGTTAGGGAAGTACTATTTCTTCTATTTTATTTGCCCACCCCTGTTTGTTTATTTTGATTACTCTTATATGTTATATATTATTAAAAAATATATGAATTAGGTGCGACGGAGGGACTTAGGTACCTATACTTATCAATGTAACTATGATTAGCTTAAAATTCAAGAACATTTTTAACAATAAAAGCGTATTACTTGAGATAATTCATTATGAGTTTGATTGTTATTATGATTTAAAATGTTTAGGCAATTAGCTATCATATTTTATGATTAAGTTGATTTGAATTTTATTCATTAATTTTGAGAATGGATATTTGATTTACATAATGGTACTTCTTCTATAATTTGTACATACATTAAGTTAAATATGAATTCTTTTTTATCATTTTTAGTATCCCATAAAAAAATGTCATAAATAAGCATAAAATAAATTCACTCCCCTGGATTCATAGTAAAAGGTAGAAGTTAAAGAGTGGTGCTAATAGCCATTTAAAATATTGATCCAATTGAGTAATTGAGAATATTTATGATAATGCATTTGCTCTCGCATCAAGAGATTAGGTGAGTTCTCAAACATGCTCTAAATGTTTTTATGTTAATTTAAATTTATTATTTTACTTATAATTCATTAAGACTTATGAAAATTTTTAAAGTCTAAACAATTTTTCTCATGCATATTCATTTTATGCATTAATTTGAATTTTGTGAATTCAGTTAAAGTTTAAAGGATTATGTAGTAAATTGAACTAATTCATGACTTTATGCAAGTAGTTAAATGTCTAACAGTTTGATGAAATTTATTGAATAAGTTGCGAAGAATCTTGATTGATATGTTTTATTTGTTAAATGCTTTCCCAAAATTTACTCTTATTTAAGTTTTGAGTAATGAACTTTATTTGCTTGAGGATAAGCAAATGCTTAAGTGAAGGGGACATTTGATAAGTGCTAATTGCACTATATTTTTAGCATGTTTTATAACATTATGCTTATGTTTTGATTTTTTTATTAGATCTGGTACTTAATATGACTTATATTTGTTTCATCTCTTAATTTAGTTCCTCGAAGGAAAAGGAAAAAAATTGAGACAATTTGTAGCAAATTTGGTACGATTTTAGGGAAAGGAGTTAGAATATAGTACCAATAATGTGAGGCCCCAAAACTATAATATAATAGGAATATTTCTTGTCCCTAAATGTATTTGTAATCGCTAGAAGTGGGATTATTGGGGGTAATTCAATAATTTATGTTAATTTTGTTATGCATGCATAAATATACATTAATCATGGCTAAATTGCTAAATGTATTAAGATGGCATATAATTTCATAGAATAAGCAAAGGTGTGGTCATTTTTTTAATTAATGAAAGGTGAAAAGTAGAAACCAATAACATTGAGCCATGTGTCATGTCCTACACCATAAGATTAAACCATGTGGCAAATGGCATGTCACGCACCTCAAGCTTTACTTTACCTAAACACATGCAGATGAAGAGGGGGAGGGTAGCCAACACAAAATTTTGCAAAAGTTTGAGCTTCTCTCTCTCTGTCTAACATCTTATTAAATCCCTTTATGCATTTGAAGTTTAAGGCACGTTAATTGCATGTTTTGGTGTGAACTTTAGTTCCATTCTCATCTCCTCTTCAGCTAGGGTTCTGTTATGCATATGTGATTGTTGAAGATGAGTTTTGAATGGGTATATTATGTGTAGAAGAGGAGAAGACCAAAGAAAGGAAGTAAATGGAGTGAAGAATAAGGGTTTTGAAACACTCCTTTCAGAGGTATAGAAATTTTGATGTGTTGTAACACCCACATACCCCTTAGGAGGATATGTAGATGCTACACAAAACAGAACCAAAGTAATCCAATACATACTAAAGCGTTTCTAGAAACTTAAGGAGCATACATTTCATTCATCATTGGTTGGGTCATACTAAGAACATAACATACATATTATACTTATTACATACTAGCCTTAAATCTAATTCGAAATTGTATTAAGGTTTTTACAACCATTAAGCAAAACACAAAATATAACATATCTCATTACATTGAAGAACAACTCAAAACAAACTGAACATTTCTAGAACAAAACACAATCTTTATGGCCACTGCGGTTATCTTTGTCCCAGTCTCAAGTCTTCTTATCAGAACCTACACGGGGGCAAAATCACCATGCTAAGCATATAGCTTAGTGGGGAATAACTAAACAACATATAATCCGACAATTGTTTCTAACAATCGTCTAGCATTCTCATGCAATGAATCATATCAAATCTCAGACAATCTTTAATTGTTAAAATTACTTAACATTCAATAACATTTTCTTTAGATCAAAATATAACATATCGGAATAGAATATATACTTGCTTCACATTTATAAGTTTCTCAATAGAATCAGGATCACAATACAAAACTTTAAAATATCTTAGCAAATCTTGTCTATATCATATTAGAATTTAGCTGTATCAACACTGAACTTAACTTATATCAAATCAGAATTTATCTTATATAAAAAAAGTTAGCCTACCAATCCTTTTTATAAAAGTAGGTAACGGGACTAATACAGGAGATACCATAATCAGTATCACAAAACAGGAAAGACTTATGTCTCAATATCAGGAAACACCGAAGTGTCAATATCAAGAGAGACGTATGTCTCAAATACTAAAGTATCATTATTAGGAGACACCGAAGTGTTAACACTTTAAATGTGTCCAAGAGCAGTTGCAGACCTTCTAAGCATACCTATTTACCCACAAATAGCACTTGATAGTGTTAAAACAATTCATTTCAGATTTCACAATCACAAGCAAAAGATGTTATGTCTTTATTCCACTTTCCTCAAGTCGAACATATATATATGCACATCCAACTAATCATACCTTATTAGCATAAACATTTGTAATAATGTACCATTAAAGGCATCATGTATTTCCCATTGCATATCATGACACAAAGTTCCAATTTGTAAACAATCATATTCAATTTGCATCACATAAATCTTTTGAAACATATTGGTATTGATAAGAACACGTTCATGTTTAAACACATCATTCTTTTCAACATTTGACATATTATTAATTAACCTCACATTCTTCAAGTAATTATCTCCATTAATGAACCATAACTCAATTAACTTTTACTTCATTAATCTAACAACATCTAGGTTTATTTTTAATCTCAATTAGGTTTAATTAACTTTTTCTCAGGACTGGTTTTGGGTTAGTTTTGTACGTCCATTTTGACCTAGAGACGGAGGTTTCTAGGCAATAAGTGCTTCTAACAAATTGTTCCTCTATGTCTTAAGTTCCTACATCACTAACAATCAGACCATTTGGACTTCTAAATCATGAGATATAAGAAAACTATCATAAGCTGCTCCAAAATAGGGGCAACATCAGGTCACCTTTTTCCATCTCAATTTCCAAGGTCATAAAGCCAGAATTAAGTCAGAGTATCTTCTAGATGTATTTAGCTATATGTCTTAGGTTTCATATGCAACTAAAATAACACAATTTTGTGGTCTTTAGGCTGAGATATGACTCAAAAATATGACTGACTCAAATAAACCCTAGACAGAATTCCACTAGACAATGCTCTCTTGTCATATTCAACCAATTCTATCTAAGATAACACCAAAATAACAACAAATCAACATGAAAAAAACAATTCCACATCCAAATGAATCTTTATATCCATTCAATCATACACAAAAACAGAAATCAACTAAGTGAAGTCCCAAACCTTAAAATTGACAAAGTAGTTCTTCTAATGTTTTTTCCTTCCCTTTCTCTTTGGTTTTGATTGAATCACCAACTGAAAAATGATGGGATGAAGAAGGTGGAATGGACAGGAGAAAAACATGAAGTTAAGCCATCAAATTTCTTCCATCTCCTTTCTCTATATGCCTTTTCATGAATGTTCTATTCTTAGACATATGTTTCAATCACATTGGTCTATATGTCACAATCCTATTAGACCATATGTTACAATCCCGTTGGACCACATGTTACAATTTTATTAGACCACGTGTTGCAATGCTATTGGACCATGTGTCATAATTCTATGGGACCATGTGTTATAATTCTATTGGACCATGTGTTATGCTTCCATTGGACACACATGCTTTAATCTTATTGGTCCATGAGTTAACTTTAGGAAAATTGCATATTGGTCCTTCTTCTTCCTTTTATTTTCACATTTTACTATGATCTTATCAATTACTTTCATTCCCCTATGTCTTAATTTTCTAATGACATAAATTTCATGCAATTTACTTAATTATATCGGGAGTTATATGCCAAAAACTATAGGCTATTCAAAAAAAGGACAACAGCTAGAACTCAACTTCAAACCAGAATTCAAACCTCTTAGAGGTAGAATCAGATTTGAGTTCCTTCATTAAAGTTTTAGATCTATGTCTCTAGATTTATTTCCATTTAGAATTATCCAATTTCTATGTATACAGACCAAGATATGGCCAAATTACAGAAGTATATTCAGTGGAGCATATCCATTCAATGAGGTACAAATCCCAAATCAACTAACTTTGGTCTTATCATGCAAGATCAACACAAAAATACATCCAATTTAACCAAAAACATCCCATTTACTTATGAAATTCTTGTTTTATCAATTCCCCTCACATCACATTTATAAATATGAGAAAACATATCAAAATTTTCCATACATATTTCACGTCTAAGTATGTATGTCCATGCCGAAGCGAACAAATTATCCATTTATCCTTATCTTTTACATTAGGTACCTTTGCATCTTTTACTAAGATGTATTTAATTCATTATGCTCACTTTTTAATATGCTCTAGACATACTATAATACTTCCAAGGTATATGTTGGGGCATTACATATGTTTTTTGAGATTTTGAGTGTAACATGAGAATTTTTGTTAAGAGAAGTATTCTATATGAAAATGGGATGTTATTGGTTCATTTGGATGTGTTTTTGTCATTGTTCTTACATAATAAGATTGAAGTTAGTTAATAGGAATGTGTACCTTGCCCCATTGAATAGACTTAGGTATTTTAGCCATAGGTTGACCTGTAGATATTCAAAAGGGATCATTTTAGTTAGAGATTAAACTAAAGAGATAGGTCTACAACTTTTATGAAGGAGTTGAATTTGAATTCTGTCGTTAAAGGTTTTGAAATTTGGCTTGAAGTTGAGTTCTAATTGTTGTTCCTACTTTTGAACATCCCGTATTATTTTGGGTATACCTCTTGAAATAATACTATATTATTTTGGGTATAACTCTTAGAATAATACACTAAATTGCATGAAATTTATACCATAGGAAATTTAAGACATAGGAGAACAAATGTATAAAAGACTTAAGACCTGATTTGAACGTTTACTATATGCTTATGATAGAACAAGTACAGGTATAGAATGGTGAGCTTTTGTCACAATCGTGACATAGGTGTCATGATTGTGACCTTGTCTTCTTTCACAGCCAGATCATTGTTTTGATTCTAATGGTTACCACATCTCACCCAAACCCTTTTGGATGTCTTTGAAACCTAGTAAACCCATTATTAGGGTAATATGAGACTCCTTATACATGTAATGTGTATATATATGTTAATGTTTTCATTGATGCATCATTGCAAAGGCTTATGTTCATAAGGCATATTAAATTTGATCGAGTGTGAATGAACTCTTCCAAATTGAGCATAGGGGAATAACTTCATATGTTATGCATTATTTCTCTTGTATGTGACTCTAAAATGTGATATGATTTGTTTTAACTTGCCAAGTCCTAGTTATAGGTAAATAGGCATACTTAAGAAAGGTTTACAACTGTTTATGTTCTTAGACACTACGGTGTTTCTGATCTTCATGGGTTGTTTTAAATGAAACATATATGGTGATTATTTTGAGATTTAATGATCATGATAATGGTATTGAATATATGTGTAACATGGATAAATATATGAGAAGGTTTATGTTCTATTTTTATTAAATGATCAAAAATAGATTATGAGTTGTGTTAAAGATGTTTTTGAGATGGATTGGTTATGAAAATGGTGTTTGAATAAGTGCGAAAATTTGATGAATGAATGTATATGTTATGTTCTATTTTTGAGAGTATGAAAACCATGGATTGTAGGCTATTATGTGGATGAAATAGATTGGGATTTAAGGAATAATGAAGATGAAATTTATGCTTAAGAAAGGTGATGAGTAATGTTCTTGAAATGAGAAGAAGTAAGGATTTATGTATACCAGTGAATGATAGAGATTATGTTCTATTTTTGTGTAAATGATATTGAAATGAAATTGAGGTAAAAATGAAGTAAAAATGATGAACTATATATAAGATGTGTTGGATGTGTTATGAAAGATGTTAGTATAGTATTCTTAAATTGGAGATATATGTGTGTATAAGAAGTGATTTTTAATAGAAAAATGAGCAAAGTTTAAGGAACTTTACTATAATCAAGATGGAAGCTAGATGATCATGAATTGAAGTAGGTTAAAAGGGTTTGTAATCTGGAAAATTTGAAGTGTTACTGTTGTTTCTAAGTAGGTGAATTTCTTAAGAATTAGGGAAAAATAGATAGGGCACGATCACGGCCTACAGTGCATGATCGTATCGTGGCCTAGATTATTTAGGCTCTGTCATGATCGTGGTAGAGTCCCCACGATCATGGCCTGTTGCACCAGCTTCTGTCACGATCGTAGGAAGGTCCACCAAGATCACGGGTAAGGCCTGAACGTGAAATGTTATTTTTTTAGTTATGTTTGAATGATCAAGAGTTATTATTTAAGGATACATACCTAGGAATAGTCAAATTGAGCATGCATTGTACATAATACATATATACATATGTGTATAATTGAATGCTTATGTGATTGTGCAAATTAGTAATATGTATAATTGTGTGTATTGCATGAAATAGAAGTGCAAATAGAATGACAACATCCAGAGGTTGCCGGAACATCGAGGCAATCGCTATCTAGAATGTATTCTGAGTAACCTAGATATTTCTCACTAGGAATAATTGTATTTGCTTGAATTTCAATTATTGAATAAACAATTGTGTGAATGTGATAATTCTGGACATTAATGGTCCGAGGAGTTTGATAATCGAGATTATATTGGAAGTGCTTCATTGAATATGAATCTGAAAGAAATAAGTGTACTTAACATGAATGTTGAATGTTAGACTTAAGTCCGATGAGAATGTGAAAGTGATAATACATGGTGAATGAAAGTGATCAATTGCATATAATGTGATAATTGATGCATCTCATTACATGATATGTATGATCAGATAAAGGAAGTTGTGACTAGAGTAGCCAGTGAAAAAGATATTAAAGCTCAGAAATGTGTATAAAGAGCCTCAGGCTCAGTATTAAAATAATCACAGTATCCCCAATGGATACAGGCCAATTATCAATAAGCCTAGTATCCATAATAGATATAGGACAGTTAAAAAGGCCCTCGGTCATAACAAAGTAACAATTGAAAGTGAGTCACATATGCATTGCATATACAATTTGATATGTATTAAGTGAAAGATTGAAATGAGTTTTCTGAACTATTTTGAAATTAAAATGTCAAATGATATGTAATATGTGATTATATGATCTTTCTGTGAATTGAAATGTGAATTACCTATATGTTTTGATATGAGTGAGAGCATCGATGATGGTTCACTCACTGAGTTCGTAAAACTCATCAAAATTGCAACGTAGCTTTTCAGGTACGAGAGAGGAGACTTAGCTTCTAAGACAAATTAGAAGAAACCTAGTACTATATTTTGGACTCAAGAAATGGCTCAAAGGTCGATCAGCTGAGACTGTGGAGTTTAGATAGAATGTTTTTGTTTAGTTCTTATTCCATGTAGCATATTTTGTAAAAGAGCAATATGCTCTTAGATATTTGTGATACTGTATATATATGAATCATGGAGTGTAATGTTACATTGTAACTATTTTTTATCAATAGAATGAGGAATTGATATTTAGAATATTTGTGATTTATTTACCATGCCATATTAAGTGAATGTGATTGCTCTAGCACGCCACCATCATAGGGTATATTCGCGAATGTCCTCCAGGATGTTCGGATGTGTGCCCTACTGCAGTGATACACTGCAGGTTTTGGTATCAAAGTATGATTTGGCATCTATAGGGACATATATAAGCATATAAACATGATCTATATGATATGTAATGAGAAATGCAGATAGTAATCCAGGTTATTGTCTATTATAGGTGATCTGCCTTAGGTGATCAAGTTGGAGAATCAGTTGGCCTAGAGTCTATAGAAGCTAATAGAGAGTCTCCCGTACCTCGATCTGACTGAATGCCACTAAGAATTCCTGACAGAAAGGAAAGGAGATATGATAAACTGAAAAAACAGGGGGCTGTAGACTTCTATGAAAGTACAGACCCTGCAAAGGCTAAAGGATGGCTAGAGAGAACCGAAAGGATATTCGATCAAATAGACTGCGAGTCAGATGAGAAGTTTGACTATGCAGTCTTGCCATTGCAAGCTCCATCATATCAGTGGTGAAAGACTATTCCAAGTAGTACCACCCAACCTTGCGGATTGACGTGAGAAAACTTTTTGAAAATCTTTAAGGAGAATTATATGCCCAAGATTTACCTGGATAGAAAGATGAAAGAGTTTCTAGATCTGAAGCAAGGCAGTCACACCGTAGCAAAATATGAAATCAGATTCAATGAGTTAATGGGGTATGTAATTGCCTTGATTCATACTGAAGAGGATAAGTGTAGAAGGTTTGAAGATGGATTAAACATGAAAATAAGGACGAGGTCAACTATTACAAATCTGAACAGCTTTACTAAGGTGAGAGCTTCCTCCATCCAAATAGTATAGTTGATAAAAGATGGTCAGGGAGAATACAGGTAAGATGTCAGAAAGAAGAGACCTAATAAGTCTCAAGTCGATTCTGGTAAAAGGTTTAGTAAGTACCAAAATATACCTTTTCGACCACTGACTAGATCGAGACAGTCAGGGTTTAGACAGAGAGGCAGTTTTGTGTAGTTTGATAGTGGAAAAGGTCCATCAACTGGACAAACCCTACAAATGCCTAGTTGTGAACATTATGGGAAGAAACATAGTGGGGAATGTTGGAAGTTAATAGGAGCTTTCCTTCTTTGTGGCTCTTACGAGCATCAGATTAGAGATTGTTCCACAATTTTTATAAGACTATTTCACAGTTTTTGGTGCACAGTCTGGAATGATAGGAGGAATAGTGACTGAAACAATTGTCCAACAGAGCAGAGCAAGTGGATCTGGAGAGAAAGGCAGAGGTAGAGACATGGTTAGTTCATCCAGTCCCACTGTCAGGACTGAGGTGCAGAGTAATCAACTGTTGTCTCAGGCCAAAATCTATGTTATCACCAGACAGGAGGCTCAGAACTCCCCAGATGTCATTGCAGATGTGTTGCATGTCTTTAATTTTGAAGCATTTGCATTGCTAGATCCAAGATCTATGCTTTCATTTATCGCACCGTATCTGGTATCTAGACTACATTGTGATAAAGAAATGATGAATTGTGGTTTAGAAGTGAGTACTCCGATAGGTAGTACTATAGTGATAGGAGAATTGTGTAAAAGGTGTATGATTCAAGTTGATCAGGCTAAATTAGAAGCTGATCTGATTGTATTACAGTTAAACAAGATAGACCTTATCTTAGGTATAGATTGGCTCACTACACATAGGGCTATAATGAACTGCTACACTAAGGAGGTGATACTAGAATCTCCTAGTCAACCGAGAGTGATATTTTGAGGTGTTAGTTAAGCAATGCCAGCCAGATTAATTTCATCGATGAGTGCTTTGAGATTGATTCGAGAGGATGTGAGGCTTATCTAGCCTATGTAGTTGACACCCGTACTGGGTAGACAATACAGGATATTCCTATTGTTAGGGAATTCCTAGATGTGTTTCCCACAGAGTTATCCAGTTACCTCCAGATAGGGAAATAGAGTTCACTATAGACCTTGTTCTAGGTACTACTCCTAAATCTATTCCTCTATATAGGATGACACCTATAAAATTTAAGGAAATTAAGGCTCATTTATAGGAGTTACTGGATAAGGGTTTTATCAGACCCAGTGTGTCACCTTGGGGAGCTCTAGTTTTATTTGTGAAGAAGAAAGATGGAACTTTAAGGTTGCCTATCGATTATAGGCAATTGAATTGGGTGACAGTGAAGAATAAGTACCCGTTATCAAGAATAGATGAATTGCTTGATCAATTACAAAGAGCTCAGGTGTTTACCAAACTAGATTTGAGATCAGGGTACTATCAGTTGAAGATAGCATAGGCTGATGTACCAAAAAGTGCATTCAAGAGCAGGTATGGACACTTTGATTTTTTAGTGATGCCATTTGGGTTAACAAATGCTCCAGTTGCTTTTATGGCTTTGATGAATAAGGTATTTCAACCCTACTTAGATTGTTTTGTGATTGTGTTCATAGATGACATATTGGTATATTCGAAAAGCAGAGAAGAACATTCTGAGCATCTGAGGTTAGTCCTACAGATAATGAAAGAGAAGCAATTGTATGCCAAGTTCAGTAAGTATGAATTTCGGCTTTGATCAAGTAATATTTTTGGGTCACATAGTGTCTGGATAAGGCATACCGGTAGACCCAAGGAAAGTAGAAGCAGTGATGAAGTGGGAAGCTCTGAGAAATGAGTCTGAGATCTAAAGTTTCCTTAGATTAGTAGGATATTACCGGAGGTTTGTCGAGGGATTTTGATAAATCTGAGCCCCTTTGACAAAGCTTCTGAGGAAGAATATACCATTCATATGGACTAAGGAATGTCAGAGAAGATTTGAGGAGCTAAAGCATCGGTTAACTACAGCACTGGTGTTAGCTATTCTATATGGATCTAGAGGTTATGCAGTGTATAGTCATGCTTCACACTAAGAGTTAGGATGTGTTCTAATGCAGTATGAAAAAATGATTGCATATGCATCGAGACAGTTGAGGTCTCATAAGTTTAATTACCCAGTACATGATTTAGAGCTTGTTGCAATAGTATTTGCTCTGAAGATTTAGAGACATTATTTATATAGCGAGACATTTCAGATATACACTGAATATAAGATAACGGAGGTAGATAAAACTGCTTAAAGACTATAACTGTACAATTGAGTATTATCTTAGTAAATCCAATAGCAGTGTGGCTTAAGTACAATTATCGAGGTTGCCTAACCTAGTATAATTAAGAGAATTAAATGTCGAGTTAAATTTGGGACAGAATGAAGGATTGATAGTTACAATGAAGCTTAGACCGATGTTGCATGAAAGGATAAGAAAAGCCCAGAGTAAAGATCCTGAATTAGTGAAGCTTATTGAGAAATTGAAAGTAAATCTGAATTCTGAATTTGGACTGAGAGATGGGACATTGTGGTTGAAAAAGAGATTGTGTGTTCCTAATATAAATGATCTGAGAAAAGAGAATTTGGAGGATGCAATATAATAGCCTATGCTATGCATCCTGGTACTACCAAGATGTATATTACGCTGAAACAACATTTCTGGTGGCCAGGTATAAAGAAGCAAGTGGCTGAATATGTAGCTAAATGTATGACTTGCCAATAGATTAAAGTGGAGCATCAGGCTCCGGTTAGGAAGCTACATCCATTGCCTATTCAAGAGCAAAAATGGGAGAGAATTATTATGGATTTCATAATGAGTTTGTCGAGGACGCCGAGGCAACAAGATTCCATATGGGTCATTATTAACCGATTGACAAAATTAACTCATTTCTTGCCAGTGAGAGAGAATAACTCACTGGATCAGTTAGCTTGGAGTTATGTGAATGAGGTAGTAAGACTACATGGGGTTCCGATGTCCATTGTATTGGACAAGGATCTCATATTTATCTCGAGATTCTAGAGAAGTTTGTAGACAACTTTACGTACGAAGTTGAACTTTAGGACAACATTTCATCCTCAGACAGACAGACAAAGTGAGAGGACTATTAAGACTATTGAGGATATGCTCAGAGCTTATGTTTTGGAGTTTCAAGGAGCAAGAGATCAATATGTAGCTCTGACTGAATTTACTTATAACAATCACTATCACAGTAGTATCAGTATGGCACCATATGAGGCATTATATGGCAGAAAGTATCGTTCGCCTTTATATTGAGATGAAGAGGGTCTAAGGATTGTTGAAGGCCCATAACTAATCCAAGATATTGTTGATAAGGTAAAATTGATTCATAGTCGAATTCAAAGAGCACAAGATCGACAAAAGAGTTATGTGGATCAACACTAGAGGGATATAGAGTACAGAGTAGGAGATAAAGTGGTTCTGAGAGTATCACCTTAGCGAGGAGTGCTGAGGTTTAGTAAAAAGGCTAAACTAAGCCCTAAATGTATTGGTCCATATGAGATTATAGAGAGAGTTGGACCATTGGCTTATAAGTTAGCCTCAACAGAGATGTCTCAGATTCACAATGTGTTTCACGTGAGTATGCTTAGGAGATCTCAGTTTGATCTGACACATGTGCTACTGGCACAGGAGATGAAAATTGCGAATAATCTGAGTTATGTAGAGAAACTAGTTAAGATAGTGGGTTATCAGACGAAGCAATTGAGAAATCGAGTAATTCTATTGGTGAAAGTCTTTTGGAAGAATCATTTGAGCGAGGAAGCTACATGGGAAATGAAGGAGAATATAAGGAGCCAATACCCCTACATATTTGATCAATTAGGTAAGAATTTCAAAGACAAAATTTCTTAAGGGGGGAGAGTCGAAATATCCCATTTTCTATACTGAGTGTTAGGACATAAGGTCCTAGATCATTACGTAAGAGAAATAGTGTGGAGACAATTACGATAATGAATTTCATTGACATACATATCATTAGCATACACACACGCGAATATTGATTTTTGTACACATTACAAAGATTGTACATGCACTCAATTCACATATTCTGGGGTATAGATGATTTTTAAATGGATATGATGTGAATTATGAATTATTATGTTGTGAATTTAGATTTGGTGAATTATAATTATTAATTTAGAATTTTTGGTAAAAATTAGGAAAAATTTAAAATTATGGGTATTTTTAGATTAGGAAAAATGCCAAATAGTAATACAAATTGACTCGTGGTAGTAGAAATAATTAACACGTGGTAGTAGAAATTATTAACAAGTAGCTTTAGGATTTATTGACAAGTGGCATTAAAAATTAGGTGACAATTGGTATAGAAATTGGGAGATAAATGGACTAGTTATTAAAAGACCAATTAGAGACCACACCAAGGGGACATGTGGCAAGTGACAAGTGTCACAGCACTTGCTAAGCACTTGCTACTCACCACACTCACCATCCCACGATAGTTACTAACTGAAAGACTATCTTTATTTTATCTTTCATTTTGCTAAACACTCTCATCTTCTTTATTATCTTCTTCTCTCTTTTTCTTCACTTACAACTATCCTACCCCCACCTCATGACCTTGATTTTGCTCTCATCTTTCATTTGCTACTTCAAAAAAATTCGTTGACTTCATTTTGATGATAAAAACCTAATATTTCCTTCTTGAAAGATGATGATCGTGTACTGCTTTGGAGCTTGGGTTAAGTGATATTTTGAAGAAGCTTAGAGTTTAATCAAGTAAGCATATTATTGATCTTCATGGGTTATTTTAAATGAAACATATATGGTGATTATTTTGAGATTTAATGATCATGATAATGGTATTGAATATATGTGCAACGTGGATGAATATATAAGAAGGTTTATGTTCTATTTTTAGTAAATGATCAAAAATATATTATGAGTTGTGTTAAAGATGTTTTTGAGATGGATTGGTTATGAAAATGGTGTTTGAATAAGTGCAGAAATTTGATGAATGAATGTATATGTTATGTTCTTTTTTTGAGAGTATGAAAACCATGGATTATAGGCTATTATGTGGATGAAATAGATTGGGATTTAAGGAATAATGAAGATGAAATTTATGCTTAAGAAAGGTGTTGAGTAATGTTCTTGAAATGAGAAGAAGTAAGGATTTATGTATACCAGTGAATGATAGAGATTATGTTCTGTTTTTGTGTAAATGATATTGAAATGAAATTGAGGTAAAAATGAAGTAAAAATGATGAACTATGTATAAGATGTGTTGGATGTGACATGAAAGATGTTAGTATAGTATTCTTGAATTGGAGATATATGTGTATGTATAAGAAGTGATTTTTAATGGAAAAAATGAGCAAAGTTTAAGGAACCTTACTGTAATCAAGATGGAAGCTAGATGATCATGAATTGAAGTAGGTTAAAAGGGATTGTAATCTGGAAAATTTGAAGTGTTACTGTTGTTTCTAAGTAGGTGAATTTCTTGAGAATTAGGGAAAAATAGATAGGGCACGATTGCAGCCTACAGTGCACCATCGTGGCCTGGATTATTTAGGTTCTGTCACAATCATGGCAGAGTCCCTATGATCGTGGCCTGTTGCACCAGCTTCTGTCACGATTGTGGGAAGGTCCACCACGATCGTGGGCAAGGCCTAAATGTGAAATGCTGTTTTTTTAGTGATGTTTGAATGATTAAGAGTTATTATTTAAGGATACATACCCTGGAATAGTCAAATTGAACATGCATTGTGCATAACACGTATATACATATGTGCATAATTGAATGCTTATGTGATTGTGTCAATTACTAATCTGTATAAATGTACATATTGAATAAAATAGAACGACAACATCCAGACGTTGTCGAGATATCGAGGCAATAGCTATATGGAGCATACTATGAGTAACCTAGATGTTTCTCACTCGGAATAATTATATTTGCTTGAATTTCGATTATTGAACTGATAATTGTGTGAATGTGATAATTCCAGACATTGATAGTCCGAGGAGTTTGATTATCGAGATCATATTGGAAGTGCTTCATTGAATGTGAATCTAAAAGAAATAAGTGCACTCAATATGAATGTTGAATGCCGGACTTAGGTCCAATGAAAATGTGAAAGTGATAATATATGATGAATGAAAGTGATCTATTGCATATAATGTGATAATTTATGCATCTCATCACATGATATGCATGATTAGATAAAGGAAGTTGTGACCGAAGTAGCCAGTGAAAAAAAGCTTAAAGCTCAGAATCGTGTATAAAGAGCCACAGGCTCAGTATTAAAATGAGCCCGGTATCTCCAACAGATACGGGACAGTTATTAATGAGCTTGATATCCACAATAGATACAAGACAGTTAAAAATGCACTCGGTCACAACAAAGTAACAATTGAAAGTGAGTCACATGTACATTGCATATATAATTTGATATGTATTAAATGAAAGATTGAAATGAGTTTTTTGAACTATTCTGAAATTAAATTGTGAAATGATATGCAATATGTGATTATATGATCCGTCTGTGAATTGAAATGTGAATTGTCTATGTGTTTTTATATGAGTGAGCACATCGATGATGGTTCACTCATTAAGTTCGCAAAACTCATTAAAATTGTAACGTGACTTTTCATGTACGAGAAAGGAGACTTAGCTTTTAAGACAAATTAGAAGAAACCTAGTACTGCATTTTTGGACTCTAGAAATGGCTTAAAGGTCGGTTAGCTGAGACTGTGGAGTTTATATAGAATGTTTTTGTTTAGTTCTCATTCCATGTAGCATATTTTGTAAAAGAGCAACATGCTTTTAGGTATTTATGATACTTTATATATATGAATCATGGAGTGTAATGCTACAGTGTAACTATGTTTTATCAATGGAATGAGGAATTGATATTTAGAATATTTGTGATTTATTTACGTTGTCATATTAAGTGAATGTGACTACTCTAACACGCCATTGTCGTAGGGTATGTTCGCGAATGTCCTCTGGGATATTCGGGTGTGTGCCCTACGGTAGCGATGTGCAACAATTTTATAGCTTTAGTCTTATATTTGTAAATAATAAATATTTAGCTTTGACAATTAGTCTTTTTTTGTTGAAATTGCTTGATTTAAATCATTGCTTGATTTTAAATTCATGTAGATATATATATATATTTATTTATTTATTTTTATTTATTTATTTATATTTATGCAAATATATGATATTGATGCATGATTAATTTATTTGAAATGATTATGTGGAACCTTGATTAATAATATTTTACATAAAATGAGGTTTCATGTGATCAATATAATTTTAATTAGTTGAAGATTAGCCACAACATCTTTGATTAAGAGAAATTGTATATTAAGTGTTATGGATCACATTTAGAAAAATGACACAAATTGTAATTATTTATATTCAAATATAATAAATTTTATCCCATAGGAAAATTTATTATATTTGCATGGTTAATTAGGATGGAATAGCAAATTTATATTTTTCTTAGTTTACTCACAAATATTAAGAAAATGAATATAATTTGATAGTTTCATCATAAAAGTTATGTATGAATATTTTAATTAAAGTTTAGCCCACAGGTAGTTTTAATTGATATATGATTCATATTTGAAATTTTATTGCATGTTTTAACATTGGTAAAGCATGATATATGATTATTTGCTTCAAAAGCTAGTGAAATAAGCATGTTTTGTAGCACCCCACTCCCATAGGGTATATGCCCTAACACATAGACAATATTCAAGAATACACTCTACAAGGGTGATGTGCTAAAACGGTCAATCAAACTCAATAGAAAATTTTTTTAATCATCACACGCATAAAAAACGTCATTACAATTTCACGATAAATCTAATTCAAGCATCACACATTTTTTATTGCAACTGGAGCTCGCTTTGACTCGTTACATTTATAAATATTCACAGTCATGAATGTCATTATACTTTACAATTCACATAAACAATGTACAATGTTTGTGGAATACAATTCAAATATATATACAAAACTCACTGAATAATTTTGCAAATGCAACTGATCCCTACCTCTATCTCTCATTCGACTGCAGTGGCTAGACTCAATTTGTTTAACTAGAAATCACCTCCGAGCCTGAAAAAAAAGTTGCAATTTTGTTGAGTTTTGTGAACCCAGTGAGCGGACCATCCTCGATGGCTCACTTAAGCATATAACACATCAATTCATGCTTCAAATTCACATACACTTCAAGTCATCATATAATACACATCATTTCACCATTAACCATATGCATCATATAACACTTTGTTCATTTATTCCACATTTCACGTTCAAAGCAGTGAACTAGTTCATTTCGATCATTTAAAACACACATATCAATTTTATATGCAATGCTCATGAGACTCACTTTTAATTGTTATTGTTGTGATCGAGTACCTGTAACTATCTCGTATCCATAGTGGATATCGGGCTCATTAATAACTGTCCCTGGAATACAGGATTATTATATATAGTGAGCCAGAGGCTCTTACATATTTTGAGCTTTAAGCTCTTTTTAACTTTCTAAACTTTAAGCTCTTTTTTACTTTCTAAGCTTTAAGCTCTTTTTCACTTTCTCATCTTTAAGCTATTTTTCGGTGGCTACTCCGGTCACAACAGCCTTTATATTATCATGCATTCATGTAATGAAATGCATCACATATATTCAGTCAATCAATTGTGCTCAATCTTACACTTTCACATTCTTGTTCACATTCTCATTCACATTTATCATCAGACCGTGGTCCAACATTCAACACTTAAGTTGAGAATCATTTATTCAATCAAATTCGCATTCAATGAGCACTTCTAATATGTTTTCACATTTATCAAACTCCTCGAACTATTAATGTCCGGAATTATCACAATCATATTCACATCAGAAGTAAATCAATACAGAAAGTTAAAACAAAATAAACAATTAATGTGAGACCGTTTAGGTCGACTTATAGTACTCTCCAGATTAGCATTTGCTTCATGATCCGGAAATGTCTGAATGTTGATGTTGAATCCTGTATATCACCTTTATGCAACACACATTGTACAGACATTACTAATTGCACAATCACATAAACATTCAATTATACACATACATATATGTGTAATGTATAATGCATGCTCATATTGACAATCCCAGGTATATTTCCTTTATTCACATCTCATAATCATTCAATAACATCTTTCAATCATTCTTTAATACCTAAATCACTTTACTCATATCATTAATCATCTATTAGGTTCATTCAAGACCTCATTCAAGTCTAATTATCTCATATGGAAACACCCTAGCATCGATTGGTTCAAACTTCGCTCAAAAGACAACTATTTTTCTTCTTAGGTCTGCTCATGATTGTGGGGAAGCACGATCGTGACAGTAACATTTTCTTAGAAAAGGTCACAATTGTGGGGAAACATGATCGTGCTCTGCATTTTCCTTCCCATTCATCCAAATTCAACACATATTTTAACACCAATGTCACATCAATTTTCTAGATTTCATTACCTCTAACACAACATCATTCTACAGTATTTCAAATACCAATTAGATTACAATCCACTATTAAACCTCTAAGCAATTGATTTAGCATCTTCAATTACATATTATGATTCATGCAATCCTATCCTTTTTTCATAATATATCTCATTCATAAAGCATCAAACAATTCATTCACTATGTTATAAGCTCAATTATCACCTCACACATATCACACATTTAGTCACTTAAATCCAAGCATCATTCTAGGTTCAATTCAAGCTTCATTTAAGCCTAATTAAGTCCAAATTCATCATAGTTAAGCACCTTATCCTTAATTAGTTTAACCATTGCACAATTTAAGAAATTTTCATGAAAAAGCACTGCCCACAATTGTCGTGGTGCACGATCGTGAAAGAAACAAATCTCCCATTTTTCCTACAATTTTCCAATTTTTCTCAAGATATATTTTTAGGTTAGTTTTGTATGACCATTATGACCTAGAAAATTAGGTTTCTAGGTAATATGTTCTTCTAAACAATTAGTCCTCTATGTCTTAAGTTTCTAATGAACTAAAGTTCATACAATTTGGTTCATTATTCCTAGAGTTATACCCAAAATACTAAATCTTGTTCTCAAATGGCGACAACACTTAGTACTCAACTTCAAGCCGATTGTCAAAACACTTAGAGACAGAATTCAAATTCAATTACTTCATGAAAGTTGTAGCCATATGTCTCTAGTTTACTCTAAATCAAACATAACCCCATTTGGATATCTATAGATTGACATATGGCCAAAATACAAATACCTATTCAATAAAAACACTCCATCTAACATATTCCAACACACATTTAACTTTATTTTCATCCTAGTTCGTCTCTTTTGCTTAGTTTGTCATTTCTAGCTTATGACCTCATTATTTACCCTTCATTATTACCTCCATTTCAATTCAATATCAATAAAAAACAAATCATCTTCTATGATTGATCATTAACACCAAAAATAGAACACATATATATACACATTCATCACCAATTTTCTACACATTTTCAACTTCATTTCATTCCTAACTATCAACTTAATTCATCTCATTTCAAGGTACCACTTTACTCCCTCACTTTATATCTAAACTCATTATAGTTCATCTCTAAAACAATCAAAGAGATACACGTTATATACCAAGAAACCAGAATATGAACATCCATTTACAAATCAATTTTTTGCACTTTTTTTTACATCATTTTAATGCTCTTTCAATTTCAGCCTCGTCTTTACAACAACTTATGAAATATTGATCATTAAAACATATAAACAAGACATTAATGTGTTCATTTCATCAACACGTGCCAATATATAAATAAAGCACCACTTTATGATCATGTAATCCTAACTATCATCATACATATCTCATTCTACATATCATGAAGAATAATATGCTTTACACTTACTTGTTTCTAACTTGAACTTCTTTAATCACCATGAAACCCTAGCTTTTCTTGAACCACACAATTATCAACATGGAGATGTAATAGGTTAGGTTTTCTTGTGACAAAGAAGAGATAGCAAAATCTTTAAGTAGCTAGTGAAGAAAGATGGTAGCAAGGACCAACTTGGAGTGGGTGAGAAAGTAGTGTCATAGAGATGAAAATAATGGAGAAGATGGAGATCGAAAATGAAGAGATAAGAAGAAAGCACTAAATGAAAACGAAAGACAAAAGTTAGTCTTTCAAATGAAAGAAAATATCTTGGATGGGTGTGTGGCATGGTAAGTGACACTTGTCATTTGCCACATGCCACCACCCTATAGTTTCCAATGGGTCCTCTTTATTAACCAGTCCATTTGTCTCTAATTCTAGTCCAGTTGTCTCCCAAATTTCAATGACTCTTGTTATTAAATCCTAATACCACTTTTCAATAATTTATACTACCATTTATCAATTATCCTGCCACTTGGTATTTTTTCTAGTCCCATAATACTCATAAATTTTAGAAAATTATCAAATTTCTCCAAAAATTCTAAATCAATAATTTAATTCACCAAATCAATTTTTAGAGCAAAATATTCACTATCTACATCATAATCACATTAAATCAATCATTTATACTAGAAATGTACAATCATTGAAATGTGTGCAACAATCAAATTCATGTGTAGGTATGCTATAGTATGCATGAGCATGAAATGCACTTCCTAATCTCTCATTACCATTTCTCATTTACATAAATCTAGGGTTCTAACCCTTAATATGGTAACAAGATGTTACATGTTTATTTGAATTTTATATTGTTATTCAACCTGTGAATTTTTTAATATTCAATGTGATATTTCCGAGTTAAATGGTGATAACTATAAAATATGGAAAGAGAGGATTCTCCACCAATCAAGGTGGATGGATATTGATTATTATATTCGAAAAGATGAACCACTTACACCTACTAACATTAACATATAGGCTAAATTTCTCTTTATAGACGTTATCTAATTACCTCAACATGATGTACCTAAAGACCAAAATTTATGCTAGTATTTGTGGTTCTATTAGAGAGTGTAATCTTGTTAGGGATCTACTAAAGGTTATTGATGAACAATTTGAGTCTTCAGAGAAGGCCCTAGTTAGCACCTTAATGACTAAGTTATCATTTATAAAGCTCACAAGTGTTACAGGTGTGCATGAGCACATCATGCAAATGAGGTATATTGCGGCTCAGCTAAGGTCTCTTGAGGTTGAGATGTCTGAGTCCTTCCTTGTGCATTACATACTTAATTCTCTTTCACCTCAATATGGACCTTTTAAAATCTCTTACAACACACATAAGGATAAATGGTCTATTAATGAACTACTGACCATCTAAGTTCAAAAGGAAGGGAGGTTGGTAATGGAATTGGGTGAAAGTGCACATATGGCCACAGAAGGAAGGAATAGAGGGCAAGCCAAACAAAAAGTAAAGGGTAAAATTTCAGTCCATACTGAGATTAAAAAAAAGGATTTTAGTCCAAAGTGTCACTTTTGCAAAAAGAAAGGGCACATAAAGAAGGATTATGCCAAATTTAAGGCTTGGATTATAAAGAAAGGTATTTCAATCTCACATGTTTGTTATGAATCTAATATAGTTGATTTTTTTCATAACACTTGGTGGATTGATTCTGATTCTACAATCCTTATTTTCAATATCTTGCAGGGTTTTTAATCTACAGGAAGCTAGTGGCCAGTGAACTATGCATCTATTAAGGCAACAAGATGCGTTTACATGTGGAAGATGTTGGGACATGCAAATTAGTTTAAATTCTAGTTTTGTTTTGAATTTAGAAAGAACATTTTACATTCCAAGTTTCTCTAAAATTTTGATTTTAGTTTTAGGACTTGTACCTTTGGGATATTCCTTTAACTTTTCAAATATATCATTTGGTTTATATCATAGGTCTAATCTTGTTGGGAATGGTACAATGATTGATGGTCTTTTCCAAATTAATTTACAAGAAAATGTTTTCACAATACAATGCATGTCCATAATAATGCTGCTATTAAAAGATGTGTTATGAATGAACAATCCTTTATATTGTGGCATCGAAGATTGGGACATATTTCCCTTGAAAGAGCTAAAATATTATGATGGAGTACTTAATACTCTAGATTTTACTGACTTTAATGTTTGTGTGAACTGCATAAAAGGAAAGCAGACCAACATGACAAAGAAAGGTGCCAAGAGGACTTCAGACATATTAGAGATCTACAGACATTTGTAGTCCAAAAATAGACTCATATGGTCAGAATTATTCTACCTCATTTAGAGAAGATTACTCGCGCTATATTTACCTCTACTTGCTTCATAACAAGAATAAAGCATTAGATGCCTTTAAGGTATTTAAAACTGAAGTAGAGAGATAATGTGGTAAGCAAATAAAGATTATGAGATAAGATACACTGAGGATGGACAAGCACCTGGTCCATTTGAGAAGTTTCTTTAGGAGCATGGGATAACAGCTCAATATACCATGCCTGGGTCTCTAGACCAAAATGGTGTAGCAGAAAGAATAAACTGAACATTATTAGACATGGTGTGGAGTATGCTTAGCAGCTCTAAGCTTCCTAAATCCTTATGGATTGAAGCTCCTAAAATGATAGTGTATATATTAAATCGAGTTCCAACCAAGGCTGTAACATCTCATTACCTTTGGAAGGCTAGAATAGTAAATATGAGTGATTAATGAGAGCTTAGAAATGCATTTTTCATACTCATGCATAATATGACATACGCATACAAGTGAATGGTGAAATGTTGCACATTTAAAATGACTGTACATACATTCATTTACTTTCCGAGTATAATTGTTTATAAATGTGAGTATATTGGGAAATGTGATTTTTATATGTTGAAAATTGATTTGGGGAGTGTATAAATTGATTTAGAATTTTTGGAGAATTTTAGAAAAATTTCTGAAAATATGGATAATTTTGGATTTTAAAGAAAATGTCAAATGACATGACAATTGATAAATGGTAGTAGAATGTATTATCTAATGGCAGTGAAAATTTTTATAAATGACTTTGAGATTTAATGACTTATGTCATTGAAATTTGGAGACAATTGGAGTTGATTAGATTAGTTTAATAAAAGAACTAGTTTAAACCTATAGGATTATGACATGTGGCAAGTGACCTTGTCTTAGATCACTATTCTTTTAATTTTAAAGCCCCTCCTTGTTTTGTCTTTCACGATGCTTTCCAAATTGAAAGACCATTAAGTGTTTTATCTTTCATTTTCACTCTTGCTTTCTCTACCCACTTCGTGACTCTCTCTTCTTCATTT
>JAOQML010000195.1:15539365-15554108 GCA_027568935.1 Erythroxylum urbanii | reverse complement strand
TATAATCTCAATCTAATCACAAATCAATTGCATTTTTCCATTATTTACCAACAATAACACATATAAACAACAAATCATACAACAATGACACAAAAACTGCAAACAACAACAATAATAAAGCAAAATTTCATCACCCAAACACCCACGGTTAACACTAAAAGCATGTGTTTTTTGGAGAAATAATACACCCATTAGATAACTTACCTTAAACGACGCACGATGAGCCAGAAAATAGTCTAAAAATGGCCGAAAAATGTAAGGAAGGGGGTCAGATTCAGACGGCGCGACAGGAGGAGAGAAGAAGGGGGGTCTGGTTTGTGTTAAAGACGATGAACCAAGCAACATCGTTTGGTTTTAAACCAAACGACATCGTTTCATTTATTAACTAGTCGACATTTACCGACGAAATATACATTCCGTCGGTATTTAAATTTCCTAATTATTTCACCGCGTCTTGTTGCCACTACATTTTACGACGGAAACAAATTTCCGTCAGTAAAGTTAATTTCATGTATACTGACGGAACACATTACGTCAGTATATAACAAAAGCTAAACCACATTTACCGACGGTACTTATTCCATCGGTAAATGTCCGAAGCTAGTTAATTGCGAGGAGCATTCTTGCAATTATTACTGACGGTCATGGTTACGTCATCGGTAAACTTAAAATCAAGTTTACCGACTGACGATATTCTGTCAGTGAATAGCATAATTTACCGAGCATTCTCACAATTTTTGCCGACAGTAAAAGTTGTGTCATCGCTATATGTCATTGAAGATTTTGCGTGAAATTTATTCCCTCCAGTATTGCCGACGGTAATATATTTCCGTCGCTATATATAAACAGTACAACGTATTTACCAACGGATTGTTTTCTGTCGGTAAATAGCTATGGTTTTTTGTCCGTCGGAAAATTTCCGTCACTAATTCATGATTTTCTTGTAGTGCTTGTTCTCAGTGGCTCTTTTTTTTGGCTTAATGACAATTTTCATGCATTTGTCATTTTATGAGATTTATGATGCTTAGTGTCGTTATGGTGCTCATATTGAATCTTAAATTACTTTTAATACATTTACTTTGTGACCATTTATACTATCCATTATATTTGATACATACTTAATAAACTTTTGATATGGCATATGGTAAAATTCTTCTCTAGGCAGAATGAGCCAATTGTTGTTTGAATGTTAGTTTCACCTAGCATTTTTGGTTAACAAAATTCCATTTAGTGAATAAGCTTACACATTTCAATTGGTTTGATTCAACAATTGTCAATCAATTTATTAGATGGTTGTATAGTTCATTAGAGCTTTGTAGAATTAGACCATTAACTTTGTAATGTCCTCAACATGACACCCAATATTTTGATAAATAAATTCAACATTCCGGATATATTTTGCATACGATATCCTTTTCTGACTAGTTTCTGTGCAACAAAAAAGTGTAATTGTTGAACCAATTTTCAAGAATATTAGTGTATGGTCTATGAATCATCTAATCCTGTGGGATCATCATTCAATGAAACTACAAACTTCTTAGGCATGATGTTACCTCCAAAAGACTAAAAAGTTGCAGATTTGGTCTAATTATTCTGCCTGTTATAATTGATATGGACTTACTGAACTTTTGACTTGACATAAAGTAAAATTCTTTTATCAACTATTAATATAGTTAAGTTACAATTAAATATTTTTCAAGATTTGTGGCTATTGATTTTATACAAGATTTTTATTTTAAAAATTTTGTCTATATCATTTAGTTTAACTTTCCAATATTCATGTAAAGAATTTTAATTGTTATGTATTTGAAGACACATTTATATATGATCATTATAATGTGCAATTGTCGTCACTTATTTCATTACATAATATTATTGTTGGTTTATTATTTTTGTTTCTTAGTTTATGTATGAATTGGATCGCTAATAATTCTACTTTTATAATTGCAGTTACGTCCTAAAGCTATGGACTCGATATCTTTCACTAATATTCTATATTAAATTCAAATGATGGTTATGTATTTTGTTCTTGTGGTTTAAAAGCTCCGCTAAAAACTTGTAGACTAATAATAACCTAAGAAGAGATTTTATGAATGCCCCAAATATCTAGTAAGTTTTTATAATAAAGTAAAAGTATTGGTGTGTGTGTGTGTGTGTGTTGTTTCAGGTTGAAAGATGTAATTTTTTTTTAGTGGTGTAATGAGAAATTTACTGAGAGGGTTGTTGAACTGATTCATAAATTAAAGAAAGAAGTATGTATGTTGAAGAAGGAGACCCAAATAACCACAACTAAATTAAGTACAACCATGACAATTGGGGAGCAAATAAAGCTTATGAAATAAGAGATATTTTGTTGACAAATGAGAAAATTTAGTTTAAATGTATTTTAGTATTATTATAATAGGGATTGTTGTGCTTATGGTGAGTATTATTATAATAAATGTTGTGGGGAAACGAAACTGAATTGCAATATTTGGTTTCAAACTTAAATTCTAATGAATGAATATAATGATATGATTGTCCTTTCTCTTTAAATGAAGATACTGAATACAATGAAATAATCGTATCATTTCAAAATCAAGTTTAATGAAAAGTAATAGAAAAAATGTAAACAAATCCTATCACCTTTCTTTATGTTTCCATCCATTACTCGAAAGTAAACAATTAAGCCACGATATGGATCATAGAAACTATATAAAATTCAACCACAAAATTAGCACACATCAAACCCAATTTGTCAAGGATGGAAAAATTGGCACTTAAGTTGTTTTCCTATGCTACTTGAGGTGCATAAACACACACCATATTAAAAACAACACCTTTCACTATAATACTTGATGACATATTCCTATCATTAGTCTTTTTTACCCAAACAATATGACATATAAGTTCATTTACAAGCAAAATACCTAACCCATGTTGTTATCTCAAACACCTTAAATACTAAAGATTGAACCCATTAATCTCCTTTGCTTTAGCCGTTATCCACTTTGTCTCCTAGATGCATGCTATATGAATCTTATATTTGTCTAAAATCTATACTAATATCACAAATGAATAAAGAATAAAGTTATGTGTAACTAGATAGTTATGGAAAACAAATTTGCATGAACCCTAATTCATGCACGTCCTTAATCCTAAAATCATGATATATTCTAGTTTATCTTAACTTATATAAACCTATAAATATGCTTAAAATATAGGAACAAAAGAAAAAAATAACTAAGTACAAATAACAAGATTAATAGGAAAAATACAACCAATTTCATAAATATAATAGCTTTTAGACAAACACAGATATAGTCAAATGCCAAGTAATGATTATATATAAATTTGAATATATTTAAAATGAGAACATAAATCTAAAATATAAAATAATGTATATAAATGTTCGAAGAATTTTAGGGAAGAGGGAGCTTTGACAAAATTTGTAAACTCAACTGAAATTATAAAAAAAGTAAAATGACACCTAAAACTTAAATATTTAAGAATTATTTACCTAAGTTCTTGTAACCAATTGTGCTCCTAAAAACTCTAAATTTTTAAAACCTTATGAATTTACTCAAGATATTTGGTGGAATTTTTATGTTGATATGGAATTTTATGAAAAAGTTACTAATTGTTTTTAGAATAAATATGTCATTCATTAGTTGGGTGGGTGAATTTATTATTGGTGAACAATATAATGGCAAGTAAAAGTTAAATCCCATGAAAAAGTAATATGGATGAAAAAGTTAACAATATTAACAAATCTCACGATAATAAATGGAAATGTGATTTTGTAAGTTTTTAGATAATGAAATATAAAAATAAAACTAAACTTATATGCCTAGACAATATTCAAGGAAATAGATAATAAGATGATTAATAATGCAATAAAATAGTTATTTTTACATGAGTAGTTGCCCTAGTGACACTTCTGACTTTATGATTTAATTAACCTAAATTAGATATATTCTTTGAACTAACAAGACTTCTTAGACACTAAAACTATACTTTCTTAAGATGCAACCATTTATCCTCTTATCAATTAACTCATTATTTATTGTGAAATCCCATAAAATGTTTCACCTTAAAACTAATAAGAACACGTAGGTTTCCCTCGAGTACCATGTTCAACCTCCTCTACCTAATTCATGGTCTACTCATAAGTAATCTCTCTCAAGTCATCTATAAGAGAGTGAAGATTAAATTTAGATGCAATATAAAGAAATTTACATTATGACTAATAAAAATAACTAACAAACATATATTTCATATCATAAATTGAATTAAATAAATATATACAAAAGGTAACCATAAGAGTTTTCTCTTTTTAAATAATGAAAAAGAGTTTAAGAATAAAACATATTCAAAATAGAAAAATCAAAAAGAAAAAAAATAAAGAATTTATAGTAATCATAAGTCTGGATGAGTTCCCTAAGTCCATCGAAATCTTAATTCCATGAGATGATGTTTGGATCTTAACTTTCCGGTGAAAATAATTTAAAATCGATCACCTAAGGGCTAGAGAAGACTTTTGATGGCTAACATTAACTTTTTTAGAGAAAAAGATTCTCTTTAGACATGCTTTATCCAAAAGATGGCTAGATTCCTATAAAAATTATGGTTTGTGATATTAAATACTTTTTACTTTATCTAAGAACATCGCCCAAATAGTAGGCCTTAGTGATTTTTCTGGATAATAAACATGGCCTTTTGCACAGTTGTGTCTCTAAGTTATGAATCTTACATTTTAAAAGAGAAGGTTAAATGGTTTCTGATAGAAACCAGATGGTTGCTTACTTTATGTTGTAAAGTTAAATATGTTACCATATAAGAGATTGGGTGGTTTCTCTAGCTATGATTATAAGTGTTTGAAAATGGATTGCTCTTTTGGTTAGGATTGTTAATGAAGCTAATCTATTCCAAAGACGAATCATGCACAAACTGGTTCCCTAGCTAAAAATACATATTTAAATGTCTCGGGGATCCATATATGTCACAAACCATATTAATAACACTGATAACATTAACATTCATAGTATTAAATTTTTGGGACAAGGCATCTACCTGAAAAATAAGAAGATTCAAAGTATCTAAATCATACTTATTTGGAATCTTCTTAGGAATGGCTCTCTCGTTTGATTGCTAGTGATGATTCTGATCCATGTCCACTATGAGGTTGTATGCTCCATCCACTATCTTGTTACTCAAGCTCCATTAACAATATCATCCACTTAGATCTTCTAGTTGTAGTTCATTCCATTATAAAATGTCTGAAGAGCCATTCCTTTATTCCATGGCAGGGACAAAACCTCAATAGCTCCTTATATCTCTTACAAACCTTATATAAAGACTCACCTTCCCTCTAAGAAAAGGTGGTGATTTGTTTCCTTATCTGTGCAATCTTGCCTAGAGGGAAATACTTTATCAAAAACATGTGAGAGATTATTTTTAAGTAGTCATTGACCCTATTGGAAAAGTCTTTAGGCATACTCTAGTTTTATCACTTAGAGAAAATGGGGATAATTAAAGCTTGATTGCATCAGGAGATATGCCATTTAGTTTCAATATGTCACAATACTTTACAGACGTTCTTATAAATAGAATAGGGTCTTCAGATGGTAAACCTTCAAATTGATTTTACTACACATGGATAATAGGAAAGGCTTCAGATGGTAAACCTTCAAATTGATTTTACTACACCATGGATAACAGGAAAGGCTTTAACTCAATGTTAGTAGTTTCAACCATGGGCTTCAAAATGCCTGAGTTAATGCAATTGGCATTTTTTGCGGCAAAATCTTTCAAGGACCTTATATTCTTTACAACCATCATGCTTCCTCAGCTTCTTTTCTCCTTCAAAGTCTTCTTTTTATATGCAAAGTTCTTTTAATCTAAAGGTTTGGCTCTCAAGATTTCTAGGATCATTATAACTTTGCTGATGGATAAACTAGGCACACCAATTGAATTTAAGAGAATAAAAACAAAGGTCGTTACTTTGAATGAATAAAAAATATTGAAAATCGAAGGGAAAAACCTAGAGGACATCACAACAATTGATAAAGCCAAGCACCACAATTGTTGATAATACTCTTAAGGGTGTCACCAGCCATACAGGTTTAAAGACTAACATAAAATGAAGGAATTAATTTTAAAGTTGTGAAGAAAAAGTCTAAACTTTTGTTTCTAAATCACACATAAAAATACACCATATAACCCCTATTTATAGTAGAAAAAACTTCTAATGCTACTAGTGAACAATCTAGACAATATATAATTATACTAAAGATCTAAAAGAAAACTCCTAGTACTTTTAGGAAACAACCTAAATAATATAGAATCATACTAAAGATCTAAAAGAAACTCCTAGTACTATTGGGAAACAACGTAGACAATACAGAATCAAACTAAAGATCTAAAAGAACAAGGAAAGTAATTTTGGAAGACTTGGCATCCAAGTAAACGATTAATTTTAGATGTCCTAATTTCAGGCCTAACAAAAAAGGCTTCATTTGGTATCAATCCAAAACTTGCAATCACACATGTACAACCAAATATTGAATTGTTTGTAAAACTATGAAGCCATTACCTCCTCGCACGAAATTATCATGTACATTTAAATATAATTGCTTAGAGATAAAGTCCACTTATGCTTCGACATCATTCTCCCCCTCTTGAAAAGCATTTTCCCTCAAATCTTTGTTGTTCAAGTAAGGAGACAGATCACCAATATTGAATGTAGCAAAAACTTCATAAGCTCTTGGAAGATCAATCTTGTATGCACTCTGTCCAATTCATTCAAGCACTTTGAATGGTCCATTAGCACGGGGCATAAGCATATTCTTCCTTTTGCTTAGAAATCTTTCCTTACGAAGATGATTCCAAACTAGATCATAAGGCTGAAAGCTCGATTGCTTACAAAAATGATTAGTATGGGCCTTATAACTCTCATTAATCTTTTTATCTTTGCATGAATCTACTTGTGAAGCTTCTTCATTGTCTCTACCTTGGCCTTTACATCTATGCTCACTAAATCTTTCTTTGAAATAGGAAGTCAATCTACGGGGATGAAAGGATTCACACTATAAACAACTTCAAAAGGAGATAATCCAATAACACGTGTTAGAGATCTATTATAGGCAAATTCAGTATGGATAAGTTTTAAATCCCAATCTTTCGTGGTTTTACTCACCAATCCATGAAGCAAGGCATCGAGAGTGCGATTTGTAACTTTGGTTTGGCCATTAGTTTGCGAATATTGACTAGTGCTAAATAATAGATTCGTTCTAAGTAATTTCCACAGCATCTACTAAAAATGACTAAAAAACTTCAAATCTTGATAAGAAACAATGCTTTTTGGTACCATATAAAGACGAATAATCTATTTAACGTACAAATCAGTAATATAAGAAGCATCATTAGTCGTATGACATGCAACAAAATGAGCCATCTTTGAGAAATGATCTACAACCATTATAATTGCATCCTTACCACGCTGTGTGCAAGGTAATTCAACAATAAAATCCATACTAATATCTTCCCATGGTTATTCTGGAATAGGAAGAGGTATGTAAAGTCCTTGGTGAAAAGTACTCTTTGCTTTTTAGTAAGTACCACATCGGTTAATAATAGATTGAACATCACCAAGCATACGAGGCTACTAGAAGTGTTCTTAAAGAATTTCATAGGCCTTCTGAATACCAAAATGACCAGCAAGACCACCACCATAAGCTTCGTGAAGCAATAATCATGAAAAAAGCCATTGGGAACACACACTTTATTCCCTTTGAAGAGAAAATCATCCTAAATTACAAACTGGTCATGCGTACTTTTTTTTGCAAAGTTCAAACAATTTAGCAAAGTCTCTATCCCCCACATAAGAATTCTTGATGATTTCGAATCCAATGATCCTTGAATTAAGTATTGCAAGCATAGAAAACCTCTTTGACAACGCATCAGCTACGACGTTAGAGTGTCCATCCTTGTACTTCAATAAGAACGTGAAGGATTGTAGAAATAGAAACTCAACCCACTTAGGCATGACGTGGATTAAGTTTTTGTTGCCTATTAATATGCCTTAATTCTTCATGATCACTATGCAACACAAAATGCTTAAGTCGTAAGTAATGACTCCAATGACTAAAAGTCCAAACGATCACATAGAACTCTTTATCACAAGTAGAGTAATTCAGTTTAGATCCATTAACCTTCTCATTAAAATAAGCAATAAGATGTTCTTGTTGAACAAGTACAACCCCAATTCCAACTCCACTAGCTTCACATTCTACTATAAATAGCTTGTTAAAATTAGGAAGAGCCGATATAGGAGTAGAACATAACTTCCTTTTAATCAATTCAAATGCCTTTTGTGTAGAATCACTCTATTCAAATTTCCCTTTCATCATACATTCAGTAATCGATGCCATAATAGAACTAAAGTTATTCACAAATCTCCAATAAAAAGAAGCCAATCTATGAAAGCTACGCACTTCACTAACAGAATTAAGAGTTGGCCATAATTTAATAGTATCAATTTTTGAGTTATCAACAGAAATACCATCTTTAGACACAACGTATCTAAGAAATACGACGTTATCTACCATAAAGGTACACTTCCTAATCTTCCCATATAACTTCTCCTTTCTCAACACGTCGAAAAGCATTCTTAAGTGCAACATATATTCCTTATTACTCTTACCATAAACTAGAATATAATCTAAGTATACAACAATAAATTTTAATACCTCATTCATAAGTTGCATGAATGTGCTTGGAGCATTAGTGAGACCAAAGGGCATTACTATCCATTCGTATAAGCCATACTTAGTCTTGAATGTCGTCTTCCACTCATCACCTTCTCTCATTCAAATCTAGTGGTAACCACTCCTTAAGTCTATTTCGAAAACACCTGAATACTATGGATTTCATCCAACATGTCATCTAGATGAGGCATAGGAAAGTGATATTTGATGGCAATATTATTCACTACATAGCTATCAAGACAAATCTGCCATGAACCATTGTTCTTTGGCACAAGAAAAGATGGTCCAGCACATGGCAACATGCTTTCAGGCATATATCTATGCCCCATAAGGTTATTAATTTATAATTGAAGCTTCGATTCTTCTAGATTACATCTATTTGTAGGCTTGTTAGGCAAAACTGTGCCTAGAATAAAGTTTATTTGATGCTAGATCCCTCTATTAGGAGGTAAACCCAGAGGCAACAAGATTTTCATAGACCTCCTCCGAAACTAATGCATATACTACTTGCAATTTAGCAAATTCTCAAATAATCTCACTCTTCCCAACAATCAGATTCTCCTTTTTAGATTGCTCCATGCTCACTTCATGTATTCTAGAAGGAGATAAAGGTGCAAGTGCAAGTCTTTTCTTATCCTTCTCAATGATGTAGCAATTAGAGACTCCATCATGTTAAGCTTTTCGATCATATTGCTATGAACGTCCTAATGAGATGTGACATATATCCATCAGAATCACATCACAAAGTACCTGATCATGATACTTATTCCCAATTGTATAGGAAACAAGCACCTATTTTGTCACCTTAAAATCACTCCCTTTATTAGGCCATCGAATTGTGTAAAGTCTTGGGTGTTTAAGAGTAGATAAGTTTAGTTTATCCATGAGCACTGTAGAATCTACATTGGTACAATAACAACTATAAATGATCATGTTACATAGCCTTCCTTACACTTTGCATCTCATATGGAACAATTATTTACGTTGGGATTCACTTGGAGAAGGAGCAACCTTCAAACATACTGAATCATAAGACTAGGCCTTGTCACCTTCAACCACATCCTCCACTCTTCCTTCATAATCTCCTTTATTATCTAACTCCTTTTCACTCTCCTCTATGGACAAAGCATTCAGTAAAATATTGATTTATTGACACTCTTAAATGGTTATGATTTTGTTTATGACATTCAAATTGAATATGCCCATACCCATGACCTTTAAAACATCACCTGTTGTTCTTATCAAGTTCTTTCAGTTCAAAGTACCTTTTGGATCTTCCACCTGATCGTTTTTGGGTTCTACCTTGCATAAAACATTTCTACTTAACATTTTGCATCTAAAAGTAGCCCAACTGATTATTGATATCTTCAATTTGATCATGAATCCCACCAATCTTACGATCTAATAGTTGACCTATTGCCCTTAAAAGAGCATAATTGTTGTCATTGGTATCGTTCTTATTGTTTCTATTATTTGCAGCCATATTCGTACCAAACCCAGTAAGATCAAACTTATAACTTTCGAATTTAGGTGATAAAGGCTCAATTAGGCGTAAGAAAACCCTAATATCTAAGCTTTGATACCAATATGATGGATAAACTAGGCATACCAATTGAATATGAGAGAATAAAAAAACAAAGGGCATTAGTTGGAATGAATAAAAAATAATGAAAATTGAAGGGAAAAATTAAGACAACACCACAATAGTTGATAAAGCTAAGCACCACAATTTTTGATAAAGCTATCAAAGGTGTCACCAGCCACATAGGCGTAAAGTCCAACACAAAAAGAAGGAATTAGTTTTGAATTTGTGAATAAAAAGTCTGCACTTTTATTTCTGAATCACATGAAAAAATACACCTTATAACCCCTATTTATGGTAGAAAAACTCCAAATGCTATTAGGAAACAATCTAGATAATATAGAATTATACTTAGTACTATTAGGAAACAACCTAGATAATATGGAATCATACTAAAGATCTAAAAGGAAACTCCTAGTACTATTAGGAAACAAGTTAGACAATACAGAATCAAACTAAAGATCTGAAAGAATAAGGAAACTAATTTTGGAAGACTTGGCATCCAAGTAAACGACTAATTTTATGTGTCTTAATTTCAGGCCCAACAGAAGCCTAATAGTCAAGGCTTCACTCGGTTTCAGATCCAAAACTTGCAATCACAGATATACAGCTGAATATTGAATTGTTTATAAAACTTTGAATCCGATTATCTCCTTGTACGAAATTATCATAGAAATTTAAATATAATGGCTTGGAGATAAAGTCCACTTGTGCTCTATCATCATGTGCATAGAAAATATGATCTGAAAGAGAAAGAATAAAAATATATTTAGTAAACAAATAACGAAACTAAAACAAAAATAAAACAAAGTAAAATAAAATATTTAGTATAGTCATTTTGTAGTTTTGTAAATATTAACAATCCTTAATAAAAGTGTCAAAAATTGGTTCTATTAACTTATTATAAGCACATGATGGAACTATAACTAGCACTAACAAAACACAGGAAATCATATAAGTATTTTTTTTGATTAACTACCATTTACCCACATACTTAACAAGTTAGATCATACTTTATATATGGATGAATAAAGGAAATAAAATAAATAACAAAATATAAATACTAATGCAAAATAATGATAAAAATATATCAAACTATAAATTAGCTAGATTGAGGTCAAGTTTCCCCAAGGCTTCACTATATTTACTTTCGCCTTTGATTAATGAATTATTCTAACTTCTTAGACTAATAAGAGTTCCAAACTTAGACTATATTCTATATAATCCCTATTTAAAGATTAATCAACCAAAATTGCTTTCAAATCTAGACAACCTAAGAATACCTTAAGTCATTAAATGAACTCTCCTGATGGATTTTACCCCAACCTAGAAAGATCTTACAGTTTTCTCTCAGATAACTCTTGCAAAACCCTCTTTATTCACAATATGACCTAAACATACATCTGATCTCTCGAATCTTGATTTATGAATCATATATTGAATCTTTCATTTTTTTCTCTTTCGATTTAGTTAATATTAAAGCATGAATAAAACACAAAAAATATAATTTCATTAATCAAAGAATGAATTGAAATATATCTCATCCTTAGTTCTGCGTACCTAAACCTATATCCCAGTTAGTCCATAATAGTGTAAAGAACATCAATATAAAAACATAAAGAAAAAAAGATAAAGAAATCACGTTCTCAAATCTTGAAATCTCAAAAAATTGATGAAATCCTCCTCTATATCTAATGTATGATGAATTATTGATTAAGATCAATGTGAGATATCTCTAAAATGATTCTTTAATTATTTCCTAGGTAAAAACTCCTCTTTTTTGCCTCTCTTCTTTGTTAAAAAACTGAAAACTAATAAGCTATATAAGTTTATGTAACTAGTTGAGTACTCTATAAAATTCTTCAAAAATTAACAATGCTAACACATGTATATGTACATAAATATGTATCACATTGTGTTCTTCATAGAAGGGACAAAACAAAACATATAAGGTACACTAGAGAAATAAAGCAACAACTTTTTTACACAATCCTTAACTCGAGGCTATGTATACTACTTTGTTACATAGTTCTTCTCCAAATCTTCTAAATCCATTGAAATACAATTCTTTCCTAACTTTTCTTCTTTTCCTTATGGGCACAAATATGACTTAAAGTGACAAAACTTCTCAAATTAAGTATGAAATTCATCAACATCATCCAAAACATAAGTAATATGCTATGAAAATAGTGCTAAAAATAATGCATATCTAGCATACATTAACCTTAAATGCTAGTTGATATATTATATGCAATATGTGGGTGTGATTTACAATTTTCATGAGTAAGATTATCTTAAGGTTTTTGCTTTTGTTGTTTAGGTAGGTTATAGTGGTAGTAGTGGCAGTTCAAGGTTTTAACAAGAGTGGTAAAGGTTGGGGTGGTAGTGGTGGTGGTTGGTCGATGATTGAGGTGTTGGTAGGTTGTTGAAATGTAAAAAGAGATAAAGGGAGAGAGAAAAAGGGAAGGTGTGAGAGGTAGTTTACGATCTTCTAAGTAGTGTAGCTATTTTTATTTGAAAAATAAAATTTTAAAAATCCATGTTAGCGCCCAATGGATCCATGTTGCCTAGTAAGTATATCACATCAAATAGCTGACAATCTAGTAATAGAGAGCCAATAAAACATAGGTAATGAAAAGGGTTAATTTAAACCTTTTTCAAGATGTTAAGAGATAATTTACATGTTTACCCATTATCCTTTGGTACTTATGCACATCCTATCATGTCAAAATCTTTATGCCATTACCAAGTCATTAAATAGATACCATAATGATGCTAGTTTAGGTGTGATGGGTAAAGAAAATGCTTCCATGATACAAACACTTATTAAATAGTAGGAAGCGCAAGAAATTATGAATATGGTGGCATCTTCGTGGTTTCTATAATTATTTTTGTGTCCTGTTGATTTTATCATCAAGTCATATGCCCTTTCTACTCCTATCATTTATCTTTACATCAATGGGTTATGCTTAGAGAAATTTGAAAAGAATGATACATAATGATTTTTTAATAATGAATGTTCTTGAGGGGATAAATATGCAATATTCTCATAACATGGTTTTGTCTTTAATAACTCATTATTTTTATATAACATTATCCCTAAATCTAAAAGATCCAAATTAATGTGATAATATAGAAAATTGTGAAAATTGATCACAATTGTTTGCATAAATAAGAAAGAGGCCCTTAATTTACACTTGACCTTAATAATACAGGATTTAAAACTTGCATTACATAAGAAGAACAATTAAAGTATAATAGCACATTTAGAATTCGACATAAGTTCAATAAAGAATTTTCAGTTATTAAAAGGGGTCATTATTTCAACCCTTTCTCATGTCAAAAGAATCAAAGCTCCAAAACTTATTTTTTAATAAGGGAATTTTAAGTTTAGATGTTCTCAACTTAACATTCTAAATCTTTTAATAAGTAAAACATCTTTTTAGAGTACTTGGAAAGAATTATGAAAGTACATTGGGCTAAAATTTAGAAGTTTAGTTTTTTAGCAAAAATTGAAATTAAAAATTGAGTTTTGAGAATTGTAGTTACCAACATGTATATGGGATGATGAATCTAAAATTAAGTTAAATCAACCCAAATACAAATTTGATAATAAAACTAATGGTAAATGATAATTGGGCTTTTAATGTTAATCATGTATATGAACTACATATCTTAAATTAGATTATAAAATATAGTAATATAGAATTAAAAGTTCTTGAATATTTCTATTTAGATTTTAGAAAAGATCTATATTCTACTGAAGGTTAATTCCTTTTCTTATTTGATTTGATAGTAATGGAATTAGAATAAAACTTTATTATGTAAGGTTGTCAAAATTACAAATGTATTAAAATTTTGCTATTGTCTTATAATTTTGTTTAAGTCATATTAATTTTTAATATGTTTTTAAGAAAGATGATGTATAGAAGTTGACTTTGTCCAAATATATCATGAAAGTTAAAAAAAGAATAAATTGGTAAAAAAAAAGAAAACTACAAAAAATAAATAAACAATAATCAATTTGTAAGTTTTTATTTAAAAATAATAATATGCCAACTATACCAAATATCCTGAACTAATAACACTATATATATCATAATTTATTAAAAAAAATATGACTATGTATCCTATTTAGTAAAAAAAATCTTAATTGTATTGAACTTTCTTTTCCTTCAAAAAATAAAATATTTGAAATTTTGACATGAAAATTTGTCTTAGTATTTTTTTAGAGTTTAAATAATTAATTAAGGGATCGTTTGATTTCACTTTTAGTTTTCTATTTGTGGTTTTTAGTTTACATTTTCTATTTTTAGTTTATATTTTTCTTTCAAATGAAACAAAAATTTCTTTGGCTGTTAATATCAATATAGTTATATTTTTATTACTAATGATAATTACATATTAGATAAAA
>JAOQML010000195.1:15504406-15515287 GCA_027568935.1 Erythroxylum urbanii | reverse complement strand
AAATTACAAAATATTTATATCTTTTTATTTAAACCACTTAGTATTTCATTTGAATAAAATTGTAACTCATTAAATGAAAGCGTAACATCACTAACTTCTTAATGTTTTAATTAATATTTTAGGTATAATGACTAATCAGCTAAATTTTAACACAATTTGTGTTAAAAGTCATCAAGTCAGGTTTATATTGAAGGGTGCTATCTACATTTGCATATTATTAATGAGAAAATACATTTTAAAATTAAAATGTTGAGATGTATCTATTGGTATGATTAATTAGAAATTTTAATTCAATCAATTAAAAATTTGTATAAAAAGTCATTAGGTTAATAATTATAGTTAAAAATTTCAATTCGATTAATTACAAATTTTAAATTTACTTAAATAATTTATTAATTATTATAAGAGACAAGAAAGAATTGATAATACCAAATTCATTAATTATAAAAAATTTTGCTTTATACGAATGATTATCTAAATCATTTTACAAAAAAGACAAAATTTACAAAATTAAGATAATATCATGCTGGATAGACTAAAGAGTGGAGATTAAGAGAGCATCATCTAAATGACTAATTGTACTTGTTGGTAAGATCGTCAACAATTTGGATCTAATCATATAATATAATAAGAATATTTAGTAATGTAATTTTATATAAAAAGAAATTTAAAAATACCTTCATATTCATATATTTGATCAAAATAACCTTCAATTGGTCGATTAATTTCACTAGTCCCCTCCGCATAAATACCTGTGGCTGTAGGAAAATAAAAAACACATTATTAGGTAAGATAATATAAAGATAGATAAAATAAATATATTTAAAAAGAATTTACCATCAATATTTTATTATTTAACCAACTTTGAGCACACATAAGAGCTTCCACACTGTAATAATGAAGTCGACTACGATGAGGAGTAATGACCCGATCACTAGTATTAATTGTAGACTCTGAAGTAACTGTTGATGATGGAATAACTAACAAATTTCGTGCAATGGCTTAAAAGATCAGATAATTATGTGCAAACATCTTCCACCATGATAATATATTGAACGACTCACCTTCAGTTTCAGGAACGCAATCTATGGAAAAATATTTATGTAACTCCATCTTATTGTGAGAAATCCTAGTTTTTTTCTCTTTCAAAAAAGTTGAAAGAGAATCTGTCAATAATGGGTCAAAAGAAAAGATCGAACTTGAAACTGAAGTCGAACTTGAACTGCCTGCATCACTACTAACATCCTGATCATGAGTTTGTTATATTCTGACTTCATAATCATTAAACAATTGATACCATAATTTTTTTATGGTATGTAGACGCTCTTGAGCTTCACTAATGTACAATGCATTATAAACATATTCAACCCCGTTCATCTTGTATCTCGGGACCAACATATATAATATTGCAACAATATCTCCAACCTTAGACCAATAAGAATTAAACTTCTCCGTCATCTGCTTCGTCATAGTTCGAATCACTACATTGGAGCCAAACATCCACAATGATAAAACATGCTTTATATTGGACATAGTGCTAAAGATACGATGTGAAGTTAGATATTTTGTTCCTGAGAATAATTCAGTCCAATTATTGAATAATTTTAACTTTATACAAAGTTCTCTAGCCAAGTCTCATTGATCCTTTAATGGTACGCAGGTATACTAAGAATCTCTTTCGGCTAGTCTACTAAATAGTTGAGCAATTGGGATTGCCGACTCCAACATCTTAAAGGTTGAGTTCCATCTGGTAGGACAATCCAAAACTAACTTCTTTAAATTTGGAATGCATAAAATTTGTGCACCATCTTTAAAAGTTTCAACTCTTTTAGAAGTTACACTCCAATATAAAACACTATTCTGAATATACTATATTGCTTCCTTTATCGTCTCCAACCCAACTTTCACAATCAAGTTAAGAATATGCGCAAAACAACGCATATGAAATAACTTACCTTCAACCAATAAGCTCCCAACTCACATCTTGCCCATCAACTTCTCAATCATAGCATTATTTGTGCTACAATTATCGACTGTGATAGAGGATACTTTGTTCTCGATATTCAAATTCATCAAACAATCTTTCAACACATTTTCCAATTTTTCACTTGTATACGATGTCGGCACATAAATGAACTTATCATGAAAAAGCATATCAACATGAATCATAAATTCATAAAATAATGAAAAAAAAGTAAATGATAATAATATTAAATATTAAAGAATATAAATTACCTCAAAGTCTATTGCATAACTTCCAATCTTTATCAATAAAATGTGTCGTCACCGCTATATAACCCTTTTTTTGGCTATCGGCTGTCCACATGTCCGTTGTTATGGCAATTCGTCCTTGAACACTCGACAATGCTCTTAATGTTTCTCTCTTCTTGTCCTCATAAATTTTGAAAATATCATTCCTTAATGTATTCCAACTTGGAACCTTAAAAGTTAGTTGGAGTGAATTAAGCAATATCTTGAACCTCTTCCTTTCAACCATAGACAATGTATGTTCATCTCCAATAACCATATTAGTCATCAAAATTCTAGATCTATTGTTGTCAAAAGTTGTTACGGTTGTTTCATTTTTTTCCTTTCATAAGGTTAGGGGTCAAAAATTTTTGACCTCCTAAAACCATCTTCCTTCTAGTACATGATTCCGTATGTCTCTTTAAATGAGACGTTCCACCTTTCGAACCATTTGAATACAACTTATGACAATAATTGCACTATGCTTTTTCAATTCTGTATATATTCTTAAAGTGATTCCAAACTTCACTTTTATGTTGGCTAACTTGAGTTCTATTTGAACTTTTATCGTCACTTGGTGTAGGAATAGAAGTTTCCACTTCCACCTTCGATACTGGATTAGAACTCTCAACTGAAGGAATATGCTCATCCATCTAACAAAAAACATATAAATACTTGAGGTTAGAAATAAAAATTTATTAGAAAAATGACATTCTTATTCAAAATAATTTGCCTACATTCTAGTTAAAATATTCCATATAAAACAAAATGTTCAAAAAAATCAAAGAATGTCCGAACTTTGAATATGCTAGAATGTCCAAGTAAGTTAAGTTGATGTATGCTAGACATTAAAGTGGTTCTCCACCCATAAGGCCTAAAATGCATGACATGCCATCCAAGTTAGCTCTTCAACTGTTTATAGATCAACTACAAGCTAATCCTAAAAACCAACCCTGGCAATTGAAAATATCCTAGTATTAATCCCATATTAGCTCAATTATATGTCAAGTGCCTCATAATCGGTGGAGCAAACTATCTAACATGTCTGCTTATATAACCACCATATATGCATAATCTAACATGTCCGAAATTATGAGGATGTATCATAATGTCTAAGGACTGAAAAATAATCATCGATCAAGATTCAATTTCGGTGGTATTAATTCATAAATGTTCTTATAAAGTAAAGAAAAGGATTTGGAACTAGCTACAGCTAGCCATGGATATCATGAAGATTAAGCCAGCCAATAAAGCCAAAAGCCAAATGGGAAAAGTGGTTTCTATTTGAAACCATTAAATTAAAGGGCGGTGAGATTAAGGAAGAGGGTGAGGTGTGGGAAGTTGAACTGTATATGAATCATTCCTTTGTGTTCTTTAACATCTCAAATCTTCTATTTCTTTAGCCTTAGATGTCTTTGGACAATATATTAACTAGAATGAGGAATATTTATTGTATGACACACCAATTTAGTTTGTTGTGTATCACGATCCTGCTGTATTTAGTTGAATGATCCTAATGTAATCGTCGTTTTATGTTGAATCATTCACAATGATTTATGTTGATTTTTTTCTTTGTATCTTGCATTTGTTATCACTAATATGCAAATGGTATGGGCACTGAATCTCCTAAATTTTTTATAGTTTTGTTTACAATGCAATTTTCAAAACCAAACCACAAAATATAAAGAAAAGACTAGAATTACTAAATGTGAAACACTAATAGTGAGGTTGTACACTATGATTCAAATCACTCACCTAAAGACAACTTCATTTAACAAGAGGAATGATGATTGGAGTTTGTAAGATACAGATTAACTTCATAACATCACATATTAACAAGAGGAATGATGATTGGAGTTTGTAACATCACAGATTAACTTCAGATTAACTTTACGACATCACAGAATAACTACAAATATGACATATGCTTCTCAAGATTAACTTCATCACATGCACTCGGGGTTAATAGAAACAAAAGATCACAATACTAACGTAGTAGGAAAGATGGTTTGAAGTGTGAAATCAAACATATTAATATCTGTGGCATTTTATCAAATACATTACAAGCATTATCCTATATTCCCAATATTAACATACAAAGTTTTCAAATTAGCCACATCACACCCCAAGACAACTAAAAAAACCAAATTGATGAAGAGAGAATAAGAGCTTACCTTCGACGTTGCCACAACAGATGATATACGAAGAAGAAGATCGAAGGAACAAAGTGAAACGAAGAAGAAGAATAGAGAAGTGAAAAGTGTTGTGTGAGTGAGAGTGAAATTGTGAAAGCAACTGCGCCACTGGGTAAGACTTTGAGTTCTCGGGGATGAAGAGATGGAGGCAGGTAGGAGGCTGAGGGGCAGGGGCGAGCGTGCGAGGGAGGGAGGCAGCTAGGCTAGGTAGCTTTGGTTTAATATGAGGCAAAATGATGTCGTTTTTGCTTGCAAGCAAACGACGTCATTTTATCTCATATTTTATTAACTGTTAAACGACGTTGTTTTGTTTGTGGGGACAGGTGGCCCACGGTTCAGGGGTCGGGCTGCTCCGCTCAGACGACGATTCGGCCAGACCACCTTGGCCTGTAGCCTGTGACCCGCAACTAGTGATTCACAGGTCGTGGCCCGGTCCAAAATGTCAAGGGCCATACCTAGCCGACCTGTGGGCAGGTTTGACAAGCCAAACTTGTTGACCACGAGTCAGGCTGGGTATATTTTGACATCCTTCCTAGCTCCTTTCGTAGCCTCTATTATACTTCCTCACTTAGGTCAAACACGTTGACCATGGGTTGGTATGGGTATATTTTGACATCCTGACTAGCTCCTTCTGTACTTCCTCGCTTACTTCTTAAACTTGATCCCTTCAATTCTTATTCTATTACGTGAGTTTCTTAGCACAATACGTTCAGTGGCTCTGATAATGCTTGGCCATTCCCCTCGTAATCACTTCACTAAAAGTAAAACCTTGTCCTTCACCTAGGTAATTGTTAAACTTAAAAAGAAATCTAAAGCACCATTAGTAAAATTTTGAAAAAAATTTTGATGAGAAAATTATTTTTGTAAATTTGTAAAAGTAGAAAATTTGAAAATTTATAAAAATGAAAAATATGTCTCAAAGTCATTAAATTTGTGCAAAAAAAATATTTTGAACATAATAGTGAAATCCATTTGAATAGAACTGAGCTATTTGTAAATATTGTTATTGTAAAATTTGTAAGTATATCTTTATAAGTTATTATATATAACATTGTAAAAGGTCAAAAGTCAACGAGTTCATTATACAAGGCTTCGTTTTTGTTTTGGGAGGGTTGAGAGATGAAATTAATTATAGTAGCTTTAACTTTGCAGATTTACAAAAAGAACTTATTTTCGTGTTTAGAACCTTTATATAACATTATAATTAAAATAAAAGCACATATAATAAAATTTTTAAAAGTAAGAATATTTGAAATAATTTACTTAACTGTAAATTTCAAAATAATTACTTTTTTTTAAATAAAGGAAAAATAGAATACATATTACAAAGCGGTCAAAATAATTGATTTTACTAAGTCGAAAAAAAAAAAAGGAACTGAACGAGATTGATGCAAAGAGACGATAGTCGTAAATCGGAGGAATTGGAAAGTAAACAAGTGGTGAGAGAAAGAAACAACCCCCAAACTCCTTGGAGCTATACCAATGACCAAGCAAAGCAGCAACTGCTTGTCTAAGCAAGCGTCTCCGTCTGAAACCTAGCTCTTTCTTTGTCTTATCCTTAACCTTATCAAACCTAAATCTTTCACCTGTAAAAAGATAGTCTTTGTATGCATATTATTACCCATAAAAAGTCCAAATCCAAAACCCTAACAACAGTAATTTCAATCTCATCGACCATTCAGTTCTTTCTTAATAATGGCTACAGATGCCACCACCACCTCCAAATTCCCAAATCCCGAATTCCGGCCCATCCCACAACCACCGGATTACCACCCGGAGATAACCGTCACCGCCACTGCTAACGACGGCCTCCATTTCTGGCAATTCATGATCGCCGGCTCAATCGCCGGCTCCGTCGAGCACATGGCCATGTTCCCGGTAGACACCATCAAGACCCACATGCAGGCTCTGGGGTCATGCCCTATTAAGTCGGCCAGCGTTGGACACGCCTACCGGTCAATACTTCAAACGCAGGGCCCCGCCGCCTTCTACCGCGGCATAGCTGCCATGGGGCTCGGCGCGGGACCTGCTCACGCCGTCTATTTCGCTGTTTACGAAAGCTGGAAAAAATACTTCTCCGCGGATGACCCCAAGAACCCTCTAGCTCACGCCGTCTCCGGCGTTTTTGCCACTGTGGCAAGCGACGCCGTATTCACCCCTATGGATATGGTGAAACAGAGATTGCAGTTGGGAAACAACAGAGCTTACAGAGGAGTTTGGGATTGTGTTAAGAGGGTGTTTAGAGAAGAGGGAATTGGAGCGTTTTATGCTTCGTATAGAACTACTGTTTTGATGAATGCGCCGTTCACGGCGGTGCATTTTGCGACTTATGAGGCGGTGAAGAGGGGTTTGCTGGAAGTTTCCCCGGAGAGTGCCAGTGATGAGCGGTTGGTTGTTCATGCCACTGCTGGTGCTGCGGCTGGAGCTTTGGCCGCTGCAGTGACCACTCCGCTTGACGTTGTTAAAACCCAATTACAGTGTCAGGTAATAAGTTTCTTTAAAGCTGTTGGAATTAATATATGAGTGTGGCTTGTAATTATGACATGGAGTGAGAATTGGAATCCTAGGAGTTCGAAAAGAGTTTGAATTCCGTCATATTTTGGAGTGCATAATGGTAAGCTTGACAATGTTTGCCTTCTCTATTATGGTTTCTATGCTAGTTATGAAGGTCAGTTGCATAGGATGTCAATGATTGTTTAATCGCGAAGTTATAGGGTTTAAAAGGCTTTGATATTTACTATGATTTCGTTATATGGGATTATGTACTGATTATTTCCTTTCTTCATCCAACCGTCTCATAGTGCAGTGTCATGGGGCTATAGCTAGGTAATTGATCCCAATTTTATCAAGTCTCGGTTTTAGCATAAGTTGGAGGCGTATTACTTTAGAAAATCTTTCACTTTTGCCCGGAGAACGCTAGTAAATTTCATCTAATGTTATGGCTCTATATTTCATATTGTTTATAATGCAATATCAAATAGTTTTAGTCAACAATAGCAAGCTTATGCGTTGGGAACTAGTTAATAGTCTGGCCTACAAGATTGTTGATGCAAGGACACATTGAGATAGGATTATAGAGACTTGTTATTACTACCAACTCAATTCTGCTAGTCTGGATATAAGTATAAGATATATAACAAATAAACAAACCGAGATTAGAAAATCTCGCTACAATTTTCTTTGAGATTCAATAAATTGACAGATGCAATAAACCTGAACATGTTTACAGCATTTGATAACAAGGGATTGGGAGGGAAGCAGGAAGCTTAAAAGGTAGGTTGACAAACATGTTTTAATGCTGTTTTCTGTTATGGTGTAAGAGGATTGAAGGAACCCATCTCTTTGCTCCCATGAGCTATTTTAGGCACTGAAAGAAGTTGGATATAGATTTCTAATGTTTTGACTAGTCTTGCCAGTCAAACTTTATGTGAACTTTAATCACCCAATTAAAAATCTTCAGTGTCATATGTTTCTCATGATGGAATCTAATAGTTAATTTTCCTTCTCCTAATCAGTTACCAAATGAGTGAAATGTGAGTTGCTCTATTTTTCTTCTTTTATTATGGATTAAAAGTACAACCACTACTGGACTTTTTTAAATGCGCTACTTGAAGGCTGCAATGAATTTGAATAAGCATGGTGTCAATTATCTTGTAGGAGTCTTTTATAATGCTTAGCCTGTTTTTGAACTGTATGATCATATGACCTGAAATATTAAAACTGTTATTTAATGTATGTAAGAATTCCTAATTTTATGATCAATTTTCTATGAAATTGAAAATTATAAAAATTTTTCAGGGTGTTTGTGGATGTGACAGATTTAAAAGTGATTCCATCAGTGATGTGATTCGGGTCATTGTTAAAAAGGATGGGTATAGAGGGGTTATGAGGGGTTGGATTCCGAGAATGCTTTTCCATGCCCCTGCTGCAGCAATATGCTGGTCTACATATGAAGCAGCGAAATCCTTCTTCCATGAACTCAATAATAGGCAAGTCAGTGGGACTATCACCTAACCATGGAGGTCAACGACATCCGTTATCATTTAGGTGGATCCCTATGCTGATATACACCTTAAAAGAGGCATTAAACCTAACCTGGGGGATAGTAAGCAAGTCAAATGTACCAGCTTGCAGCCCACTAAATCTATGAGGCGTGAGTAATCATTCAATTGGTCAGATTTCTGTTGTACACATAGTTTTCGTGTCTATTGATAATGTTTCAAGCTTTCCTCTCCTTAATGATTTTGTGAGCTTCCATGTAGTTTAGCCTTTGGGCATTTTCTTTCAGTTTTATTCAGTTAAAATTTTGGCTCTCATTGTTAAGAACACAAAATTTATACCAGGATTTAGTTATCAACTTGTTTTCCTTTGTCATGCTCGTTCTCCGTTTGAAGTTATATATTTGTTAACTTCAAAAGTTTTGTGTTACATGGTTGGGTTTCTTTCGGAGCCGTATGTGTAAGGCTTAACTAAGCGTGGTTGCCAACTCTTAAATTAAAATAGCTTCTAAAATCTGAAGTGTGGAGCTAAAATTATTGAGCCGGATGTGCCGACTCTAGGCGTTACTCGCATTTGCTCTCTGGTTAGCCTTGTAATTTCACGAGTGAATTTTGATTTGCCTCGAGAAGGCTGAAGCCTGGTAAACAACATATGTTTCGCCCTGGATGGCCTTTCTAATTTCCTTCTTCCCCTTTTAACTGATCTCTCTGTTCAATCTTTCACTTTCAATTCTGTGAATTTGGAGCTGGCCTTAGGGCTCCTAGCAACTCGTATTTAGATGCTGGGTCGTATTACTTGTGAAATGCCCAAGGGAAGTGGCAAAAGGCACTATGACTTATGGGAAATGGCAGAAAGACATTCAACTTAAGGATGAGCAACTCAAGGCTGTTGAGCAACAACTATCTACTTTGTAGAAAAAATCTGATGATAGTAAGAAACAAAGTAGGAGTTCAAGACGTTTTGAGCTCAAAATCATCTGAGATGAATGGAAGAATGGTGCTGCAGTTAACGGGATTGTTCAGGAAGCAGTTAGGGCTTGGTAAGGAGCACGTGCAAGAAGTTAATACTTCTAGAGAATCCGACAAGGACCTGCTAACTACTCCAAAATGATTAGAGGGGCAGGACCATTACAGTTGATGGAGTTTTCATCAAGAGTTTGTAAGAGCTTGCTGGGATAATTTACCAAAGATTCTGCACCTCTCGATGGAACCATGGCCAATGGTTGGGTCCGAAAGACTGACAAAAAATACCTCAAATCTATCAAGTACCTGAACTAAAAGGCAGATCATTAAAAGTCTGAGGAGCTCAGATCTTTAGTCAAGAAAGTAAGTACCTGGATGAAACTTGCCTCATTTAAACCTATATCAAGTTTGTAGTAACAATGTGGAAACCAAATACCCCTTACATTGCTTTCGTTCTTGGTAGACTATAGACTGTTAAATCGTTTCTATCAAATATCAACAACAAAAAAATCAGTACCTTTTTCTTCTAGAAACAATACCAGCCAAATCTTGTAGTAACATTGTGTGTAGGAGAGAACTTGAATTGGGTTTCAAAATTGCAGAAAAGTTCAGTGTTGGCCATCAAAGCATAAAGCAGCAGTTGATGATTATGGAACGGGAAGAGCAACAGACAAAGGAAGCTTTATTAGAGGAGGAAAGAATGGCGGTCTCTTTGAATTAATATCACCAAGTGAAGCAATTCTTGTTGTACATTCAAATTGTTATGTTGGATAGTGACTACACACAATATAATTTATGTGAAGTTTGTGCAAGGTCTGTAATGCAAGCGGACTTCTACTCGAAACTTGCGGGGGGAGGTGGCAAATGGAGGAAGAATTTTGACTTATCAGCTGGACAAGGCTTTATGCATTCAGGGTTGTGCCATTTATCTTGATCAATGAACCAGCCACCCTTGGATCGTTGGAGAATCTCAATTCTAACCTTGAGTTTTGTCCTCTCCTTTTCTTACGAATTTCCAATATACAGTACTGACTAGATCAGCCATCAACATTACCTTACCTCACTTCAAATTCTGCAAATCTTGAGAGATCAACAGTTCCATTCTAAATTGCACAGATGTTCATTTGGAAAAATCCAAATTGAACACTTGGGCTTATGATGATTGCTGAACTTGTAAATATGATCTGACATGATTGATGACATAATTAATTGGCCTGGACCTAACTCATTTAGGGCTTTGAAAAGGCTATGGGCCGATGCTAGCTACACTGGGAACTTTGTGCAAGGTGATGGAGTTTTCTACTGATCAACGACTGGTTTGTTGAACATATTGGTTTATATTTTATAGCCAATCATTTTGGTTGTAGTTTAGTGACAAATTATTTAAAGACATTATTTATTTTGTACATGTTTAGATGTATATGATAAAGTCCATGGAATAATTGTACATTACAAATGAAATTATAATGAGATTATAA
>JAOQML010000195.1:15480579-15495060 GCA_027568935.1 Erythroxylum urbanii | reverse complement strand
TATGTTGAATAATTAAATTACATTAGTTGTAATTGGTATGAGTAATTAATAATAAATTTTATTATAAAAAACTAAAACTAATTTGTATGTTTCATATGTTACTAAAGTAAGGAGAAAACAAAGAAGCAGCTAAGAGAAAGACCAAATGCAAAACGACATAATAGGAAGAAATTAAAGCAATAAAGTGCAGCAACCATGAGTCACATGATATGCATTACAAGACAAGAATAAGGCCAACTGTCCATTTATCTGATTTTAACCTAGCTACCTCACTTGCTTTTTCACATAGCTATTGAATAAATAAAAGGAGGGTGTGTCGATGGCAGTTTGGAAAAGAAGAGAGTGGAGTATAAAAATAAGGTATGTGGTGTTGTTTGGTGTGCATGAGTGAAGGTGGGCTAAAGTGTTGGCTGGACAAGGCATCACTGAAGCAGTTGCAATAGCTGGATCTTCAAGCTTCTTCTTCTCGATTAAGCCACCTCTCCAATGGTTTTTGAAGCTAGTCTTTATTATAAGAAAAAGATGGTGGGAGGGATGGAGTAAAGGATGAATAACGTGACAGCTAGTTGACGATAAAGGGCTAACAATCTTCAATTTCAATAGGGTATGCATTAGCTTCCAAAGAGTATGCAACAATTTCAAAAGAATACCCTACAATTCCAGTAAGATGGATGTCAATTTTGACATGATATAAGGTCTAGCATCCAAGATGTGGAAACTCAACAAGATTCAAGTACATCTCTGGAATATATGTTTAATATTATGACTAGTCATGATCTTCAAATTCAACAAATTATGCAACAGTTTCAACAGAATATGCAGCAAATTCAACAGAATATACAGTAGATCCAACAGGATATCCAACATTTTCAGCAGGATGAAAGGCAATTTTGGTCTAGTTTTCATATTGGGAGAGCCAACAAAAGTCAGGTGCATCCGTAGAAGAATTACTTGATGATGTCACTGCTAACACTTTACGATTTCAGCAGGATGTGAAATGGTTCCAGCAAGATGCATTGCCTCAATGGGAAGATATTGATCATTTGGAACTGTAAAGCGAAGAGGAGTAGCCATATCAACTCGGGGTGTATCTAATAGATGTTAGTGTGGAAACTTGATGGAGTGATAAGGAACTTGAGAATTTTGAGGGCGATACTCAAGGAATTGCTTGAGAAGAAGAAATCGAGGAGGAGATTGAAGCAAAATATGATATATCTTTTAGCTCGAAGGTGAATATTGAGTCCATAATTATTTTTTAGACTAACTCTGCACCTTTACATAGCAGATTGGAGGAATTAAATGAGGAAGAAAAAGGTAAAGAATCATTAGAAATATTTCCCAAGAGTATGGAATCAGTAGAGATCAAGATTCTGAAGATAGGGAAGATGTTAAGCATGAATGATCAACTGAAGCCCTATCCTAAACAACCTCACATGGAGGAGCCACATGTGACACTAGAAAATCACAATTTTGTCATGTGAGAAGAAAACATGGAGTCGAGCCAGTGACCCTAAACAAAGTGCTTATTGAGAGGCAACCTACAGGAAGTAAATTTCTTTTCTTTACATTTTCACATTACTTTCTAAATGCATATGTGATTCTATGGTTTATTTCTTACTTGTTTTTAAGTTTTCAACAAAATGAGAGAAAGAATAAAACAAACAAACAAACATTTTCTTTTTTTGTTGCTTTTATGACTATATAGTCATGAGTAAAGAATGAATTAAATAGAGAATTTCACGGTAACCTTAGCATGTACTTTTGCGTTTGTGATGGGTCAATATTCATTATCTTTAGAAGAGTAGAGACTAGTAGTTGACAAAGCTAGTGAGACTTTGAGCCTTCATAGACTGACACATCCATACCAGTCTCATTGTCTTTTCATAATGTGTGACCTTCATGACATGTACATCCTTATTTTGTTTTGATTTTCTATTCAAGACCACATTTTTATCACATGCATTAACATGGAGATGATTAGGCATTCTTTGTTACATAAACTACATTAATCATATAGCCTACCTATTATACGATTTTCGTTTTGATAAGCCCCTTTGAATTTCATACCTTTTTTTTGTATAAACCATATTATATGCTTTAAACTTAACCAAATGTTCTACCTAAGCCATAAAGCTAGTGGGGCATTTGTGATTGTTTAGTTTGTGGATGTACAAAATTCTAAGTGTGGGGGTGTATATATGTGTGGGTTGGTTATAATGTTGGGATGCTATTTTATATCTTATCACTGAAGTTCCCACGTTAATGTAGTTTCTTTCAATTTTTACATAAAAAAAAGAAAAGAAAGAAAAAGAAAAAGAGAAAATAAAAAGGAAAAAGGAAAAAGAAAAGAAAAATGTTTAAATAAAAGTATCTAGGAGGAAGTGCATATGATTTGCAAAGTTATTCATAATTAGTGCATCCTCCTAAAGTTGTAGTGAATAGGTTATTTGAGTATGTTGAATATGAGGTAGATATTGTTTTGGAAGGTTCACTCATTATAGTTTCCATGTAGTGTTATCATCAACCTTTATGAGTGATCTCTTTTGATTAGTTATGCTTTATGTGCTTTGCGTGTGAGAGCTAAATTGAGTTGTGAAATATAATTGTTGCATTCGTCATAACTGACAGTACCCAGTTTTAAATGAATGTTTACTTGTGCGCTTATTATCTTATTGAGTGTTACTTTTATTTCACAAGCTCTAATGACTTTCATGTTACAACCCTGAAAAGTCCTTTGATTCATGATTTTGCATGTGAACCTTAATGGTGGAGAAATGAAATGATATGCAAAGTTGTGGAATGACATGATCATGAATGGTATTGAGTATACCTGTGGATATATTTTAGTTAAACACATTTTTCAAGCCTACCATTAGATTGCTCAGTTTTAAAGGTATTGAATGTTGATTGCTTATGAATAAAAGCTTAGAATGTTGATTTCTTGCTATGAATTTTTTTTACAATCATTCATCTTTGCATATGATTATCTATTCTTAGGAAATATAGGAAATGAGTCAATGTTTTGGGTCTACGATCTTAATTTTAGTGTTTTGCTTAAGGATGATCAAAAGCTAAGTGTGGGGGAAATTGATATATGCTTAATTGATTGTATAATTATTCCATAACACTTAGTGATTAAAGATATGAAATTTCTTAAGATACTCAATTTGAATCATATATGGTCTTAGGTGAGCTAAAATAAGTTGAAAGTGCTATATTTGGGTTATTTTCCAAAGAATCACACTCGCTTGTCTTTATGGAGTAAGAAGAAGAAAATTAAAGCAAGAAGAAGATAAGAAAAGCTCTTTAAAATAGCGTTTATTAGACTAGAAGGAAATATGAAAATTTTAGTCCAAAAGAAGAAAACAAAAAAGCAGCCAAGAGAAAGACCAAATGCAAAACGACATAATAGCAAGAAGTTAAATAATAAAATGCAGCAACCATGAGATCACGTGACATGCATTATAAGATAAGAACAAGGCCAACTGTCCATTTGTCTTATTTTAACCTAGCTGCCTTACTTATTTTTTCACGTAGCTATTGAATAAACAAAGGGAGGGTGTGTTAGTGGCAGCTATAAAAGAAGAGACTGGAGAATAAAAATAAAGTATATGATATTGGCTGGTTTGCGTGAGTGAAAGAGGGCTAGAGTGTTCGCTGGACAAAGCATCACTGAAACAGTTGCAGCAACTGGATCTTTAAGCTTCTTCTTCTCAGTTAAGCCACCTCTCCCGTGATTTTTGAAGCTAGTTTTTATAAGATGACAAAGATGGTGGGAGGGCTGGAGCAAAAGATGAATAACATGACAACTATAGAGACGATGAAGGGTTAGACGTCCCAGCGCCAGTTCAGAGGTGACATCGACGCTGACGACCCGATTAAGCGTATTTCTCATTGAGTTTGTAGTTTTTTCTCTCTTAGGAATTGATTATTTTATCTTGGGTTTATTGAATTGGGTAAGATGATTTTAATACATTCATTGGATCATTTTATTACAAACCCATTGCTAAAATATTCAATGTAATCCGTAATTGTTATGTTGAAATTCGTTTGTCACGATAAAGGATCGTAATCATTAGGGATAATATAACCTAGGTTAAATGAAGCATCTTATGTGGTTGTTGCCTTTATTAATCAATTTTCCTAATTCGTAATGTTACTACCTAATTGAATCTAGAGATTGTATCCTAGGTTATTCGATGATTAGGTTTAATTAATGATCTTATCTTGATTAAATACTACCTAAAGGGAAAACTCGGGTTAATTATTAACCCACGATTAATCGTTGTTAGGAGAGGTTTGACAACAACAAATCATTGAAATATGTTTAATTAGGGTGTAGGCTGAGATTGAACCAAAGAACTGAGTCCCTACTGAATTCCCCACTTTCATCATTTTTTTACACATTTTCTTTAAATTGCTTTTGTTAGTTATTTTAGCTTTATTTTTTCTTATTTTTAAAACCAACACCCCCCCCCCCAAAAAAAAACCTTAGCATTGATTAATTTCATTTTATAAACTTTACACACACTCTTTATGGGATTGACCTGGACTCACCACTACGTTAGTGGAAAATTTTCAAAAAAGGATTAAGATTTAAATTAATAAGGAACTTTCCATCAGAGGTAAACTTTAACTCATCAAATCCTTCTTGAATTTTATGCACATTTATTGAAGTGCTCATATATTATTATCTAAAGAAATTATAAGGATGGTTGAGGGTTTAATGAGTAAATTCTTTTTGGATAAAAATGATGGGAATAAGTTTAATGAAAAAGTCAAGTAATGGCCTTAGGATTACTCTATAAATATCACCAATAAGGTGTTGATGGATAAAAGGTTATTGAGAGTTCTTGTGGATAAGGAATCCTTATATATAAGATGAATTTATAGTTTTATATTAAAAGGTGATAGTATTTTCTCCCTTGTTAGTAGAGACTCCCACTCTTGGTTTATCAAACAACTATTTAAGCTAAGAATTTAATTGAGCCAATTGTGGGATGTATAATTGGTGATGGTACCTTAACTTTCTTGTTTTATGGTAATTGGATGGGAAGCGGGCCACCAATTAGCAATGCACAAGCTGCCAAGCTCTATCTAATATTCCAGCTCAAGGTAAGGTATGTTTGTGGGTTAAGGATGGCCGTTAGTGTAACTACCCAAAAGAATTGAGCGATTTAATCCTATCTTATGCTCCTAATGTTGAGGTTAGTGATTACTATATATGGAGCAATAATCTGAATGGTAAATTCATAAATAAGGCTTATGGGGATTAGATCAACCTAGAGGACTAATGGTAGAATGGTACAAGCTTATTTAGAATAGGAACCTTATGCTAAGGGACTCCTTTTCTTATGGTTGGCAGTTAATAATGGACTTAGCATCATAGAAAGATTACAATTTTTATAACTACAATATAGTTGCATCTTGTGTGGATTTGGAGTTGAAACCATACCACATTTATTATTTGAGTGTAGCTACTCCATGGAAATGTGGAATTATGTCAATGTACTTCTGAATTAAGGCCTTAATAGGGTACACTTCTTGGAAATTATTCAATGGTCTCTAGACAACTATAGTATCCATTCCATTGGTGATTTAGTATCCTTCCTTATTAGACTTGCCACCTACCTAAATGCAATTGAAAGGAAAGAAATGGTAGAAATTTTAAGAAATAAGAGTCGTATAATGAATTTGTTTTCAATCTGACTATAGCTTTCATAAGAGAACAATTAATACTATATAAAGACTCGAGAAATATAAGTAGATGAATCAAGCATACATGGAGGTTAAAGTAACAAGGTTCTATATTTATATGTAAATGCAGTTACAAAGCTATGGAATGCCTAAGTTACTCACTAAAAAAAAAGATGGAATCTAGAATAACTATAAATAGATTTAAGGATAATAGGTTCAAAAAGTTTGATGTTTTTTTATCATAACTTGTATTTGTACAGCTCTGTACTAATACTTTATTATTTCTCTTATAGGGAATGCAAATAAGATGTATGAAATTGAAAGAAGCACTTATGGTCTAGGGAATTATAGGAAATAAATTAAACATCATTATTATGCATGCATTAGCTCTATTTATGAATTTAAAATAAAGGAATACTTAAGCTTACATGTCGGCGAAGCTAAGGGCTGTGAGAATCTAGTTGCATTCAACATTCTCCTCCATGGTCCCATAAATGTTATTTCACTAGAACTTGAGCTTCTCTAGGGAGGGGTGAAGTTATCCATCTCTGACTGAAGGTGAGGTGAAGTTATGCATGCCTCCCGTATGTCTATTTAAAGCCGTGTACAGTTGGTTGCTCGAATGTATTACATCCCATATTCAAGGATAATTTGGTTAATTGCTATTAGAGAATTGTTATCCCATGCCTAGGAATTATAACTCCCTTTAATGTCCTTTAACAATTTTAATGTTCAGACATATGGTGATTTTTTATTAATGCAACTCTTGTTATTATTAATAGAAGTTTATTAATTTTTCTAGAAAGGTTAAAGGTGGTAGTAGACTTGGTTGGACTTAGGTCCATTATAACATCCCGTTACCTTTGAGAGGTTAGAATAGTAAATATGAGTGATTAATGAGAGCTTATAAATGTATTTTTCATGCTCATGCATTATATGATATGCCCATATTCATGAATATTGAATTTTTGAATATGAAAATAATTGTACATGCATTCATAAACATTCTGGGTATAATTGATTTATAATTGAATTGTGAATGTGATTTTTTGGAGAATTGTGGTTTTTATATGTTGAAATTTTGCTTTGGAGAGTGTATTTAGTGATTTAGAATTTTTGGAGATTTTTAGAAAATTTCTGAAAATTTAGGTAAATTTTGGACTAGGAAAAATACCAAGTGGCAAGACAATTGACAAATAACAGTAAAATTAAGAATCAAATGATAGTGAAAATTTTTACTAATGACTTTGGGATTTAATGACATATGTTATTAAAATTTGGAGACAATTGGAATAGAAATTAGAGTTGAATAAACTAGTTTTAAAAGAGATCCAATTGGGACCATAGGAAAGTGACAAGTGGCAGTGACAAGTGTCACCACCACTTGCCCACTCCTCTCCCTACTCACGAAACTCCACCATTTTAATTGAAAGACCACTTTAAAAGTTATCTTTCACTTTCTTTTCTTCTTCATTTTCTTCTCTTCTACGAGACCTTCTCCATTTTCTTCAAGCTTCTTCATCTTCTTTATGAGTTTTGTTGCTAACCTTCATTAACTTTGAACCTAGCTCTTTCATCTTTCAATTGCTACTTCCATCTTATTGTTTCTTTCATTTACTACAAGAAAACCCGCCTTAATCCATCTTTAGAAGATGAGATCACGTGAATGCTTGGGAGTTAGAGTTGACTAAGATTTTGAAGATTTTGAAGAGAAATCAAGTAAGTTATGTCTTAAATATCATAGGTATGGTTAAATGAAGCTAGAATGATGAGTACATTAAGATTGATGACTTGATTAGGTGAGTTTTTATGTGTGTGTCGTGGGTGATGAAAAATTCATGTAAATGTCTTGCTTTTGTATATGTGTATGATCATTAAGGACCCATAAATTGTTATAGATATAATGTTGAAATAGAATGATCATTATAATGGTGTTATATGAGTGCGGTAAATTAAAGAATGGATGGGTAAATATATAGGTTCTGTTTTGGTTAAAGATCAAAGATAGATCATGAATTGTTTATGAATGAAATTGAGTTGAAAAGGAGTGGAGAATGAAGAGGAAATGTAGTAGAAAAGGATGATCTTTGTACAAATATGTTAGGTGTGAAAATCTAGAAAAACTTGAAGATGATGGATTGGAAAATGTTCACTGCATATGTTTCAGTGTTTTAGCCATAACTTCTTCTAGAGTTATTCAATTGAGCTGATTCTTAATCTGGACTAAACTAGAGATATATGGCTATATTTTTCATGAAGACATCAAATTTTGATTTTGTTGTTAAGAGTCTCAAAAATGGACATGAAGTCTGAGAATTTTTGTGAATGAATAGTAAGAGAGTTAAAATTTTGATCTGAAACTTCCATGAATTTACTGTACTGATCTAGATGGATTTTGACAAAATAGTCTTCATGAAAGTTGTATATATTTCTTTTAAATTTCCATTGATATAAAATTTGTAATTTTTGGAGTTCTGTACCAAAATTTATGGAGGTTTGAAGTAGAGATTTTGGTAAAGAAGAAGAAGAATTACATAATAGCGACTTTGAAGTTTTCAGGGGTGTTGAACATCCGATGGTTTTGTGGCAATATATTTTTCTTCTAACCTCAAAATGAGATGATATTTGATTTTGAATAAAATAGAGACATATAGATACAAATTATCTGAAGAAATAAAATTTTGAATCTGATTCTAAGATTGTTAATTTTTGGAAGGAAGATATGCATAGTACACTATTTTTGAATATGAACAGCCTAAAAATGTTTGAGGCATATCTTCCAAATTACTGAACCAAATTGCGTGATTTTGGTGTCAATAGAAACATAAGACATAGAGGAACAAGTTTCTAGAAGAGAGTATGACCTAATTACATCATTTTCACCTTCTAATTGAATGTGAACAGTTGACCCAAAAGTGTGTTTTGGAAAAATCTGAAATGATTCAATGAGAAATGAACTGTGAATGTAATGTTGTTAGTGAGGCATAAAACTAAGTAGAAATTATACTTAAATGGGTTTTGATATGAGAATGATTTTGTGATGAAATTGATGGGAAGATACCTGGGATTGTCATGAACATGCATTGTATATAATTCATTTCATACATGTGCATTATTAATTACTCATGATTTTGCAAATTGTAGTATATGTGTATGTTATTTGATACAGAGGAGCAACTGGAACGTCAACCTTTAGACGTTGCCGGAACTTCCAAGTATTAGCTTCGATAGAAACTTGTGAGTAACCTAGATGGTCTCACTTAATTACTTGTTTGTTTAATTTTTATTTTGAAATGATTGAATGAATGTGAAATTGATTGTGTTGATTTCGGACAATTGAATGTCCGAGGAGTTCTATATTCGGGACTGTATTGAAAGTGCTACTTGTATGTGAATGGAAAGAACTAATTGTTTCTTGAATTGATTAATTGATTATGATAGATGCATTCCATACATGAGTGCACAATCAGATAATGGCAGTTGTGACCAGAGTAGCCACCAATCAAAGCTTAAAGCTCAAAGTGTGAAAAGGGCCTCGAGCTCAGACAATGATTAAGAGCCTAAGGCTCACTATGTAAAATGAGCCATATATCCTCATCGGATAAGGGACAGTTAGCAATCAACTCGGTATCTAAAATAGATACGGGACAGTTCAGGCACTCGGTCACAATATCGTAACAATTGGAAAGGAGTCTTATGAACATTCCATATGCATTTTGTTAAGTATGGTTGATTGATTGAAATGCATAATTGCCTAAGCTTAAGTGAAAATGTGATACATGATTAATTATAAGAAAATGTGACTATTTGTTATGTGAAATGATGTGTTGCATGAATTAAGTGAACCATTGATGATGGTTACCTCTTTGAGTTCGCAAAACTCACCAAAATTGTAACGTTGTCTTTTCAGGATAGAGAGACAACTCTAGCTATTGAGAGGCTCTACCAGCTGTGTGGATTGTGATTTGGCAAGAGAAGTCATGGCTCAAAGGTCAGTCAACTAGGATTTTTTGACAGCTTAGCTAGATTGTATAAATATTTTCCTCTTTTATGTAATACTTTTGTACTAGGTTGATGATGTACATGTAGTAAAGGTTGAAGGACACAATATAGGCTTTCGGTTTTGTGAAATGAAATGAGGAAAAAGTTGGATTTTAAAATATTGTGATTTTCTATTGATGCTTTATAAGTGAATAATGATATGAGGCAATGTGAAGTGAATGTAGCGATCGATAGTAGCCCGCCCTTATCGTAGGATATGTACTGAAATGACCTCCGGGTGTCCCGGTATGTACCCTATGGTAAGGGGACGCTACATGCAAGCATAGAGTACATGGAGAAACTTAATAGACACCACTTTGTTAATAGGCTTCCATTAATGAAAGATCAAAAGGAAAAAGTGTATAGGATTTGTCAAATAGGTAAGCAAGTTAGTAGCTCATTCAAAAGCAAGAAAGTGGTAACAAGTACTAGACTCCTACAACCACCTAATATCAATTTAGATAATAAGTATTATGAATTTTTTTATCGTTGATGACTATAATAAATATACTTACAAACAAATATGACTACTTTGATGCATTTGTGAATCACGCTAAAAAGACTCAAAATGGGGAAGTTTATCCATTGTATCCATGAGAAATTATCATAGTAATGAGCTTGAGAATTGAAGATTTTAGTTATTTTATAAGGAAAAGTAAATATCTCATAACTTCTGTATTCCAATGATCCCATAAAAAATAGGGCAATTGAGAAAAAGAATTGGACACTTTAATAGGTAAGACTGTTCTTAATGAATATAAGTTGTCAAATTACCTTTTAGGATGATTCCACATCAACAACTTACTATATGTTAAACTATCTTAAAAATATCCCCTATGGCATAATAAGGTACTCAAGATCAACTACTTTACATTATTTAAGTATCAGTATTATATTCTCAAAATTAGTGATAATCTAAAAAGTTTAATACAAAATCATATGAAGGAATAATTTTAGGTATTTCTTAACTAATAAGGTATATAGAGTTCTTAACAAAAGGAAATGTATGATGGAAGACTTTGTACCTATTGTATTTGACAAGATTAATAGACTCCTTTCAAGGGAAGGTATTAATTATGATAATGGAAGTACTTCATAAAAGAAAAAAAACAAAAAAAATATCAGGTGCACTGCAATTTAAGGATGAAACTAAAGAAAATAAAATAGTTGAACTAGTGGAGAAGAAGAAGAATACAATAGTTTATCGAAGGCAAAGAAGTAAATTAAGAATCATCTATTAGAGTAAAATTTTAGTGATGCATCATGTGAGAAATTTGCTGATATATGAATATGGAATTTGAGATGAGCATAATGAGAGAATTAAACTTCTTTTGAACTTCAAATCAATCAAATGAAAGGATGAACATTCATAAGTCAAGCAAAGTACACCAAAAATTGTTTAACATGTTCAATACGGATGGAGCAAAACTACTAAACACACATATGAGTATCACCATCGAATTATAGAAGGATGAAGAAGAATAAAAATTAGATGAGAAGATATATTAAAATATGATCAAAAAGTTATTATGTATTGATATTAGTCGTCCTGATATGTTGTTTGTTACATTCATATGTACTATATTTCAATTTGCACATAAAGAATCTAACGTATTAGTGTGAAGAGAACATTAAAGTATTTAAGGGGAATATCATCTTTAAGTATACGATGTTTTAAATTAGAGAATTTAGAACTTATAAATTATTCTAGTTTAGATTATATGGAAAGTCTGTTATATAAGAAAAGCACATTAGAGACTTAACAAAAGATTTGTTAGTCGTTGATCATAGCAAAAAATTAATAAAAAGTTGTACTTTCTAATTAATTTGATTTTTGAGTTTTGTTTTATTTATTTTAACTTATGTTTTTGTAAGTTTTTCTTAGTTATTCGGATATCTAAAAGTGAATTTTAGAGATATTTTACTTAAAGTAATTATTAATTTACAAAAATTTTGGTATCTTTTTTTATTGACTAATTGGCTATTGCAATTTACTTCAATAGACTCTTAATCAATTTCATAACTAAGTCGATAAATACAAATGATATGCTTATCATAGGATGATATTTTCTAAAACTATAAATAATAATAATATCGAGTGTATATGATCTTTTATTTTTTGAGAAAGAACTCCATCTGATTTCTAGGATTATAAATCATAAACACAAGATTTCCCTTCTCCGATTATGGAACCAAGATTATCTGTGTTGTAGTTGAACCTTATATTGTTATTATCTTTCATAATATGAGTTACGGTTCTTTTGTCAATGCAATGAATTATACATTTATGATATATAAAAAAGAAGATACAGTTTGTGTAGTGCTTTTTATTTTTATTTTTATTTTTTGGGGGTAGGTTGTAGTGCTTTTGGATTTATTATAAAGTAAATCAATACCAGAAGTTCCTGGTCACCAAAGAAAATTATGAGAATAGTCCCCCAATGATAAGAAATCACAAAATTGAAGTCTATGAAAAAAAAATTACAAAGGCTCCTGATGAGATGAAAGTGACCCTGATTGAACGCTGACCGTGCATTGCACTTCAGAGAATACGCACCTCTAGCTTCCCCACCTCCTCTTTTCGGAGTTGACTCTGTCTCTACGACGACTTCACCGACGACTTCCTATGTCTCTCTTTCTCTACCTTTCTCCTCTCTAATGGCGGCTTTTTAATCATTCACTTCCTTCCCCATCTCTCTCTACCACCTCTCTTCTCTCTCTCTCTCTCTCCATAACATATCACATCATATCAAAGTATGCATGACATTTCCCAACTGGCCCTCGCGGCCACCGTCAGCTTCTTGTTCATTATCATCATCTTCTCTTTCTTCGTCTTGATCTGTAGATCCCAGAAACCTTCCAACGACGCCTACCACCGAACTCGTCGCTCGACCCTACCAGGAACCCGAACTGTACCCAACCTCGAACTCTCCACCATAACCATCGACGACAGCGCCTCCTTTGATCCATCACTCAACTGTGTCTCCATGGAAGAACTCAAAACCGCTACCAGAAACTTCTCCGCCGATCTGATAATCGGAGACGGAAGCTTTGGCCTCGTCTACAAGGCACAACTGTCCACCGGCAACACCGTGGCGATTAAGAAGCTTGCACCAGACGCTTTCCAAGGGTTTCGTGAGTTTAGGGCCGAGATGGAGACTCTAGGTAAGCTCCGTCACCGGAATATTGTGAAAATGCTGGGCTACTGTATATCCGGTGCGGACAGGGTTTTAATATACGAGTTTGTTGAGAAAGGAAGCTTGGACCAGTGGCTACACGACGCGTCGTATAGCTCTGAATATTCTGTGAAATTGCCGTTATCTTGGGAAACGAGGAACAAGATAGTTAAAGGTGTGGCTCATGGGTTGGAGTATTTGCATGGGCTGGATACTCCGATCATACATAGGGATATTAAGGCTGGAAACGTGTTGTTGGATTCTGAATTCGAGGCCCATATTGCGGATTTTGGGCTCGCACGTAGAGTTGATTCGTCATGTTCGCACGTGTCCACGCAGGTTGCCGGAACAATGGGGTACATGCCTCCAGAGTATAAGAACGGGCTGATGACGGCAACTGTGCAGGCGGATGTGTATAGTTTTGGAATGTTGATGTTCGAGATTGCGACGGGCCAAAGGCCCAATTTGCCCATCATGATGGAGGGGAATGAGGTGGTGTTGATTGAATGGGCAAGGAAAATGTTGAAGCAAAGTCGGCACTGGGAAATGCTCGACCCTCGCATGAGTAAAGAAGGACTGAGGGAAGATACGGTGAAGGAGTATCTTGATATCGCAACTTTGTGCACTAGCGAGTTGAGGAAAGATAGGCCTTCCATGGGTGAAGTGATTGATTTGTTGAATCAGCTCAACTCAATTGAAGAGAAATAAGATTCTTTCTGCTTCTATTCATAAATATCTTTCAAGTAAAGAATGATGTAAATAGGTTTTGGACACTTTAAGTTAGAATTTTGTATAAGATGGATGCAGCAGCAGTTCCTAGTTTAATACAATCAAATATAGATGTTTATTTTTCTTGCCCACCTAGTTTTAATCAAAATGTCCGTCCAAGTTGAGATTTTGAAAAATTGTTGCAGATGGTTCTTTCATCGTTTTCTTTGGTCAATACTCAAGCTCGAATTATAAATAATTCAAAAGGTGGTGTAATTTTGATAGAAATAACTAAATTTTCAATTTTCAAGTAGAAAAGTATTTCAAAAAAATTTGTTTAACGCTTTTACTTGTTACCAAGACATGTTTAAGACGTTGCAACCTTGTTTAATTGTTTGGTCATCAAACTATTGAATTTGCTGCTCAATCACATACCAAGCATAAATACACCAATGTGGTGCCTTCAATAACCCAAGATAGTAACTAGCCTCAAAATTTAATCCATTGTAGCTAGATAATATAAATAAAATCTAAAAATCACAGAAAGGTTTGAGGCTGTGATTGTCCGGTAAAAACTAGTTCTGAGGCTTAATCAAATAAGTAACAAATGGTTAAGTTGGGAGATATATGTATGACAATGAGTTGGGTCGGGTTAGATCTGACCAATCCTTAACATATGTAATTTGAGTTTGGTCTAAGTCTCAGTTTGAGCCTAAGCGGATTATTCAAAATGAAGCTATTTTAAAAAGATAACCTAAATCGACATCATTTAGTGTAAGTGGTTGGTCATCAAACTATTGAATTTGCTGCTCAATCACATACCAAGCATAAATACACCAATGTGGTGCCTTCAATAACC
>JAOQML010000195.1:15465993-15480479 GCA_027568935.1 Erythroxylum urbanii | reverse complement strand
ATTACATCAAAACATCCAATAAAAAGAATAATAAATATCCTTAACTCTCAATTAATTACAATTTACAACAAGAGTTCGTGATAAGGAAACAACCAAACATTTACAATTACATTACATATATAGAATTTAACATATACATCAAACATAAGTAAAATTAAAAGAAGAGGAAAAACAAATACCTGGAACGAAATTCAATCGGCTATGAGAAGATACCTGCTATAACTGCACTGATTTCACTTATCATTTAGTACAAAATCGCTATCATTGAAAGGAGCTTCATCATTATCATCATTCAAGTTCAATGAATCAAGTGACATGTCAATGCTTTTTCATTCAAAATTATCTTTCAAGTCATTCACATATACCAAATACGATTCCTCAAAAACTCAATTCGCCAAAAGGTCGATATTATTAATAGAAATTGGATCAATTGAACTACTTTTGCTATTAAGACTCCTAGTAAATAATAAAATTTATTATTAGAATATTATAAGAAATTATATCGGAATTAACAATGATAATAATGATAATAACATACCTTTTTCGAAGCTTTAAATTGTAACGAATAAAAACCAAGTCATTCAACCTCTTATGCTCCAATCTATTTCTTTTCTTATAATGTATAAATTAAAATGTGCTCCAGTTTTGTTCACAACATATTACACTCACACATTGACTTAAAATCTGAATTGCAAACCTTTGCAATTCTGGAACACTATTTCTGAATTGATTCCACCAAGAAACTGTAAGTCGTAGGATAATAAAAGTCCGCTATAAACAAAATAAAGTGATAATTAATTTTCAACAAATAAGAAAGAGGAAACAGTTAATACTTGGAGAAAGTTTTCCTCTTTGTCGAATAGCAATCGACATTCCAAAATCTCCAGAAGATGCCTTATAAAGTTCCATTTGTGAGTTTAAGAGATCTTGCATCATGTCAGTTGTAATAGTTAATAACATTCCTTAATTAACTTCAACTTTTTTAGTAAAATCCAATCTGAAATAGACACTAGGATTTAAAAATAACCCAGCTGCAAAAAGTGGAGAAGAAAGTTGTCTTTCCTATCTCTCATTGATGATTGCAAGATACGATAAGTACAAAGAAGACCTAGGTTGCATATTGACCTTGATTGCTTCCTTCGCTCTCTCCATGTCATAAAAAACCCCATTATTGGCTTTTATTCACTATCAACCAAGCCAAGCACCCTAACCAAAGGCTCACAAACTTGGATAACAAATTAGCATTGGAATCAAAATTCTTTATCTTCCAGTACAATTATGGAAACCTCCACTCCAGGATTAGACCTAGCATGCTAAGTTGTAACCCACTTATCACCTATAAATATTTGTCTTAACCTTTTTTTCATCGTAAAAAAAGACTGAAATGATAAAAAATTTGTTGCAAATCTTATAATAAAAGGACGACCCAAATTTCTACCATTGGTAAATTCCTTTTTCATTAAATTCAATTCTCATGCATGATTATAGATGAACTTGGTCACTTTCTTAGTTTTTTGAATAGTCTCATCAATAATAGGAAAATACCTAGGACTCTTATATTCTCCAGCATTAGGTCGATGCAATGTGTAACACAAAGAGTCCAAAAAAAAGAATTATACTTATTCTGCACCCTTCTTCCTGTTGCTTTATAAGCAAAATCATTGTCAGTAATAAACTAAACAATGTTTTCTGGCCCTACTTCATTCACAACTTCATCAAATATTTCAAACAAAGTCTTAGTATTCCTAATAAGGCCATATGCATCAATAGATTTCGAAAATATTGAGCAATTGGTAAAATAAACCAAAAAATTAACAATAGGATTTTATCTCCTATTTGTCCAACCATCACACATGATTGAACACCCATAAGTAGCCCGATTCACTCTTCTTTCTGCCTAATAACTTTTAATTTTAAAAGCAGAGCAATTCAAAAGTTTACCTCTTAAGTTATCAATCGAAGGAGCTTTGTATTCCAAACCATAAGAGGTTATATCATCCACCATAGGTTGATAATAACATGACTAGTAAGCATTGAATAATGAGCCTATATCATACCACGATTAAGCTACTGCCATATCTATAGTGTGAGTCTCATATCTTGACTGCATAACACTATGAATTGAAGGTTAGGCTCCAGGAGTTATTCGTGGTGCAAAAAAAACTAGTCACTTGCTTTCTTCTTTTTTTAACATCAGGTTCAGGTGCTTCTTATTAGGCTTGGGATGGAACACTACCACTACTACCTTCAAAATTTTCACAACCAGTAAATAAACTTCCACTATTAATTTTAAAATTCAATCTTTCCCTTCTATCTTTCTCATGTTGATATTCTTCAAGCAATGTTTTCATTTGTCACTTCACACCATGACTTACTTTTTTACAGGGTTCCAAATCTCCTTTAACCCCAGCTAAATGTTTCTTTAATCAAGTGATTTCTCCTCTTTTCAAATGCTTATTACAAAACAAGCAAGTAGTATGGTTCCTCATACCGAGAATCAATGCAGTATGAGCCCAAGCTGGATCATTGTATCTTCTTGAAGTGTATTGATCAGGAGTACTTGAACTTCCATTTATTTGTAAAAATAAATGAATGCATATATCAAAATAAATAACATATAATTTTATTACACAACATGCATGTCCATCTTATATAATATAACTCGTTTTGTAATATTACATCATACACAATTCGATTTTATCGAACACAATTCATTATAAGTCAAAAAGTAGCAATTCAATTATTCAACATACATAATTACATAAAACATATATAAACAATTTCTATTTTCAACAATCACAAAACAATTTCCATTTACAACAATTTTCAAAAATTTCAACTCAAAATTTCAAACATGAGAATCAAGTTGAAGGGTATGATTTACATAATCATCAAATAATGAATGACATATCTTATACAATTGTTCATATACATCTATTCATAACATAAGAATCAAGTTGAAGGATATATTCATAACATAAGGATCAAGTTGAAGGGTATAACTTTTCTTATTCAAATCTTTGAATCTTCTTTTAATTTCTAACAAACCATAATATTATATCCACTATTCTATATTCAGTTCTTAAATATATAAGTTGCTTTTAGGATTTTTAATGAACATTAATAAGTCTTAGTATAAGTGGTTGGAGTTCATCCTACAACATGTTCACAATTTGGAAAAAAAGAAGTTCCTTTTGGACACATATACATCACTACTTTCACACATTATCTATTATAAATATTTATGATAACCCACACATATTTATTACCAAATAATTCAACATATTTAACATATTGATCAAATTGAAAGAAATGGTAGTTTATGTTTCCAACTTTCTCAAATTTCAATTCAAAGTTTAAAACATCACAAAACATACATAAACAATTTCTGTTTCCAAATTCCAACAATTTCGTTTCTATATAGTTCAAATCTTAAAATTTAAATCAAATTGAAATTATATAGATAGGCTTATTTTTATTTAATTTGTTATCTAATTTATTTAATTTAGTTTGTAATTTTAAATTGTAATAATCCAATCCAATCAATTTCCAAATACTGAGTCGTGAGTTATTATGAACTTTCAATTCCAAACCAAACAAATAAACGAAACAAAATCAACCAACGGATAAAGAACACACTTCGTCGTTTCATCCATTTCATTCAAATCCAAATCCAACCATTCACAACAATTCAATTCCATTTTCCTCCAACCATTCATAAAATTCCTTAACTTCCAACCATTCATAATGTAAAAAATCAAAAATCAAAAATCACAAAAGCAATTCAATTTTAGGAGCAGAAAAATCTAAAACACACCAAAAAATATCACAAATTTAGTGGTCAGGTTAGGTTTTTGGTGGGTTGGACTCGAGCGGGTGAAAATCAGATTTGAAAACCAAATCTTGTTTCAGTAGAAGACAAGCAGACAAGCATGGGGCAGGAGCAAGCAGCGATGGTGGAGATGACAGCAGCAAAAGGAGCCAAGGAGGAGAAGGAGGAGAGGCGTGGTAAGGCTTGGTGGAGACTAGAGTGAAGGAGAATCGCAGTGGAGAGGGATGCGGGCAGACCAGTAGGAAGGGGGAGATGCTGTCATGCTGTGGTGGTCATCCGACAACCGGAGTAAGAGTTGTGGCAGCGACGGTGAAGAAGAGAGACTGAGAGAGTGTGAGTCTGTGAGAGTGTGAGATGAGAGAGAAAATAAAAAAGAAAGAAGAACAAAATAGAGAAGAAAACGTCAGGGGTAGGTTTAATTTTTTTTCAAACATATCCTGCATTTTTTTAAAATTTTCAGTACCAGCCAGTATATGACTGGTATTATGAATACTGTAGATACTGGCTGGTACCATGCGAAACATGCCGGTATCAACCGATATTTACACTCAGCACAAAAGACCCTCTACCTTGTATCATCCGGTATCGACCAGTATGGAATGAAATACAAAACATACTTGAATGTATTTGGGTGTTGAAAATAAAAGTGAAACGTGAACCATTAAGGTTCTCCACTCTCTAGGACCTAGAGCCACACGAAAACTTTAAGGAAGTAGACATTATTTGAGTGAACAAAGATAAATCTTTTCATGTGTTAAAACTATACTTGCTCTTGGCTAATACCTCTAGCAAAGAAGCAATAACAAAGACTTCCTATCATAGATAAAGTCAATAACAAATAGCCACTACCAGATGTTTCTTCATTGGTAGATAATAATGCTCTAGTTTTAAGTTATACATTATCTAAAATTGCCGTTTAAACCTGTTATCAATTAGCTTCAGAATACAATGATTAGTTTGAATTTTCTTTTTCTTCTTCTTCTTCTAACCAATCTTAAATGAGTCTCAATCTTGAATAATTAACTTAGTGAAGACAATTTTCAATGAAAAGAAGTAAAAGAAGAACAAAGTGAGGAGATAACTGCTTAGGTAAGACGAGACACGGCTATATATTTGGAGAAGATAATTAGTTTGATTAAAATAAAAATGATATTCCAATAAAGGCTTAACATTTCACCTCTCTAATACAATTGGATATTTGTTGAAGAAATTAGGTTTATATAGGGATTTGAATTTTATTTTCACCTGAATCAAATTGAATAAGGGGATGAATACGAACTATAATCCTTTTGGAATTTAAATGAAGTGAAATCCAGGATGTAGAAAATGAAAGTGTATCTGCTTAAGTGAAATTTAATTAGTGTCTAAGTAAAGGGATTTTTGGTGTTGCAAAAATGCAATATTGCCTACCCTATTAAGTCTTTCGGCTAATGCAGGAACGGATCCGGTTAAGCTAGATTCACCAATAATCAGGGGATATGCATTGTCTACACTTAATATAATTCATGATTTTTGCTTTCATAATCTCTTTACTAGCTAAGGGTAAGGTTGTGTACTTTGGACCTATCCAAATCCTTTATATCATCGAGATTCCTACTGGGTGTTGTTATTAAATTTCTAATCAAAATACTTTTGTGTATGTTTGAATATATCCTTATCTAATTAAAATATAAAATTACTTTAATGAATTTCATGAATCAAAAGATCTTTTTATCTAGTACGTAACAATATAATTTTATATATTTAAATTAAAAGAAGGTTGTTCGGATTGGATCTTTGTTTATTTAATGGAAAACCTCGACACTCTATTACTTGATTTGATAAGAGTATAAACTTTTTGTAGCAGTAAATTAAAGACCAAATTTCCCTATTCTCTATTATACCAACTTGATAAAACAATATAATTTGTTATATTAAAGATTAAAAATATTATAAAATTGTAAGGAGACAATAACACAACTCTTTAAAAAATCAACCAAATATCAACGACCATAAAGAACTCTTCAACTTGTAGCACCAAACAATATGAGAATAAGAAACTTAACGATGAAATAAACACCAAGATTTACATGAAAAGCCCTTTAATGTAGAGAAAAAAATCACGAGACAAACTGACAAGCAAATCCACTATACTCAATAAGGATTTACAAAGAAAAGTTAATTTCTCACCTTGCAATAACAAGTTGTCTCACAAAGTTTCAGAATTGAACCCAAAGTTGATATCATAATCAACAATCACTCAAACTAATGTCAAAACTAATCAAACAAGGATGAGAATACAATACTATTTATTCTCTCTCTATTTTTCCTTATTTTTAAATGTTATGTCCGCACTCTTTATAAAACCTATGTCTTTTTCTCTTTTATATCATAAAATAATTGTACATGGTTACAAAGAGTTACAAAATCCCTATAAAAAACTGTGTATCTTCACAAGGGTGTGTATATAACCGTGCATGTCTTCAATCTTCACACGTTCCTTCACATGTTTATAGAGACTTACATAATTGATCCATACAACTATTAAGTTAAGACATGATTGTGTAGCACTTTAAACGGTCATGTATCTCTCTAGAATAGATTTTTTCATCTTGTCTTCACTTGTTCAACCTACCCATGAATTGTAAAGTCGTTTACAATCATCGAAAGTCTCAAAATAGAGCTAAACATTAAACAATCTCCCCCTCTAACTCAAATATAAGGAAGACTCGTTATTCTCCATCATCTACTTGAGATATATCCCGACAAATTTACTATAAAGTTCATGTTTGTTTTTGGGAACTACTTTAGTTAGCATATCAGCACCATTCAAATCCATATGAACCTTCCTCAACATTAATTATTACTCTTCTATCACAGACCTCAACTAATGATATCTAACATTTATGTGATTTGTATAAGAATGATACATAATATTTTTTTTCTTAAGTTAATAGCACTTTGACTATCACAAAATACTATATAGTCTTCTTGTTTCACATCAAAATCTTGAAGGAACTTTTCAACTAGAGCATCTTTTTACAAACTTCTACGACAGTTACCTATTCTACTTTAATCATAGATAAAGCCACACACTTTTGTAGCTTGGATTGCCATAAAATGACTCCCCCTATAAACTTGAATAGAAAATTTGCAGAAGATTTTCTTTCATCAAGATCTCGAACCATATCAGCATTCGTAAAATCTTCTAGAGTTAGCTTATCATTACTAAAGCACAAACTCCACTTTGATGTGCCTCGCAAGTATCTCAGAATCCATTTCACTTCTTCCTAGTAAACGTTCTCAGATTTAACAAGAATCTACTCACTATCCTAACAAATTGAGCAATATCTGGCCTTGTGCACACTATTACATACATCAAAGACCTTACGATAGACGAATATGGAATAAAGGACATACCATATTTCTCCTTTTCTGTTGAGGGACATACGCAGTTGCACAGCTTCAAATGAGATGCCAGTGGTGTGGTAACTGACTTATCATGCTTTATATTGAACCCTTCTAGAACTTATTCAATATATCTCTCCTGAAGTCACCCTTCTTCCAAGCTTGAGTTATCTTCATGCTTAGAATCTATTTTACAGGTCTCAAATTTTTCATTTCAAAATATTTGAACAAGTCCCCCTTCAACTTTTGGATTTAACCAATGTCTTACCCACAATTAGTATATCATCAATATAAAGAAGAAGAATGGTGAAGTTCTCACCTAAAAACTTCTTGAAATGTCACTACCTTGGAGTTTGTTTTAAGCCATATAGCTTTTCTTCAACTTATAGACCATATTTTCCTTGCCTTTAGCTTTAAAACTTTCTAGCTACTTTATATATATATTTCCTCTTCTAAATCTTTATGCAAGAAGGCTATTTTAACATCCAGTCATTCGAATTCAAGATCCAAATAGGTAACTAGACCCAAAATTGTTCAGATTGAGGTCAAATTTAACACTGCTGAAAAGATTTCATGAAATTTGATACCCTTCTTTTGACTGAATCCTTTCACTACTAGCCTTGTATTGTGCTTTACTAGCTTGTTGCTATCTCTCTTTATCTTAAACACCCATTTATTATTCAACGCATTTTGGAAGCTTTACAAGCTCGTATGTATTATTCTTCTTTAAATAATCAATCTCTTCCTTTATAATTGTGAGCCAAAGGTCTTTGTCTTTACAAGATGCAACCTCTCTCATACTCCTGGAACACCATATCTCTGCTATTGGGCCTGGGTCTCGGAGCTTATTTCATGGCTACATTACGATAGGGCTGGGTGAAGATTAAGTGAAAAGAAGGTTAAAAGCAGTTAAACACCCATGTTTAATCAAAATTTCACAAATTTGTCAATCACCATCTTGCATAAGCACGATCGTGCACACCTGATAAATTTGGGGTTTGTCACAATCGTGCTAATGCACGATCGTCCACCCTTGATAAATTCGGAATGTAACATCTCGTTCCCATAGTAAAGGTTGGAACCTAAAATACTAGAAAAGCGTATGACCAAATTACCTCATTTTCACTTTCTGTTTGGACGTGTATAGTAGCCCCGAAAGGGGGGTCATGGAAAAATCTTCAATGAGAAATGACTTGTGATTTTAATGGTTTTAATGAGGCATAAACCTAAGTATAAATTATACTTAGATGAGTTTTCATATAAGAATGATTTTGTGATGAAATTAACGGAAAGATACTCAGGATTGTCATTGAGCATGCATTATCCATTACACATATACATGTGTGAAAAACTAAATGTTTATGCGATTGTGCAATTAATAATGAGTGTGCAATATGCATTTTGCATAATGATGATACAGGATAGAACGTTTCTATCCAGAAGTTTCCGGATCATAGAAGCTAATGCTAATTTGGAACGTACTGTGAGTAGACCTAGATGGTCTCATTTCATTGTTTGTTCTGTTTTGAATTTTGAATTGATTGACTACTGAATATCTATATAAATGTGATTGATTCTGTTCGTTTTTGGACAGGAGGTCCGATGATTGTGATATTTGGTTGAGATATTGAAGTGCTGCTTGTATGTGAATGAGATGAACTAATTATACATAATTCGATTGTTAAATGTGTTCTAAATGAGCATGTGCATGTAAGTGAAAATGTGATTCTCAACTTAATGTTGAATGTCGAATTAAGGTCCGATGATATGGGAATGTGATTGAATGGGATCATGCAAGTGTGATTGATGTATTTCGTTTCATGAATGCATGAAACGTAATGGCAGTTGTGACCAGAGTAGCCACCGATAAGAACTTAAAGCTCAACAAGTGAAAAAGAGCCTCGAGCTTAAAAGTGATTTAGAGCCTCAGACTCAACGTTTAATGAGCCCTCTATGGGACAGTTATTAATGAGCCCTATATGGGATAGTTTAGGCACTCGATCACAACAAAGTAATAAATAGAAAGTGGGTCTCATGCACATTGCATATGCATAATACAAATGATTTATTGTATTGATTGCAAAATGTGAAATGTTGTGAATGTGATTTATGTGTTATGTGACTGGGTGAGCCATCGATGATGGTCACTCATTGAGTTTTGCAAAACTTACCCAAAATTTGCAAATAATTTTTGTCAGGATCAAAAGAATACCCTGTTAGGCAAACGGGAGTATCCCTACAGCATTCAAGTAAGGGATAGAGATCGGGTTCAGTTCGCATCTGCATTAGCGTTTTCCTTTTTTTGTATAAATTTGTATTCCACGATTTCTGTAAAATATTGTATTCTGAAATTTTTGTATAATGTGTATACAATGGTTTTTATGGTGGAATGTAAAGATCTTATGACTAAAGTGTTTTATATTTGTAATTAGGCCCCAATTGGCTATTGAAATTCTATTGATCGTATTGTGTTGATGGAAAATGTTTATGAATGAAAGTGGGCCCGAATTGGTTATTATTTTTGCATATGTTTGTTGTTGTTTCGATAAAAAAAATTTATACCGATTTTGAATGATTGAGTGCTCTAGCATGCCACCCTCGCGAGGCACAGACTCGGATATCACCCAAGATGTCAGGCACGTGTCTTGCGGGAGTGAGGTGTTACACGGGGTCTGTCACGATTATGCTAGTACACGATCATGCACCCCTGTGGAAGGGTTCTGACACTCTAACATGTAAAAATCATATCTCTCATTCCTAATGTCTAAAAATTACAAACTTCATACCATTTGAAAGCTAAAAAGATAAGTTACAACTTTTATAAAGACAACTTTGTCTAATTCAGCCTACATCAATATAGTTTATTCGTTGAAATCATGACACAAATTCTGTCAGGGATTGCGTGGCGGCCTCTGCTAGCACCCGTGACATTATCGTGTAAAAGTCATATCTCTTTCGTCTGAAGTCCTAAAATTACATGTGATATATCGTTGGAAAGCTAAGAGAACGAAATAAAATTTTCTTAAAGACAACTTTGTCCAATTCTACCTAGATTAATATAGTTTATTTATGAAATTAGAGTCACTAACTCTATCCAGGGTAATGCTACAACAGAGTCCCCTTTGTCTTCTTTTACCTATTATGAGCTTTTCACATATTCCAAAAAGAAAACCTAGATCCAACAAGCACTAAGTGTACTTCATGACTTCCAACATAACAATTTATTTTAAATCTATCAAGGGCCATCTAACAACATACTATTCCATTTCCAACAACAATTAACAACCCAACATAAAAGATAGTTTTGAACATATACAGAAGGGAAATTATTCAACTCTTACCTTTATTATTAAATCAACAAAGAGTTTGTACACAGCTTTAGTTACATATCAAGGTCACAACAATAGCGTAATACAAAATATAAATGAATGTTTATGCTTGATATGCTTATAAAGCTACCAAAATATAATCATACTGACTTAGTTACAAAAAGTAGATATCTTGGAGTTTGCCAAAGCTTTGCAAGAATCAATTATCTTCTCGTTTTACTCCTGAGGAGTGAAAAATAATGAGTTAAGCTGTGAAGCTTAGTGGCTGATACGTTTATAGCCATTAGTAAGGAGCTACAAACAATCAAGCATATGTATATATATATAAAAGTAGATATCTTGGAGTTTGCCAAAGCTTTGCAAGAATCAATTATCTTCTTATTTTACTTCTGAGGAGTGAAAAATAATGAGTTGAGCTGCGAAGCTTAGTGGCTAATACTTTTATAGCCATTGGCAACGAGTTACAAACAATCAAGCATATATATATATATATATATATATATATATTCTAGCTCAAAGTATTATTAGAAAAAAATGTGATCACATAAATCATATCTTGTATATTTAACTTTCAATATAACACTCAAGAGTGTATCATGCTCAACATATCAAGAAGAAATGCATAAATATAATGGCTTGAGAGTGTTCCACGGAACAAATTGGAGAAACCCAAGTTTACACCATGAACAAAATGAGTCCGTTTCTTAGGAGCTCATGTGCCACAAGTGGGCAGCCGGGAGAAGACTTTGAGTCAACGTGCACATGAAAACGAAATGATATCTCTCTTGCCTAAACACAAGCAAATTTCAATGCTCAATTCATTTCATCACATACTCATACTTTCATGCTTCTTGTACTTTTTCCTCTTTTCATTAATACTAAAAACAGTAACATCGTTCAAGGCATAGCATAAAAATAAATCATAACAATTCAAAGTCAAACATTTAAGCATGCAAGCAAGCAAGAAATCAGCCCATCATCACAATAACTATAAATATACTACCTAACTAATTGATTGTAAATCTAAATTCAAGTTTGCCTTTCCTTTTACTCTTGTTCTTACCTTGGATTTTCTTGATTTCTGTGAAACAAACATGTTTTCATTCAACCAAATATACAAATAGAAAATCTATAAAGCTTTAATAATAAAAAACAAATAAGTTTCTTGGTCCTCTCTTTTCTCCCTTTATTTCCAGCACAAGAAACTCTTTTTCTCTAGTTCCTTTTGCTACCAAAGTAAGAAGAAAAGATGAAAGTTACCTGAGACTCAGCTGAAACTACTCCTTCTTCTTTCTCATTTTTCTTTCTTTCCTTCTTCTTCTTTTCTAGTTCGTTTTCTCCTTCTCTTCTTCTAGTTCCTTCTACATTTTTCTTTTCTTTCTTACTAACTTTTTTAGCACACTTCACGCACTCTTCACTTCCTCTTTCTCATTTCTTTTCTTATTATTTAAGATCACTTTTATTCCTTCCAAATCTACCCTTCCACATTTAATTTAATGTCTACTTGCCCCTTTTATTCTCTTATGTCTATTACACACTAGCTTAATTCTAACATCTCTATTTAATTTATGAAAACACATGTAAATAAAAATATTCATGACTAAACTCCAACAGATTCAAATTTAAAAAAAAATTCTAATTTCGATTCATGCTTACTAAATTAATAGAATAAATTCTAAGAAAGATTTGGGGTCCATCATCTACTCTTAACCATCTTTTGCTTTTCTAGGTCATAAATTCTTAAGTCAAACTGATCACCAACATATCCAACAAAAGTGCAAGGTATCAACTTTGAGTAAGCTTCTTTCTCCGAGTTTTGGTTATATGTCTGAATACATTGCAATCAAAAACTCTCAAATGATGATATATGGGATCCTTTCTAGTCCACACTCTCTCAGGAATCTTAAAAACTAATGAATTTGAGGGAGCTTGATTAATTAGGTATATCATAGTTTAGATTGTTTCTCCCCACATTGTCTTTAGCACCATAGACATTCTGAGTATGCAACGAACCTTCTCCACAATAGTTTTGTCTATCCTCTCAGAACCCTCTTATTTTGTGGAGTCCATGGTGCAATTTTCTCATGTCTAATGCTATGTGATGTATAGTATTCTTCAAATACCTTGGAAGTATACTTCCCTCCATTGTCTGTTCGTAGGCACTTCAGCTTCTTCTTAGCTTTCCTTTCTACCATAACATGAAATTTCTGGAAAGTTTTAGATACTTGTCTCTTAGATTTCAACATATACCCTAAATTCTTCCTTAAAGCATCATCAATAAATGTAACAAAATATTTGTTACCTCCTAATGACTCCTCCTCAATAGGGCCACAAACATCTAAATCACCAACTCCAATAACTCTGACTTCCCTATAGATCTTCTTTTGAAAGAGGCTCTATGTTGCTTTCCACCCAAGCAATGATTGCAAGGATTAAGTGATTGTGAGTTCTTAACAAGGATAATGAATTTTCTAGCTAGAAACTTTAATCCCTCCTAACCTATGTGTCCCAATCATCGATGTCATAGATTTGGTGAAGTTTATTTTTAGACTGTGTATACTTCTCCACCACCACATATGTTGGACCCCAAATATTTCTTAGAATTTAGTCCATTAATTTAGCAAGCACGAATCAAAATTAGAATTTTTTTATTAGAATCTGTTGGAGTTTAGTCATGAATATATGTTAATTTACATGTGTTTGCATAAATTAAATAGAGATGGTAGAACTAAGTTAGTGTGTAATAGACATAAGAGGTTAAGGGGTCAAGTAGCCATTAAATTAAATGAGGAAGGGTAAATTTGGAAGGACTAAACGTGGTCTTAAATAATAAGAAAAGAAATGAAAAAGAGGTAGTGAAGAGTGCGTGAAGAGTGTTGGAAAAGTTAGTAAGAAAGAAAAGAAAAACGTAGAAGGAATTAGAAGAAGAGAAGGAGAAAATGAACTAGAAAAGAAGAAGAAGGAAAGAAAGAAAAAGGAGAAAGAAGAAGAAGGAGTAGTTTCAGCTAAGTCTTAGGTAACTACCATCTTTTCTTCTTGCTTTGATAGCAAAACGAACTAGAGAAAAAGAGTTTCCTATGTTGGAAATAAAGGGAGAAAGGAGAGGACCAAGAAACTTATTTGTTTTTAATTATTAAAGCTGTATGGATTTTCTATTTGTATATTTGGTTGAATGAAAACTTGTTTGCTTGAAGGAAACTAAGAAAATCCAAGGTAAGAACAAGAGGAAAGGCAAACTTAAGTTTGGATTTACAATCAATTAAGTGGGTAGTATGTTTATAGTTATTGTGTTGATGAGCTGATTTCTTGCTTGTTTACATGCTTAAATGCTTGACTTTTAATTGTTACGATTGTTGAAAAATACGCTATGATTTATTTTCATGTTATGTCTTGAAAGATGTTCTGTTTTTGGTATTAATGAAAAGAGGGAAAAGCACAAGAAGCATGAAAGTATGAGCATGTGATGAAATGAATTGTACATTGAAATTTGCTTGTGTTTGTGTAAGAGAGATACCATTTCGTTTGTCACGTGCACGTTGACTTAAGCCTTCTCTCGAGTACTTGCTTGTGGCACAGGAGCTCCTAAGAAACAGATTCATTTTGCTCATAGTGTAAACTTTGGTTTCTCCATTTCGTTCCATGGGACTCTCTCAAGCCATTATGTTGTGCATTTCATTTTGATTTGTTGAGCATGATACACACTTGAGTGTTATATTGATGGTTAAACATATATGATATGATTTATGTGATATCATTTTTACTATAAGTTCTTTGAGCTAAAACTATAGATAATTTAATTGTGAGATTAAAATGATATATATATATATATATATTGTGTAGCTCGTTAACAATGGCTATAAACATCTTAGCTATTGAGCTTTGTATCTCAACCCATTATTTTTCACTCCTCAGGTGTAGAACAAGAAGATAATTGATTC
>JAOQML010000195.1:15452497-15465893 GCA_027568935.1 Erythroxylum urbanii | reverse complement strand
GCTCCCTTATCTTAGGATATGTATCGGAATGACCTACGGGCGTCTCGGTGCGTACCCTAGGGTAATGGGGTGTTACAAGGGCTATCTAGTAGAAGTAAGAGTTTATAATCTACATGAAAAGAAATTAGATTCTAGAACAGTTATTGGTTACTTTATTGGATGCCTGAAGAAATCTAAAGGTTATATGTTTTATTGTCCAAAATATAGTTCAAGAATTATTTAAACAACTAATTACAAGTTCATTTAAAATGATGAAGTTAGTAGGAGTGCAGAAAAATAATTTGTGGATATTAGTAAAATAAGGGTCAATGCTCCATTACCCATAAATGTCCCAGTATCCACATCTTTACTAAATATTGTTCAAGTATTGGAAGAACAAAATGATCCTGGATAACATTTAGATGAAACAACACCTCATGAAGGAACTAATTGAACTACTTGGAATAGCTTTAAATAAACATGTAAGAATAAAGAGATCAATTATTCCAAATAACTATTTGGTTTATTTGTAAGAGTCAGACTTGATTATGGTATTAATAAGGATCTTACTTCGTTTTCACAAGCTACAAAAAATGACAAATTTGGTAAATGGATTGATGCTATGAAAGATGAGTTAAATTTTATAGCACAAAAAATGTTTAAGATCTCATTGATTTGCCTAAAGGATATAATGATTAAGATGTAAATAAGGTTTTAAGACCAAACGTGACTTGAATGCTAATATTGAATGAGATAAAGCTAGACTTGTTGCTGAAGATTATACTCAAAAGGATGGCATTGATTAAAAAAAGACCTTTTCACTTATCTCAAAGAATGGCTTATTGAGAATAATTATGGAATTAGTGGCACAATTCGACATAAACCTACACCAAAAGGATCAAGGAGGAAATTGTTTTTGTTTTTAATTGTGATATCAAGGAGGAAGTTTATATGGATCAATCTGAAAGTCTTTTCATTGAAGGAAAAGATCAAATGATACATAAACTTAAAAGATAAATATATAGACTTAAAGAAGCTTCTCAACAATGGTATATTAAGTTAAGTGATATCATAACAAATTTTGGTTTTCAGAAAAAAAGAATTATTGATCAATGAATCTATCAAAAGATCAGTAAGAGTAAGTTTATATTCCTAGTGTTATATATTGATGATATTTTACTTGCTCCTAATGATTTTCACCTAAAGATTTCCTCTATAAGAATTTTGAAATAAAAGATATGGGATAAGCATCCTATGTGATAAGAATTTTAATATTCTGAAATAGATCATAAGAACTATTAAGATTGTCTCAAAAAGATCATATCGAAAGAATTCTTAAGAGATTTAATATGAACAAATATTCAGTGGGAATTGTCCTAATATAAAAAGGGGATAAATTTAGTCTCATGCAATATCCAAAGAATGATATGAAATACAAATAAATGGATTCTATTCTATGTGCTTCTGTTATTGGCAGTTTGATGTATTTGTAAACATGCACGAGACTTGATGTTAGCTTTTGCAGATGGAATGCTAGACATATATCAATGTAATCCTACTATAGACCATTTGAAAGCTTCAAAAAAAGTTTTAAGGTATCATTAAGGAACAAAGGACTATATGCTCATGTATAGAATATCTAATTCATTAGAAATGATTAGATATTCAGATTCAGATTTTATTGGATGCATTGATACTAGAAAATCAACATATGACTACTTGTTACTACTATTAAAAGGAGCAATTTATTGAAAAAGTTCTAAACATTATTTCATTACTTCATTCACTATAGAAGCCAAATTTGTAGCTTATTTTAAGGATATAATACATGCCTTATAACTGCAAAATTTTATTTCAGGGCTTTGAGTTATCGACATCATTACTTAGATGCTGAAAATTTATTGTCTACAATAGTTTTATTCTTAAAAAATGATATGAACTCTATAGTTGATAAACATATGGAGTTGAAGTATTTTTTTGTAAAGGAGAAAGTTCAAAAATCAAGAACATATTAAGACCAATATTATAATTGTAGATCCTTTAATCAAAGGCTTACTGTAACATCCCGTTTCTATACTAAAGGTTAGAACCGTATATTTCTGTAATTTAAAAATAGCACTGAGTGATTAGAAAAATGTGTTTCATGCTCATGCATAATGTTAGCATACACACATGTGCATTTGAAATTTTACACACATTACAATGATTGTAAATGCACTCATTTGACATTTTTCGGGTATAATTAATTTATAAATGTGATTTTTGATATGAATTGTGGTTTTATGTATTAAAAATTGAATTGGTGTGTATAGGAATTGATTTAGAAATTTTGGACTAAGAAAAATACCAAGTGACAAGACAATTGATAAATAGCATTAGAATTAAGAGTCAAATGGCAGTGAAAATTTTTATAAACGACATTTGGGTTTAACGAAATATGTCATTGAAATTTGGAGACAATTGGGGAAGAAATTGGAATTAAATGGACTAATTATTAAAGGAGGGACAAAGGGAACCATGAGAAAATGACATGTGGCAAGTGACACATGTCACTTGCCACACCACTTATACCCCACGATTCTTTCTAAATGAGAGACCAATTCATTTGTTCTTTCACTTGTTACTTTGCCATACCATTGTAATGCTTCTCTTCTCATCTTCTTTATTGTTTTCTTTTCTTCTCCTCCACGAATTTGTTTCACAAGCTTCATCAATCTTTGATTTTTTCCAAAATCCTTCGCTTGTTCCTTCAAGAATATGCTATCTCTTCTTTGTCACAAGAAAACCTAACCTGCTACACCTCGATGATGATGTACATGAGTTGTATGAGAAGTTAGGGTTGGTGTTCTCTTGAAGGATTTGGAGCTAAATCAAGTAAGTTACATGTTGATCTTCATGAGTTAGTGTAAATGGAACATGTATGATGAGTAATTTGAGATTGATGGATTGGTCATGAATTTATAAGTATATGATGTGGACGAAGAATAAAGATTGTTGATGTCTTGTTTTGAGTCTATGATTTGTTGATAATTGATAAGTTATTGTTGAGATGATTTTTGAGATAGAAAGGTCATTATGATGAATGTTTATATAATATGTTTTGTTTTTGGTGTACATGATCAATCATGGATTTTGAATTGTGCATAGATGATATTGAACTGTAATTGGGGTATAATTGAAGAGGAAATGATGTGGATATAAGTTAGAAGTGATAGACTAAGCAAAAGAGATGAATTAGGATGAAATTGACGATAAAGTGTGCTGGAAATATGTTAGATATAGTGTTTCTACAGAACATGTATCTGTATTTTAGACATATCTTGACCTACAGATATCCAAATAGGATGATTGTTAATTTATATTAAACTAGAGACAAATATCTACAATTATAATGAAGAAATCGAGCATGAATTCTATCTCTAAGAGTTTTGAAATTGTCTTGAAGTTGAGTTTTAGATTATGTCTCTATTTCTGAATAGTATGTAGTAAATTGTGTATAACTTTCAGAATACTAAACCAAATTGTATGAACTTAGGTTCCTTAGAAACTTAAGACATATAGGAACAATTGTTTAAAAGTAGGTATTGCCAAAAAAACCTCATTTTCTAGGTCATAATGGTCATACAAAACTGAACTGAAAAATAGAGTTGGAAAAGCTGGGAATTTGGAAGTATTTGCCTGGGAAAGTTTCTGCCAACAAATCCCACGTCTGTGGGAAAATGGGAATTTCCCATAAACGTGGGAATTGGTTAAACATCACATATGTTTTTTTTTTATTTTGGATTGAAGTTGTAATTAGTTAGGGACTTTAATGTGATGTTTCTAGGCTTGAATGAAGCTTGAAATGAGCTTAGTATGATGCTTGAACAAGTGATTAAATGAGTGATATGGTTAAGGTGATGATTGAGGATAGAACATAAGGATGAATTGTTATGTATAAAGTGTTTAAATCTGAAATTTTGAGACGATATGGGAATGAAAGTGAACCTATGATGGCTAAAGTGATTCAATTAAGATGAATAATGAGTATTAAGTAAAGATGAATGATGAATTGGATGTTTTGTGATCTTTAATGCTTGAATAACCTTGAGCAACGATTTAATGATGAACTTAGAATAACTTTGTACAAATGAAGTGTTAACCTAAGTTTAATTTAGACTTATGTAAGCTTTGATGTATGAATGATCTTAAGATGTGAATTAGGAAAAGATACCTGGAATAGTCAATATGAGCATGCATTATACATTACACATATACATATGTGTATAATTGAATGTTTATGTGATTGTGCAATTAATAACGTGTGTGCAATATGTGTATTGTATAATGTTGATTTATAGGATAAAACGACAACATCCAATCGTTTCTGGATCATGGAAGTTAAAGTTAATCTGGAGCGTACTGTGACCTAGATGGTCTCATTTCATTGTTTGTTCTGATTTCAATTTCTGCACTGAATGACTACGGTTATGATTATTATGCAATGTGAATATAATTGATATGAATTTGATTTGCTTATGTTGATGTCGGACAATGAAGGTCTGAGACTTGATATATAAATGTGATATCGAAGTGCTACTTGTATGTGAACAAGAAGAAATAAGTGTATTCTCAACTTAATTGTTGAATGTCAGACCAAGGTCCGATGATGAATGTGAATGTAATTGTGAATCTGAAATCATGTGACTGATTGAAAATATATGAATGTGATGCATTCCATTACATGAATGCATGAAACATAGAGGAAGTTGTGACCGGAGTAGACACCGCAAAAGAACTTAAAGCTCAAAATGTTCAGATTGTGAAAAAGAGCTTAAAGCTTAGAAAGTGTATAAGAGTTTAAGGCTCACTATGTAAAATGAGCCTGGTAAGCCCGGTATTCACAATGGATACGCAACAGTTATAGGCACTCGATCACAACAAAGTAATAAATGGAAGTGAGTGAGTGTCATGCGCATTGCATTATAAGTGATATGTTTATTTTAAATGATTGAAATGATTAAATTGACTGCGCTGAATGTGGTCCTATATCTTAAATGAAGTGATATAAATTGTGTGAAAATATGTGAACTATATGTGTTATGTGACAGAGTGAGCCATCGAGGATGGTCACTCATTGAGTTCGCAAAACTCACCCAAAATTTACAATATTTTTCAGGCTTAGAAGAGTTACCCCGTTAGGCAAACGGGAGTATAGCCACTACATTCAAGTAAGAGAAAGAGGTCGAGATCAGTTCGCGTTTGAATACATTTTTTTGTTTTTTTGTCTTAAAGAATATATTTCGCAAATATTGTACCATTGTATATGAATAATTATGATGAGTAATGACTTTATGATTCAAATTGTTTCAAATTTGAAAAGGGCCCAAATGATTATTGAAATTCTACAATGTGTATATTGTTTGTAACAATTGTGATTGAAAGTGCTATTAATAAAATGGGCCATTAATGATTATTGGTTTTTTTCAAAAAAAATAATTTTGTAAAGAGTTTTGTTTGACTACTCTAGCACTCTACTATCACAAGGTATGTGTCCGAATGTCCTAGGGATGTACGGATACGTGCCTGGTAAAATTGGGGTGCTACACCTCAGGTGCAGAAGATAATTGATTCTTACAAGCTTTGGCAAACTCCAAGATATATACATTTTGTAACAAAGTCAGTTCGATTATATTTTGGTAGCTTTAAAAGCATATCAAGCATGAGCATTCATTTAAATTTTGTATTACGCTATTGTTGTGACCTTGATATGTAACTAAAGTCCTGTACAAATTCTGTTTTGATTTAGTAATGAAGCTAAGAGTTGAAGAATTTTCCTTCTGTACATGTTCAAAGCTATCTTTTGTGTTGGGTTATTAACTGTTGTTGGAAATGGAATAGTATGTTGTTAGATAGCCTTGGATAGATTTAAAATAAATTATTATCTTGGAAGTCAAGAAAGTACACTTAGTGCTTGTTGGATCCGGGTTTTCTTTTTTGAATATGTGAAAAGCTCATAATAGGTGAAAGAAGAAAAAGGGGACTATGTTGTAGCGTTACCCTAGACAGAGTTAGTGACTCTAACTTCCATGAATAAACTATATTGATCTAGGAAGAATAGGACAAAGTGGTCCTTAGGAAAATTGTAGTTCATCCTTTTAGCTTTCCAACGGTATATCGTATGTAATTTTAGGACTTCGAACGAAAGAGATATGGCCTTTACAAGATAACATCACAGGTGTTGGCAAAGGTTGTCATGCAATCCTTGCAAAATTTATGTCTTGATTTCAACAAATAAACTGTATTACTATAAGCTGAATCAGACAAAGTTGTCTGCATAGAAGTTGTAGCTTATCTTTTTTGCTTTCAAATGGTATGAAGCTTGTAATTGTTGGATATTAGAACTGAGAGATATGATCTTTACAAGTTAGAGTGTCATAACCCTTCAATGGGGGTGCATGATTGTGCACTAGCACGATCATGACAAAACCCCACTTTTACAGGGGTGTACGATCATTCACTAGCACGATCGTGACCAATTCATGCACTCATGGGAGTGCACGATCGTGCTTATGCATGAGGGTTATAGGTGAACTTGTAAAAATTCCAGATAAACACTTTTTTTTTAGTTCTCTCAGCCTTCTTTTCACTTGATCTTCACCCAACCCTCTCGTAATGTAGCCATGAAATAAGTTCTGAGACCCGGGCCCAACAACACACCTTTAAGTATGTCTTGTACTGTGAGAAACATAACTCTCCTCAGGTAACCATCATTGCACCTTTGACATTTTCCATTTCCTATCCCTGAAAGTGTGCTGAAATTCTTCTTGATCTAACACATTATTTGATAACAAATTTAGCCTTAGATCAGGGATGTGTCATAGTTCAGTAAGCATCTGACATTTTCTGAACTCGTATTTCACCCATGCCTAATATCTTGGCAAAACTTGGTTTCCCATCTTTACACTTCCAAAATCTCTGCACTTGTAGTTTGAGAAGTACTACTCCTTTGGAACAAAATGATAAGATGCTCTAGTGTCAATCAACCATTTTAACCAAAATTGATGATGTGGAAGCATTCAATAGTTGCATAAACTAGGGACAACTCATCAATTGTGCTTGAAGCTGTTGCTATTGTATTTTTATCATCACCATCATTATAATGATCTTGCTTTTTCTGATCCCTCTTCCACTTATAGCAGAACCTCTTGATGTGTCTTGGCTTATTGCAATAGTGACATTTCTCCACGTCTTTGTCACTTTTGGACTTTGAACAATTCTTAGACTTGGCACAATCTTTAGGACCCCTACTCTTGTTCCTTCCTTTGCTTTCTGTCACAAAGGCCTGCACGTTGTCAACTTTGATCTCCCTTCTTCTAATTTCTTCATTAAACATACTTTCTTTGATTACATTCAAAGAGAGCACAACTTCAGGTGCTGACTTGCTAATCGTCACCACTAACGTCTCCTAGCTATTCGGTAATGAACTCAACAGAAATAAAGCTTGAAGTTCATCTTCAAGAATGATTTTCATTATGATAAGTTTGCTGATTATGTCCTGAAAATCACTTAGATGCTCTGAAACTGATATCCCAGCCTTCAACTTCAAGTTCATGAGCCTCTTAGTTAAAGAGGCCTTGTTTTTAGTTGTCTTCCTTTCATATAGACCTTATAGCTTCTTCCATAGCTCAAATGGATCTGTTTCTTGAGACACGAGGTTGAATATGTTGATATTAATCCATTGTCTAATAGTGCCCAGAGTTTTCTGCTTCATCTTTTCCTATTCTCTATCTAACATCTTTTCAGGTTTAAAGGAACATCATCCTTCACACCTTTAACTACATCAAGAGGATCAAAAGATCTTTGCAATACAGAAAGTCTTCCATTAGGGGCCTACAAATCGAGTAAATTGATGACATTAACTTGACTACAGAGTTGTTTCTACCTTCAATTACGATGACTCTGATACCACTTATAGGGGGATAATAACATAACTCTCTAAAAAATCAACCAAATATCAACAATAATAAAGAACTCTTCAACTTATAGCAGCAAACAATATAAGAATAAGAAACTTAACGACGAAACAAAAACCAAGATTTATGTAAAAACACTCCAATGTAGAGGAAAAAACTACGAGACAAATCGACAAGCAAATCTGTTATACTCAATAAGGATTTGCAAATAAAAGTTGATCTCTCATCCCACAACAATAAGTTGTCTCACAAAGTTTCAGGATTGAACTAAAGTTGATATTGTAATCAATAATCACTCAATCCAATCCCAAAATTAATCACAGAAGGATGATTATTTGTCTCTCTCTCTCTCTCTCTGTTTCCTTACTTTTGGATGTCATGGTCGCACTCTCAACAAAAAACTACGTTTTTTCCTCTTTTATATTAAGAAATAAGTTTTTCTATGCTGTATACGATCGTGCAAATGACTGCGTATTTTTAGCACCGCCTCACTTGCAGTTATACACAATTACAAAGAGTATACGATGTTTAGGTAATAAAAATGCAATGGTAGTAGGTTATAATAAATTTCTTAATTTGAAAAGCAGGGTGGAAAAAATATGTTTTCACAGCATGATTTAGTCTTTTAATAGAATTAAATTAAATCAATTCAACGAGAATTGGATAATCTGAAAACTAGCAGTGCCAAGAAGAGAGTGGCAAACAAAACCCATCCGTCGTCAAGTCCACGTGATTTTTATGATGACATTTCCAGGAAAAAAACAACGTAGATCTCACCATCCAAATTGTACCCAAATGCAGAAACTAACCACGTGTCGCAACCAGACTAGACCCCTACACATACATACACGGGACGAATTTCCTTGATTTTCAGTTATATCTCTCCATTAGTTTAGATTTATTTTAAACTCATTTATAGATTTATCGTATTACAGCTATGATGGACAAGATAATATCCAGAAATAAATTACAAAAGAAGTCCACTGTGTTGGTTTTTCTACAGGGATTCTGAGCCTGGAGGATGCTGATGGTCATGGTTACTTCATTCTATAAATACGTGGGTGGGTTTACACGCAGAAATGACTAGTTATACAAAAAAATAACACTCTTCTCTTAGGTGTTTGCTGTTTCTTTGTTATCAAACCAAGCCCACATCTTATATTATATATCTTTTAAAACATTCTTGTTACAAGAAATATTAAAAAATGTGTGGGATACTAGCTGTTCTGGGATGTTCCGATGATTCTCAAGCTAAAAGGGTTCGTGTGCTGGAGCTGTCTCGCAGGCAAATTTCTCTTTCATTCTTGTTATTGCGAATTTATTAATCTTTACTTGAGATGGATAATCACGGTTGATTGATTTGTAGGGAAGAAAGTGGTTAAGGATTCGGAACAAGGAACTGACATTATGGATGCTATTGCTTTGTCACCTTTTAACAGATTGAAGCACCGTGGTCCGGACTGGAGTGGACTCTACCAGCACGGTGACTGCTACTTGGCTCATCAACGTTTAGCTATCATTGATCCTGCTTCTGGTGATCAACCTCTGTTCAATGAGGACAAAAGTATTGTTGTTACGGTATGCTTCTCTACACTATGGTCAAAATATTCCCATTCCGTGCTTAATTTACTGGACTCGGGGGTTCTGTGGAGCAATGTGTAGTTGCTTTGGCACATCAACTATGCATGTAACTCATTTCTCCAAAAAAAAAAAACACTATGCATGTAACTCATATTAAATGAATTGTTTAATACAGGTGAATGGAGAAATTTACAATCACCGAGAACTAAGGAAGCGTTTGTCAGATCACAAGTTAAAAACGGGCAGCGACTCTGATGTTATTGCGCATCTGGTAGCTATCTTGATATTCATTCAACCTATAATCATCTCAAACATTTTCTACTTTTATTTTCCTTTGAAATCTTATCTTTGAATAGTATGAAGAGCATGGAGAAAATTCTGTGGACATGTTGGATGGCATCTTCTCGTTTGTGCTATTGGACACTAGAGAGAATAGTTTCATTGTCTCCCGTGATGCCATTGGAATCAACCTCCCTCTACATTGGCTGGGGACTTGATGGTTACTTCTTCTCCACTCACTTTGGTTGCTTATGTGTCTTCCAAGTTCTAAAATTCTATCAATTCTCATCTCATGTTGTTGTATCCAGGATCAATTTCGATTGCATCTGAATTGAAAGCTCTGAATGATGACTCTGAAAATTTTGAGTGCTTTCCTCCTGGTCACTTGTATTCCAGCAGGTCAGGGGGGTTAAGGAGATGGTACAATCCTCCTTGGTTCTCAGAGGCTATTCCATCAACTCCATATGATCCGCTTGCTCTAAGAAGTGCATTTGAAAATGTGAGTCTTATGAGATACAGACTTTAACTATAACACATGCTGTTACTGTAAAAACATCAAATAAGAGGATATCCGTGGGATTATAACTCATTACCAAATACAATCCGTGCAGGCTGTCATCAAAAGACTTATGACTGATGTGCCTTTTGGGGTTTTGCTATCTGGTGGCTTAGATTCATCTTTAGTTGCCTCTATCACAGCTCGCCACTTAGCAGAAACCATAGCTGCTCAGCAGTGGGGAGAGCAGCTCCATTCTTTTTGCGTTGGCCTAGAGCTGAGTGCCAATTGCAATCATCACAAAATTACCACTCTTCTTCAAGAGATTCTATCCTTGATGAAGTTCCTATTCTTAAGCAGGGTTCACCTGGTCTGAAGGCTGCAAAGGAAGTTGCAGATCACTTGGGAACTGTTCACCATGAATTTCATTTCACAGTTCAGGTACTAGAAACCCGAATGTTAAGGACACGACTTCATGATGTGTTTAAGACAACCACAAAATATTAACTGTATGTCTTTGGTACATGACAACGTTACAGGATGGAATTGATGCCATTGAAGATGTCATTTACCATATTGAAACTTATGATGTTACAACTATTAGAGCAAGTACCCCTATGTTCCTTATGTCAAGGAAAATAAAGTCTTTAGGAGTGAAGATGGTTATTTCTGGTGAAGGTTCTGATGAGATTTTCGGTGGTTATTTGTACTTCCACAAGGCGCCTAACAAAGAAGAGTTCCATCAAGAAACATGCCGCAAGGTAACTGTGTAACCACATTTGGCAAATTTTTTAGGTGTTCATTGAAAGATAATTAAGACATAAGGGCTGCCTAGTCCGCAAGACTCTCTGCTTTGTAAGGAGGGTTATCAATTGTATGCAGCTTTCTATTTTTATTTTACAAAGAGACTGTTTTTATGACTCGAAACTCGTAATCTTTCAATCACAAAGAAGTAATCTTATTAGTTGTTCTAAAGCTCGCCCTCAAAAGATAAGTAAAGACATGTGAGTAAATAATTCTACTCAATTATTCTTTTCTTTTTGCAGACCAAGGCCCTCCATCAATTTGACTGCTTGCGAGCTAACAAAGCAACGTCAGCTTGGGGTTTGGAAGTTCGAGTACCTTTCCTAGATAAGGAGTTTATTAATATTGCAATGGCCATTGACACTGAGTGGAAAATGGTAAATACAACCTTTCATTACTTTTCCGCCATCATTTAAGGGGGTGTTTCTTAGAGTTGCATTTTTTTTTCTTTAAATTTTGTAGCTACTCCAACAATGGTTTTAAGAAATTTCGTTCAATTTCAGATTAAACCAAAACAAGGACACATTGAAAAATGGGCTCTTAGGAAAGCCTTCGATGATGAGGAGCATCCCTATCTGCCCAAGGTACATAAGAACCATATGCCTTTGCTTTACATCAATTAAACTAATCGGTGGCTTTGTTTAAAATGCTATCTTCCAATTCTTGCAGCACATTCTCTACAGGCAGAAGGAGCAATTTAGTGATGGTGTCGGCTACAGCTGGATAGATGGTCTTAAGGCTCACGCCACTCAACATGTACATAAAAGATTAACCTTCGGTGACATAAATTTTCGTTAATTATAGAAGGTTTATAACATCCTAAATAACACTTTCAGGTGACAGACAGAATGATGCAGAATGCTACACATATCTTCCCACATAACACCCCTACTACCAAAGAAGCTTACTACTACAGAATGATCTTTGAAAGGTTTTTCCTCCAGGTAATTTAATCAAATTGATAACCATTACAGCAAAACAGTCAAGTCCTGATACTAATCTTGTTATATTTCTTGCAGAACTCAGCCAGATTGACTGTTCCTGGAGGAGCTAGTGTAGCATGTAGCACTGCTAAAGCTGTGGAATGGGACGCTTCGTGGTCGAACAATCTGGACCCGTCAGGCAGAGCTGCATTGGGAGTTCATCTTTCATATTATGACAAGCAGCAGGCAGTTTCCGACAGCAATGGAATGGTGCCACCAAAGATTATCAACAGCTTACCTCGCATGGTGGAAGTTAGTGTCCCAGAAGTTGTTATCAAAAGCTAACGGCAGCCAGAAGTTTGAACGTATCAGTTATTGTGGCAAAAAGTTGCGGCATTTAGATTTTGGTTGGATTAATGGGTTAATAGAAAATTCCAAGGCGAGACTCGGAATAATGGAATCCTTGTGTAGTCGCTACCTTCTTGTTTTAGTATAAGGTTTTGAAGTTGCCAATGTTATGTAATCCTGTCAAGTGTCAGTGCAAAATTTTCTTTTTCTTTCTTTTCATTGTTGTGTGTATGGTTGTGTGGCAGTAGCCTAGTCAATTGGTGCCTGCATTATGTCTATTCACCAAACTAGCTTGTGAAAAGAATAATCTGGATCTACTTAGGAGCCTGGCCAAGCGGTTTGGTTGAGCAGATTGTATGCTTATTGTAAAAAAAGCATTGCATGTTGTAAGGTCATCATGTTAGCTGTAATGCAAAATCTTATTTTCATTCGGACTGTTTTTAATGCACATTTAAAAGAAGAGCCAATCTATCCGGCGAAGAAAGATAATATCGCTGGAACCACTATACAAGCAAGGAGAGAACAGATGAATTAATAGCTAAAAGCGACGAGACTTTTGATCACAATCAGATATGTTTTTAGTGTAACACGAAGCATGAATCTTATTATGTGTCCTGGATCGTAAATGAAAGGAAAATAAATGAAGCAAATGCGGAAATACTTATTTTCGGTTCCATCACATCTCGGCGGAGTTTTCTGAGGCCGTAACAAGTTCTAATCAACTGGGATTTTCACGAGAACTTCTCATTGGCATGTGGTTAAAGCATTTTTACAGTTTTCTCATAATTTAAGCTTTCCAAACGAGTCAGAGAATCTTGATACTTATGAATGACATGTGCAATTGCAGGAAAACTTAATCTCTTTATATAGTTTCCATATCGGACTTTGTGAAAAAGATATTGGTGGAAAATTTTTGATTGATTTATTCACTCCACAAACGTGTGTTATAAACAGTATACAAGAGGTAATCTCTCCTCATTCTATGCCTACCAATTAGTGATTTACAGGATTTACATTCCTTCTATAATTCT
>JAOQML010000195.1:15420848-15446472 GCA_027568935.1 Erythroxylum urbanii | reverse complement strand
ATCATATTTCATGTGTGAATCATATAACAATTAAAACTGCCTGTGGGCTAAGCTTTAATTAAAAGATTCATACATACCCTTTATGATGAAACTATCAAATTATATTCTTTTTCTTAATAGCTATAGGTAAATTAAGAAAAAGACAATTTGTTATTCCATCCTAATTATTCATGTAAATATAATAAATATTCCTGTGAGAAAAATTATTATATTTAAATATGATTAATTACAATTTGTATCATTTTACTAGATATGATTCATAATATATATTTTTTAATTAATCAAAGATGCTGTGGCTAATCTTTAACTAATTAAAATTATATTGATCATATGATACCTCATTTTATGCAAAACTATAAATAATAAAGATTCTACATAGTCCTTTACAATTTATTAGTAATGAATCAATATCATATATTTGCATAAAATAAATATATACATGAATTTAAAGTCAAACAATGATTTAAATCCTGTAATTTAATAAAATTGGTTTTTTTAAGTTGAAAATCATATGGGTTCTATATATAAGTACAAAATAAATATAAACTATATTGTAAATATAGTATAACCTGTCACTGGTGAAAGGCGTGTATGCAAAAAAATTGGGTCATCAGTGAAGCATATGTATGTGGATAAATGATGTTACTTACTAATACATAATGTAATTGATAAACTAGAATCAAGGGCAATATGCCAATGCATATGCAAGAAGAACGCAGATAGAGGAAACAAGAGCATTTACTCAGTTAAATAAGGTTTTGTATTCATGCAACAATAGTAGCAATAGACAAAATCAAACCTGTGGGTCCATAAAAGGATGTTAAGAAAAAAGGTTATGTTTAAATAACGCATGTCCACGACATAAGTTTCTGCAAACCTTTTTATAAACTTTTCAAAGATTAGGCCCCACGCAATAAAGGTTGAATTGTCAAAGTTTGCAGGGAAAGGCATGAAACAATTAAAGCAAACACCAGTTAACTTTGTAATTGTGGGCATCGTTAAAGGTTTCTTCTTTAAAGCATATGATGGTGGGCCCATGACAAGTGCTCCTTAAGTTAATAGAAGCGAACGAAAGGCTAAGCGGATCGTCGAAACTATTTATCATCTTCAACCTTCAATTGGGTCAATAGGACCCCAGATCCGACCCATGTTCTTAATTTTTCTATATCTTGATTTCTAAACTTCCAATTTTTGATGATTCAAAACCATTTAAAATGAAATTAAATTTGCTTCATATATGCAAGAGCCATTTCACAATATATTGACTGTAAAAATGTCAATATTTGCAACAGAAAATTTGTGCATCCATACATATAAGTACATAAATTTAACTACACCAAATCAGTGGTAAATTTTGCTCTGATATCAACTGTTAAACATGCATTGTAATCTATATATACATGTCTATTATAGAAAAATGAAAACGCGGAATGTTATTACATACCTCCTGCCATTGATGTTGAGAGATTTCGGATAGATACGAGAGGGCTCTTCTGAGCTTATAGCAAATGCAATAAGACGTTGTATGCAAAATATTGCTAAGCTTAGGGACCAAATCTACTTATATTCCTTGTTGTCTTTCATCAAAACAATAGAAATTGGAAGTGAACAGATGTGAGGTTTCAATCAAACCCAACAGACACGACCCATAGCCAAATGGTGCAACCCAACGGTCATATATGGACAACAGTTTCTTCAAAGCAACTAGTCGATCCATGTCTTGGTAATACTTGCCTCCTCTTTCCATATAATCCGACCTGCTTGAGAAGACTTTTAAATGTTATATAATAATAATATCAATCTAACTACACTCAGAATGCTTACCCTTTGTGACTCCACCAGTGATCGATGTTAAACGACAGAACATCTGGGTTTTACACACATTAGCATTGTCGGAGTCTTCCTCCAACCTTAGAACTCTCTTCCCATGAATCACATCTACGTCCACCAAATAAGGAGCTCAAAAATATGAATACTCATGTCATAGTCCTGCGAACATTTTATTGCATACAACTATCTCTAATCAATTACATAATTTGAGGTTAGAACTTCATATATATAAGATGTTCTTTGCACCATCAATGTGGACCAGAGCCAGTAATCAAGAAATGTATTGTAGGTGGCACTAATTAGCCTGTAGAGGTAGTTTTTGGTCCCATATGCAAAGATTTTTTCATCGCTATCATACTAGAACAATAAGAATAATGGAATTTTAAGTTCGGTCATTAAGGCAACACCATGATGCCGTAATTTTTATTAATAAAGATTGTAACAATCATTAAAGCTACTTCTCACGTAGCTGTCCAATTTGTATCACTAAGGACAATGAAGAAAATGCATTATTTTTCTTGCTTAAAAGTGTAGGACAGACCACAACGACGATGACAGCTTTATCGCCATAAACTGGGAATTTCACATTTCATAATCCTATCCTATATAAGAGTATTGTAAAACAAAGAAGCCGATAATGCTACATGTGCTATGTAACTTACGATAAATCTGAAGATGGAGAGAGGATCTCCTCTGCTCATTTTTATGGATGTTTGAGGTGCTGCTACTAAAATCATAGAAATCAAAGACTCCCATTGAGTCATTCTAAGCATTACAGTTTTTCCTCTCAATTTTACCAGAAATTCAACCCCATTGAACCTACCAAAAAGCACAACAACTTAATAACACAAGATTTATTGAAGAAAGAAATAGAATATAAATGTTGTCCATTATTAATGAAAATATTTCAAGTACAAATCTAAGTCATATAAAGAGTGTTTTTCTTTGTGTGTGTGTGTGTGTATGGATTCAAGTGAGTTTAATAGAGTATTAGCAATTTTATTCTATGGACCGTCTAGATATAGTTGAGTTGGTGATAAAACTAATTGGTTAATGACTTTTTTTTGACCAAATTATTTGATTTTAGTTTAGTCAAAATTATATTAACTTTAATAATAACTTGGCTTAATCATTTTTTCTAAAGAAAGGAATGACGAGTTAATGTATGACTCTTTAATTTAAGAAACTCAACTTCAAAATTATGCTTTATTTAGTAATTCTTATATTCAATAGTTATCTCTTCCCATCCTAAATATATTAATTATGCATCAAATGGCTTATAAATTAATGTCACCTGTGCAATATATTTGTATTCCTAACTTTGGAGTGGAGATTTGCTTTCAATTATGTCTAACTGGTAATCATAGCCTCGAGGGTAGCTGCTATCTGTTAGGATGTAGAGCTCTACATGCAAATTGAGCTTCCACCTTCCTTCTCCTCCTCCGTCTATTTTGCTCTGGCTAAAACTCTCTTGTCTTCCTTTTCACCCTTGTCCCTCTACAAACCCGCCATCCTATTTCCTCCATCCTGCTTCTTGCTCCTCCTGCAATTAGTTTAGGGACAGTGTTATCTTTTCCTCCATAATTTTTCTGCCCTCTTCTCCTCACCATTTCTAAACCAACACTTCCTGCTCCATCTTATGCATTGCTGCTATCCTACCTAAATTAGTCTTCTTCCTTACAATGACTGACCTCATAACTCCCAACCTTTCTGAATTTGCCCCTTTACCCTCGTGCATTTCACTATCCTCCTCTTCTGAATCTCCCTCTACTTCCACAAGCTAACATAAACCCAAACCTTCCTAACGTCCATTCCCCCTTCATCCTCCTCCTCTATCAAGTCCCCTGCAATCCAGGCCCTTCCCTCTTTGCTTCCAACATTTGGAGGCAAGCACCTCCCTCAATTTCTCACCCAAACCCTCCCAAGCCAGTCACAATAGCTAACGTGGTTCAGAACTTTGTGGAAACCGGGAAAACCTGGAAGCAGGTGGTAGGGGAGAGCTTTGAATCTTCCCTTTTCTACAATCCCCTAGTGTAAGTTGATGAAAAGTTGATGGTGGCCCCAAGTCTTGACATCTTGCAAGAGGGTGAAAAAATTTGGGAAGCAACGATCATAGCCATCTTAATGGATAAACACCTGCCTTTTCCTGTTATACAAGCATGGGTTCAAAGAAAATAAAAAGAAAGAGGCATACAAGAGGTAATGTTAACAGAAAATGATAACATTATTTTTTCCTTTAGCGCAAAATTAGAGGCTCAAAAAGTGATAGAAGAAGGACCATGACACATCTCACAGCTTCCATTATTCCTCCAAAATTGGCAACATGGTATGGAATTAGGAAAAATTAGAGTAAACAACATACCATTATGGGTGAACATCTACAATATTCCACTAGAATATTGAACCACCAAAGGCCTAAGCTTGTTAGCAAACTACTTAGGAAAACTAATATGCATGTATAAGAATACAACATTGAGAAAATGGGTTGGCTATGCTAGATTATGTGTGAGTATGGATATTTCGAAGGAGATGAAAGATTATATTCCCATTTTAAGGTTGGCAGATGGAAATTCCCTTAAGGAGGATAAATTCATGGTTACTTACTATTGGAAACCATCCCTACAAGTTCAAGGCAAAACATGGAAACCAACAAGGAAAGTTTTTGTTAGGGGAGATTATGGAGAATTGATGGGGCTAGATAAGAATAAAACAGAAGGGAAATCAAAATTGATTAACTTGAAACGTAGGAAAGGATATTGGAGGATCAGGGATTGGTTATTCAAGTAGATAGAAATCTATCCTACGAGGCTAAGGGGGACCAAATTGAAAACATTGCAGAGGATCAACAACAAATATGGATGGTAACAGGGAATATGACATCATAACACAAGACAAAGGGAGTGGAAGAATTGTAGAAGGGAAATCCTCCAGAAGTTTAGCAACAGGTAGCTACCCAATTGCCATAATAGTCAGAATTCATGCATTAGGTGGAAAATTAGGAGGAAAAGCTTAAACGAGTACAAATTAGATAGAGCAATCGAAGTAGTGGGAAAGGCTCAAAAGGTAAAATCAATATTGCATGACCTTTTTAGTTTAAAATGTTAGAGGAATAAACAACCCTTCAAAGCTCAATTCCTTGAAGGAGTTTGTCTGGCATGAGACGTCCAAATTATTTTTTCTTTTAGAAACAAAAATTAGACTCGTAAAGCTGAATAAATTAGGTTGTTTTGGAAGTCAATGGCAGATAAAATCTAATCACCAATACCATAGGTATGAGAGAAACACCATAGTCTACGATGAGGATCTTATAAAGGTGGAAGTTTTGGAAGCAAGTGAGCAATTCATGCATACAAAAATGGCATTCAAAATGGAGCACACTTCAGCGTTGGCTACCTTCTTTTATGTTCTTAATACTGCATTTCAAAGAATGGACTTATGGAATTCAATGAGAAGACTAAAAGGATTAGCTAGTGGGCCATGAATTATAATTCGTGATTTCAATTCCACTATTTATCAATCTAAAGTTGAAGGGAACTGTAATTTGTTCAACTACAATACAGAGTTGCTTGATTGCACCAAAGATGTGGAAATTTCTAACTTAAAATATGAAGGTCACAGATTTACTTGGAGTAACAAGCAGAGCTCTAATTGGCTCATCAGAAAGAAATTGGATAAGGCTTTGGTGAATGTGAAGTGGTTAACAACCTTTCCAAATAGTAAAGCCATGTTTTTAGACCCTGGGTTTTCGGACCCACCTCAATCAAGATGGACAACCTCTTCAAAAAAAGTTTATTTAAAACACCTTTTTAGGTTTAACAATTTTCCGACCAACGTGGAAGGATTCCAAGAAGCTATTATTAAGGGCTTGGAGTTTGAGGTCACTGGTACTGAATAATTTATTTGTTTGCAAAAACTAAAGCTATCAAGCAAGAATTGAAGAGATTAAATGGAAGGAGGGAACTGAGCACAAACTAATTGATAGAAGTTGCTAACCTTTGACTCTGTCTCATACAGAAATCACTGGCTAACAATCCTACTGATGAGTTTATTACGAAGGAGCAGAAGGAGGCCCTAAAGCTCTACATGCAAGCAGTGGATAACCACTGTTCAGTATTAAGACAGTGGTCCAGAGTCAACTGGATTGAGAATGGAGACAGATGCATAAGGTTTTTCTTTAATACTATTAAGGAAAGGATAAATCTGAGCATGATTACTTCGATTAAAATGGAATCAGAGGAGATCTTGTATAAGCAAGCTAAAGTTTCTCAAGATGCTTTGACACATTTCCAAAAGCTCCTAGGATTTGTGGGAAATGCTAGCACTTGTAGTTAGATCTCAGGACGTTTATTTTTGCTAAAATTCCTGAAGATCAACTGGATCTTTTAATCAGGCAGGTCACAAATCAAGAGATATAGGCAATGGTGGTTAAAATGAATTGCTCGAAGGCTCTAGGACTAGATGGTCTGAATGATTTCTTATATAAAAGAAACTTGGGATACAATACAGAAAATTATGAAAAAAATAGTGCCCGAATTCTTCAAAAATGGAGTATTTCTCAAAGAGATCAACAAGACTTCCTTGTGTTTGATTCCAAAAACTCATAACACTTCAATATGGATCGATTTCAGGCCTATTTCATAAGCTAACTTTAGTTATAAGATTATTAGTAAAATTTTGACCAATAGATTGAAATCTGTGCTACACTACATCATCAGTGAGAATCAAGGAGCATTCTTAAATTGGCGCAATATTGGAGATAACATGTTAATATTACAGAAACTTCTGAAAGGGTACACAAGAGGAAAATCCCCTCAGAACTGCACTTTAAAAATGGATCTCCAGAAAGCTATTGATAGTGTCAGTTAGGGTTTTTTTACTGCAGACTATGGGAGTTATAGGTTTCCCCTAGATTTTTATCAATTGGATTAAAGAGTGTATTTCTACAGTTTCTTTTAGGATTATGATCAATGGGTATTCTTCAAATAATTAAAAGTATTCTTTCTTACCGTCCAGAGCCTCTTTAGGTCTATTACAAAGTATTCTTTTAGCTATCTTAGCCTCTCCAGGCTCTCATCCTTTTCTTTCTCTCACTAGAAAAAGATTATGAGCTTTTGTTATAGAGATTAGCTCTCCTTTTATCGCACTACAGAATTTCTCTTTTCTGAATCGTAAGATTTCTAAGATTGTCTAACTTTTCAACTCGTCTAAGATTGTAACATCTTCGACTATAACTAGTATTTATAGTCTTCGTCTGTAACTACTTCTTGATCTTTGATAACCGCTTCTTGAATCTTAATAACCGCTTCTTTAGTTAAGTTTTGTACAATGTCACTTCATGGTATCATCTATGTTTTTGCATCTACATTGTCTTTGCGTCTGCGTCTACGTTTTGATTCCATGTCTACGTCTGCGTCTATATTGGATTTGCATCTGCGTCTGTGTTAACTTCGCGTCTATGTTGACTTTGCATCTGCATCTGCGTTTGCGTCTATGTTTATACTTTACGTCTGCCTCTATATTGGATTTGTCTCTGCGTCTGTGTTCACTTCGCGTCTATGTTGACTCTGCGTCTGCGTCTATGTTTATAGTTTACGTCTGCGTCTGTGTTGACTTCGCATCTATGTTGACTTTGCATCTGCGTCTGCATCTGTGTTTCCTTATGCGGACTTAACACACTTGTTAAAAACATTCATTTGTTTATAACATTATTATTATGTGATTGTCATCAAAATCAATCATTGTAAAGTCCTCTTGACTTAACATTATTTGGGCATTCCTATCTCTTCGAGACGACTACAATTTAGAGAGTTTCTACCCATTATTGAAAAGATATAAAGGAGATTAGATTCATGGACAAACAAAATGCTATCTATGGTGGCAAAATTAAGCTCATGAAATTTGTTATTATGCCTATGAATACATACTGGTGTTCTCACATTTTCCTCTCCAAAGGGCTAGTAAAAACTATGGAAAAAATGATGAAACAATTCTTATGGAGCAAAGGGAAAGGAGAAAGAGGAATCACTAAAGTCAGCTGGACTCAAATATGTCAACCAAAAGTAACTAGATGACTGGGCCTGGAGTCAATTGACAAAAGCAACAAATGCTTATTGTTGAAAAGGTTGTGGAGAATTTTAAGTGGAAAGGAATCAATATGGATTAAATGGGTGCATAGCTATATATTAAGGGGTGGTAGTTTATAGGCAATTAGAACTAAAGACAGTTTCTCATGGTTTTTTAACTAAATTCTTAGATTGGGGGACAAAGTTCAGCATCAAATCACTTGAAGGATAGGGGCAAGGGATCAAATTTCATTATGGTATGACAATTGGACAAGTCAAGGAGCTCTAATTCACCATCTGATAGTTAGAGATATTCTGGATAGATTTTTAAAAAAGCTAAAATCTAAGAATTAATTGCAGATGGCAACCGGGATCTTTCCCAAAAGGAGATCAGATCTCTTTCTATACCACAGTATCGAAACAATGAAGGAGAGGATATATATATCTATGGAATGGTCTAGCTATATCGGACATAACAAACAGACAAGCAAAACAACTAAAGTATAGGACAAACCCAAGAATTGGATGGTGTAAGTTGATCTGGAGTAACACAATCAAGTCAAATGCCAGCTTCTTGAGTTAGTTATCCATGAAGAATAGACTAAGCATTATAACTTATAATAAGGTTAAAATTCCTCTCCTTCTCTAAAAGATGTATCCTTTGCAATTGAGACAAAGAGGACAGAGATCCTCTATTTTTCAGATGCAAGTTTTCTAACAGAGTATGATGGGAAAATTCCTCTCTATGTACACTTAATTGCTATCAAAGCAATCTGAATGGCTTTATACAACAGATACTACTGAACCATGCATCCAAACATGTCAAGGATGTTTACATACTGGCCATTGCAACTTGTATTCAGGAGATCTGGAGGGAGAGGAATAACAGAAGATTTGTAGGAAGGGAAAAAGGCATACATTCTCTCACAGAAATCATCTCTAACAGTATCAGAGAACAACTGGTCATAAACCAAATGGAGAAGAAATCCAATGAGAGACTAGTAATTTCTTGGAGACTTTAAAGAGACTCCAAGAATACCCAGTACATCTTTGAACAATAAATTTGTATGACCTAAACTAGCAAGGTACCACACACATAACTATTGCGCTAGGATTCAAAGTTGGAGCTTTTATCTTATGGGGTCACTCCCTCCATGAGGTCTTAATGCCTGATCATCTACATCCATCACTGGTACTGAAGACAAGTAGTCATACGATGGGAGATATTAGCCAGAGCTCAAATACAAAGGAAGACCCATTGAGTATCCCTAATCAGAAAAGTTATGAGTGAAGACGAACACGAAGATGAAGAAACTAAGCTCAAATTATAAATCCCTTACCTCCTTAGTTGGCTGGAGAAAGAGTTGACGGAGACTCTCGAGCCCTAATTCGGAAACTTCTGTAGGAACTTTAGTTGAGGGAATTTAGTTAACTCGTTTTAGGAAGATCCAAGGTGTTTTACTTGAGGTAGGATGTTACACGAGGTCGTTCTATGCCTCTAGCTTACGATGTCGTTTGGTCATTGTGTTTGTTATCCTTTTAGTAGGATAAGTGTTGTACTAAACTCCTTCTCTTTTTTAATTCAATTTAATTTTTCAAAAAATACAACTGGGGATTGGCTTGTCTCTTAAGCATTACGTGTTATCTGTACTAAAATGAAGGGGTGTCTTTTTCATGTACAGCCTTTGCTTGAAAGATAAGTGTTAAAGACGAATACATAATAAGTGCATCAAAGATTGAATAGTAAGTGTGAGGCTCCAAACACTCTTAATCCGCAATTGTTTAAATTTTTACCCAAGTATAACATTAATTACCAAAATTTTCATTAGTTTTGAAAAAAAGATGTTTCTTAGTCACAAAAGTATTCTACATAAACACAACTACTCGACCTATCACATTAAAAATATATGCAATAAAATAACTTTATTTAATTTAATTTGCTAGCTCCACCTAAATTTTATTTTATCAATCACGTACATTGTAGTTATCAATAATCTATCTATCTCCTAAAAAAATAGTGGCAAGGGGTAAGTTGCTTACTCAGTAAAGGTAACTGACTGTGCTCTTAAAGTCAAATAAATTAATATATAAATATAAAAATTAGTAAGTGATTAAAATATACATATAATACTAAAATACACAACATTACTCAACCTATCTGGTCAATTGACAAACATCCAAAATTATGTCAAAGCAATGATTAAGACTAATATTATTTTATTACTGCCATTTATATTTTATCCATAATTAACTACATTGCCTAGGGCTTGCTTAACCTAATAGGCTTACATTTAATGGTCTGTCGGCTACTTTATACTGATCATAATCTCTCACCAAGTGGAAACGTAATTAGATGTATTAATATCGGCATATGGTATCTCAATTTCTCAATCTAATTTGGTACTCCAATATCACTCAAGTACCCAGCCATCAGTATAGGATATCCCCAAGATTCCGGATATTTAGTACTACTTTGGTACCTAGTCATTGGCATAGGCCATCCTCGAGATTTAGGATGTCCTAGTACTTGCTCTACGTATAGATACCTAGTCATAGCTCGCTCATATTTGAATAACCTATCAATTTATGACCATCGAATGTAGGATGTCATCACAAGCTACAAATTCGCGAATTACATCATTTATTCACAACTTATTACTAGTCGGTCTCTATTTAATTAACAAAATTTTTGCCTAATTATCAAGCGATATACCTCATAATACATAATAAAATATAAAAACAAAAAGCCTTGTACTTTGTTAATTATTTATGAAATAAATAAACATAATTCATATATTTTAGAAATCCATATATGTAACTATTAATCATTAATTTAATTAATGACTAACTGAAAATATGATTCGCTATAAAATAATTTATTAATAATAAAAATTCCAAGTTTCAAGAACTGTATACTACTGTAAGAGTACAGTCTAAGTTTATCATTACCTAAATATCGGATTCAACTAATTGATAAGTCTATTTTACTCCTTAATTCGACCACTTGGACCTAAACATTATAAAATTCTATTAGACTTATTTAAGAAAAATTTTCAATCCAATTACACATAATAATCCAACATTATTCCCTTTTCCACTTTATTCTTAATTATAAAAAATATTCTTAATCAACCTAACCACCATAATTACTAAAATATCCTTAACTATTAAAAGCAATATTTTACCCTCATTTATTTACTATTAAAAAGTACCCTTCTTGGAATTAAATTCTAATTTTAACCTTAAATTTTTAAACTTTCTATTTTGCCTTTTAATACAACTTCAATTTTCTTAAATTGCCTTCTTCTCATAATTCATTACAAGAATCATCAAGGAAGGTGCATTGGATAATGACATTATGTAAGGATGAAATGACAAGAAGGAAGATAACTGGGTATCATGAATGCATAAGAAGACATGAGTAGGAGAAAGATACTAATATAAAGGATTGAAACCTTTACATGGAACCTACATAACACTAAATAGAAAGCGGCTATAAGTGCACTACCCCATGTCATAACCAATACTATGGAATTAGTCTAACTAAATAACTGTAAATAAGTGCTTATTGGGAGGTAACTCATCCAAATTTAATTTTTCAAAAGTTAAATTTTCTTTCAGTTACTTTTAATTAAGAACAGCTATTTGTATTTAAATTTGGCTTGTACCTAGTTTAATTTGTGCTTTTGTCTTTAGAATTTTTTAACTACAATCATATTGAATAGTCTTTTAAGTGTTCTAGTAGTTCTTTTATATTATGGTTGGCAGCTAATAAGAGACTTGGTACCAAAGATACTCTCAAATTTACCTTGTAAGAGGCATGAGGGAATATGAATCACATACATTTTAGTTGCAAATACTCCTCATAATTATGGAACCACATCTTTAGACTCTTCAAACTACATTGTTATAACTTGGAATGGACAAAAATAATCTACTAGGCTTCTATAGAAATTCATTTCTATAACAAAGGGAATCAAAAGTTGTATAAGATGGATTTTGGTTCAATGGTTTACTACCTATGGCCTGAAAGGAACAAAAGAATATTTAGTAATGAGGCACTCCATGTTGAAACCAGTTTAGAGAATATTATACTCAAAATCAAAATAAAAACCATTTTATATAATCTACCAAACATAATTCCTCCTAGCTTGTGTATTAGTTGGAACTTATGATAGTATTACTTAATTGGGATTATTCTAGCCAGAGTTGCTTGAGTTGATCTTTCTTTAAGTTGTATTTTGTGTGTAGATACATTTTCCTTCTAATGAATTTATCTTCCAAGAAAAAGGTTACAACTATATGGCTTTAACTATGTTTAACTATTTCTTATTTAGGCAATGGGGAGAAATGATATGAGTACAAAGTTCAAGTGATATTCTAATTAAGTAGTTTAACTTAATCCATCAAGACCACAACCAATGACAAAGATAAATAAAAGAAAGAAACAGGTTCATAAATATGGGACTTTGTGAGGTAAGAAACCTCAAGCACCAGTAATAAAACGAGTAATAACTCGACAAAGATTACGTGCATAAAGAAATCACAAATATGTTATGTTTTGAATTCAACTTATCCATTAGCATAAATTTTGATCATTTTTAGGATGAAACAAATGAAACTATGAGGATAACAAGGTTAAGAACATCTAAAGAGAGTCATTAAATTAAAGTTTCGTTGTGTTTTAGATCTATTTCAGAATGTCAAGACAATATGTACTTCGTCTTGCAATTTGGTGAACATCCATAACTCTTATTATCAACTTCAGCATTATAGTTTTTTCTTTCTGACTTATTTGTCTTCTTCAACCAAACTCTTTAGCATATGGGAGGATCGACTCCTTTAAAAAACCTGCAACATCCGCATTAAAATTGAAGATGAATGGAAATTTTAACATCAAACAAATAGGAGAAGACGTTGACCAGAGAGGAAAGATTGAATCAGAGTTAATCACATCTCTCGTAATCGGTTGGTGTCTAAATTAACATAAATGACTAGAAAATGTTAGCGGCGCATTTACTGACAGAGGGGGAAAAAAAGAAAAAGGAAACAAGATAAACTAGGAACATTCCCTTCTTAAGACTTGTTTTTCTTGGTTACAAGCTATTTTATCAGCAAGAAACCAAAGCAATCTCTTTGTATTAACTATTTCTATTCTTAAGAAGGAAAGAGTGGTTTCGTAGAACGAAAGCTTATCAAATTCACCTGCACAACAGAAGAACCATCGGGAGCAAATGAGTGACAAGTACAAATGATTCATTAATCAGAAATGCGCTTCTGTCTGCATAAGTAGACATACTCTTATTGATGTTGACTATAGAATAAAACCAAATCTTGAGACTCTCCTTCCTTGACATTTGTGCAAGAAGTTATTTACAAAAGATTGGCGTGGAATGCATGACACAACATATCCTCAAAAATGACAAGCTAGAATTGGGTCTGACTGGAATGGCTGTTATCAGGAACATATCAAGTTCTAGATCAGTCAGTTATAGCCCATGCAAATAAACCAAAACTCAGTGCTGACACACTAATATCTTTCGTCGCTGGTAGCATTTCAAAATATCATTACCACGACCACTACTCCCCTTGTTGAAAGTGCTTGTATCGTTATTATCACCAATTCGTCTATTCTGGAAATCAGAATGCTCAATCAAGAAGTCCATATTGACTTTGCTTCCGGAAGGTTCATTTGCAGGATGGATTGGGTGGTTCCTCTGTTTGAGCCAAAAGAACAAAAAGAAATGAATAATTTGCTCAAAACAGAAAAAGACAAAAATAAATAAGCGCCACAGTAATCACCTGATGGTTTTTATTATTACTACTTCCGTACCCGGCAGAAATGCTGGCAAGAAACAATGAATAATCAGCACTATAATAGCATTCATCCCTTAAAGGGAAATTGGAAGCTATACTGTATGATTTGAATATCTTTGAAAACTTATTTAAAATAAAGGTGTGTTCTAATAAGCTTGTGAAAATGGTCTTGTAACTTGTTTGCTACCTATTCATAAAGCAGCAAAGTCAACTAGCTGCTTCATCTTCCCTGAAATGTCCATTAAACTTGCCCTGATCCTTGAGGTTAGCTTTTTATTGCATTTTGTGGCATCTACAGAAATTTAATAGATGGAAAACCTTTTCAGTGGATTAGTAAAGTAACCAGACTTGTAAAACCTTGCTTCAATTTGAGAACCGACTGCATTAATTGACATTGTACATGTAAGTTATTATAGCAAAACAGCCTGTTGTTCTCTTCACTAAATCTCGCACAAACCACACCTTGTAACATATAGGTTGACAGAGGAACTCCTTCCTGTAAGGCAACTCTTAAATCTAGTTTCACATCAAGACGTAATTATCAGCTTATTATCACTTTTCACGTTTAAGTCCTAGATGATTTATTTTGATGACTTATTTTCCTAGAAATTTACAGAAGTTAGGTAAAGTGAGTGATAAGTGAGACATACTCCACCAACCCTTGCTCTACAATTCCAATCTCCTCAATTTGATCTACTTGGAATACTTCAGATACAACACTAGATCTATCCATATCAACACTTTCCCTGCTTCTGCAAGCACCATCATCAATTGCAGGTTGCAAATCTGTAAAAGAGAATAACAGAATATTATTACAATGATACGCCTTAGCTACACTCGGAAAAGGAAAATGACCATTTTAAAAACCTCTTGTAAGACTTGATTCAGAAGGAGGGGACTTCATTAGCTGCTTGTGGCACATGACAGTCTCCTGAAACTGCAAGAAAGTGCAATCCACGAACTGCAATCTCTCACAGTCGGCCATCTTTCTAAACCCAAATGAGTCCGTCCATGTGTTTAAGACACTATGAACTGCGGGCAAGACTAATCTCTGGACTCCTAATTCCATTAGCTTCTGCAGAAGATGACCACGAACAACAATGAAAATGCTGATCTAAAGAGAGCAAAAAATTGCAAAAACATAAGCAATAAGAGGTTGCTGTACTTTGGAAATTGTGCTGTGGATTTAGGAAGTAAAAAATACAAGGGAAAGGAGGGCATGATACCCCCTTTGCATTTTTTCATTCTTAAAAATGGTGAGGCAATGGCAAAAGGAAAGAGCATCAAGTTTCTGTCGGTAGGTCATTAATCTCTTTTCATTCAACATCTTCACTAGAATAGGCTGATGAGATGTAAGATATAAAACTGCACTAGTGAATGAAACATGACAAATAAAAGAAAGGAGAATGAAGGCAAAAGGTTTCCAAAGAAGGAAGATATAAAACCAAATAATAACATGGGTATCTTAAATGCAATTAGTGCAATGCCTTCAAAAATACACGAGTTACCTTTTCAAGTACATTCATTAGCATTCGACACATTCCCATTCGACGGTATTGAAATCGAGTACCAATAAGTGGAATTTCAGCCACCTTCTCCCCATAAATTCTGCAATAAAATTCACAATTTTAACATGTCTGAATAAATCAAATGCCATGAAATCAGGAAACATCTCTAGAAATATGCAGCTTAATATTTTATGTAAAAAGAATACAAATCTTACCTTACTGTAGCCACAGTTATTAGTTCATCATGTTTCTCCAGAAGTACTGTGTAGAACCCCCGAAAGTTCAAACGGTTTAGTTTTGATCTAAAAAGGTTGAAATGTCAAGGATCAGGCTCAAACTTCACATGCTGGGTGTAAAACATGGAAAAGATAGTGAGAAATAAACCAAAAGATTCAAAGTTTTTACTCAAATTTGGGTAACTTTAGGACCAACTAACTACTCTTTACAATATTCTATATTTTACAGGACGAGACTAATTTAAATTGGTTTGCGAAGTCAAATAATTTTTTTGTCTCTCACACTTGTTTCTTTTCAAATTAGATCTACTTTTTAGATCTTCAACACTTTCCAATCTTTTCACACTTCGACTAGAAAAGGGAATGGATAGACATTGCACATATCTGCCTAAAATGCCTTTTTCTTTTGTCTTCATGACAAAAGAAACAGAGCAATATGGTATAGGAGCCCTTGCTCACCAATCTAAGTTTGTAGTGTGGTTAAAGGTATGCAATAGAAAAACCCATAGTGTACGTCACCAAATTAAATCAACTAGTGTTGAAGCAAATTGCTGTAATTCCTCACCCTTTACAGAAAATAATATCTTTAACTATGTCTCTCCCTGTCTGAGGTTCTTCAACAGGTTCAAAACACTCGTGCATCACATCAAGAGCAACATTCAGCTTGCTGTGCATCTCAGTCAGGGCCTCAGCATCAGAAGCATCATGGTTATTACCATCAGCCTGGATGGACTTTAGTAATGTCCAGGTAAGATTGTCCACACCCACTGCAATTGGTTTTCCTAGTAGCTCCTGGAGGCCCAAGAATATCTGCAATGGAAATCTAAAATCAGCATGCACAAGATGGTAAAGAGCACTGATAGAGTTCATGGCAAATCCTATATCAAATGTATCAAAAACTGGGAAAGATGGTAAATAGTAGGTTACCATGCCATATGCATAGAAGTAAACACTTCTAGAGCTGAATGTTTGTGTCCACTCATCAATAAACAGTCCTCTCAGCATTCATCCATGCTATCTATAGGACTCCTAATACCCATCATGAATACCTTTTTTACAAACCTAGACCATATTAATCATATTAATGAAACTTTGATAAAAGCTATATGGGAGCAACTACAGTTGCACTACATATCTTTTGTTGGAAACCAGGACCTTCTATTCCCCAGAGGTTCCTGACACAGAGTGCACTATATAATTTATGGCATATGATTCATACCAATAAGGCTAATAGACTGTTACCATAGTCCTGAACCAAGTGAATCATTACGAGCTGAAAGAAAAATGTAGAAAGAGAAAATTATATTGAATCCAGTTCCATGCACATGAAAACACAATAAAATATATGACAGGGGAAGTTCAGAACTATCAATTAAGTGACATCTTGATTGCAAAGATGGCTAGAATCCAGAAGAAACCAAAGTAACTTCTTTCAACTATATCTTAATCTTTTATTTGATTCAGATCTCTCAAAGGTTAGATGTTGATGCATTTTATTTGGTTCCAGTAGTATCAATCTCATAAACTTGCAAATTATCAACAGAAAAACCTGTGCTTCTGTTCACAATAAATGGAACTTAAATATATAGATTACTCCTGATCCATATACTTGATTTTGCTAGCACAAAAGAAACCAAGGGAATAACTAGAGTAGATTCAGAAAAATAGTGATAAGGTACTCAAAAGCTATTAGCGCCACTGTGTCCAGAAAAATTTGAACAAAAGACCAACTAAAAAATTCCTATAAGTCGAGAACAATTCCCTTATTTATTCTCTATATTAGGAAAGACAGACCACATATAAATAGTAACAGTACTTAACTGATAACAATCATTATATATGAAGAAACCCACAGTACATATCGAATGTGCAATAAGGGGGATTGAGAGTTTCAAAGTTCAGAAAGGGTTAGCTGTACCTCTTTACACTTTTTGCTGCAAAACCAATTTTGTTTGCGATAGTTATCCCGATTATCTGAACCTTCATTCCCAGTGCATGCCATGTGATCTACATCAAAGAAAGCATATCAGAGACATTTCAAATGTATAATCACATAGAGCAAGAAACAATCATATTTGACCTACATTTATGCTCACACTGTGCACAAATAAGCACATATTCATCCATGAACGATTTAGAATCTTTTTTCAATTTGTTCTGTCCACAAACTTTACAACAGCATGAGGGGCAGAACCAGTCTCCATCTGGAACGTCCTGTGGGATCCCAAAGAAGTACAACATATAAAAAAAAGAATCAGAACATAACTCTTTTTTTCTTGATGGGCTTGTAAGGTGGAAAGTTGCAATGACGGGAAGTACATATCTCTAAACAAAAGACTTACCTCCATGCCAAGACAGCTTTTATGAAATGATGAAGGACACTGATCGCATAATATTAGTTCACCACCATAATGACAGACAGAACATATATAATCATTCTCACCTTGAAGCCAACTGCCCTTCACTGTTTTAGGATGTTTTATGGTGAAATTACTCATCATTTGCTTTTGACAATCCAAAAGAGACCTTCCATCTTCCAGAAAGATGTTGGCAGCTGGCCTGTGTTTTTTGCTGCCAGCATGAGCTTCAAAACCACTGAGAGTATAAACCTTCCTACAGCAAGTACACTTAATCCCATCAAGAGTTACACGCCCTTCAGCAATTGGAAGTCCACCCTTTCGCATGCTATAGTGTACTTTTGCTCTTGGCAATAGAATATTATTGTCTATCAACCATGATAGCACAGTTCGTGGGCAACGATGTGAGGCATTAGGAACTACAATCTGTTGCACTCTTTTACTTGACCTCAACATATGAGTCGATTGAGGAAACTTTTTATGATTTTGGGGCCCAATGAGCATTTTAGATGTCTTTCTACTTCTTCTTCTTCTTCCCCTTTCCAGCTCTTGAATCCTGCCATTTTGCAAATGGGAACTGGTTTCGGATTCAAATAAGCTAGATCCCTTCCTTTTCTTTCCAACCTTGACAATACTCTTAGCTCTACTTTTGTGTAGTTCTGTAGATTTTCTTAATGGTAATGCAAAAGAACACTCTAGACGCAAATCCTCTGACATTTGGATATCTACTTTACTAGGTGGAGAAGGTTGTCTTCGAATAGCTAAATCTTCCTTAGGCATGCTGCAAGAAGCCATATCCTCATAAGCTTTTTGGTCAATTGCATCTTTGCAGGCAACTCGTAGTGAATTATAGCACTTTCCTCTTGGAGAAACATAACGCAATTCATGCCTCCCATTACGTTTTGCATACCAGAATTTCCATCCCACCGCAGAGAGATGCTTTCTTGCTCGTGATGTCATGTGTCTAATGGCACCTTTTTCATTTTTGCTTCTTAATCTCTCCTCATATCCAAAATTGTACCAGAAAACAATAGCTTCAGGGCAATATTCAGGCTGCTCAACATGAATATCAGCATCTGAAGGAATCCTAGCTCGATAACAACAGTAATTGTGATTGTCTGGAAGGGGTGCAATAAGAGTAGTCAATGGCTCACCTGGAGCACTCTGCGGAATTTTCTCCTTATCTAGGAAGGTTGGACAAAGAAACTCCTCATCATATTCTGTCAAAGCAAGACATACCTGACGAAGAGAAAAGTAATGCTTCCCATCAGGTGAGGTATAGCGTAGTCTGATACTACTTTTATCCCTCACGAAACTAATTTTCCACTTCTGATATAAAAGATGCTTCCTTACATCTATCTTTAAGGACTCCCTGCATATTCTTTTACTTCGTTGTGTGTATTTGACAACTGCCTCAGGGCAAAACTCTGCACCAGGGACTAAGTCAGGGCCAGCAGGCAACCAAGGAGTTTTACTGCAAACAGGACTTGAGTACCTCCTTGTCAAGTTATTGCAGTCAGAACCAGATATCCCTTCATCATTGGTCATGGAATTTACAACAGAACCTCCATCCAGATTTAAAGGTAAGAGATCAAAAGACTGAGGCTGCACATACATTGTTTCAAACTGCAGTTCTGAATTTGATATATCACTGGCCAAAAGAGATGTAACTGGCTCTGCATTAAGTTCCTGTTGAATAGATTGATCAGTTATGCCATTTGCTTTCAAAACCATATTACTTTCTGGTGTACTTTTGGATGGTACTAAGGCACAAGTCTCTAGGGACTCTGTTTCAGTATACATTTTAGGATCGGTAACAGGTTTAACAATCTTCAGCTGCTGCATACTTCCAGGAAGGCCTATTACCCGCGAAAGATTATTAAGCACAATTAGAAGGTTATCATTGAGCGTATCCAATAACAGCTCCTCCCATAAAACTTTTAAAGAGGAAGTCCAATCTCCAAGCTTCTGGAAACCCTTTCTATCTCTCAAATCAAACCAAAGTTGCTTCACAGAAACTGAAATATAATTTCTTCTCTCATATTTCTCAATCAACTCCAGAAACAACCACATCCCACGAGGCTTCCAGGTATATTCAATCTCATTCCAATCCTGAGTAATCCTTAATGCACTAACATGAATAATCAGTTCATCACCAAGGTCTGGAAAAAGAATCTTCCTCTCCTCTGACCCTTCTTCATGGTCAAAAATCACACCTTCCCACCATCCATCCTTATAATTCGCATCCACACACATCCCATATGCAAATTTATATTTGCTAAACTCAAGCCGGGGTGGAAATGGCCTAATTCGGCCTCTGTAATTGCATCCGTTTTCACCATTAACGTTGATATCATTCCAAAGAAGGAAAACAGATAAGCTTTCCACAAGATGTTTAGACCCATCATCAGCTAATAGATTATCGTACTGGACCAAATATTTCACATTCCAGTTTAGTTTTCTACATGCAGTGATGGTTCCTGCATGCCATGACCCATGAAATCCTTCTTCCACACTCCTGACCTTCAAAAATTGACAACACACAAAACTGAGAACAATCAAATCATATTTACAGGGAATGATTCCAAAAGATGACATAATAAATCAAGATACCACAAAAGAAACGAGTAACCAAAAAAAAAAAAGAATCTTAAATAGAAAAGGCAAATTTGCATGGTGATTATCTTGTTGGTCTTTGCATGAATGCCAACCAAAACAAACAGATAGGACAGCGAATGTAGCTCGGATAAAATATGAACATCAAAAAATTAAAACCAACATTCAAAAACCCATCAATAACACGTATATCGAAAGATAAAATTCCAAAGTAACGTCAATACCTCAACTTTATCGCCAACGGAGAGGGATCTTCTGATGGATTTGCGCCTTCTTTTCTTGGAAGAGCCTTGTCCCTCTAGGCTTAGCGCCATTGAAGAGATACCCAATAACAATGCGTTTGAAAGATTTCACGTTTAATTGGTTTTAGAGAGGGTTTAAGCAAAACCGGTACGTTGGAGTCAAAAGACGGAGAAAAGAACTGAAGAACTGTTGCTGTCAGTGACTCTCTTGAGTCTTGACTATGAATCCGAGCACGCATTAAATTAAACTTATCCCCCAAGTATATTTTTATTTATATTAACCATTTTAACTTGGAGGTAATTACTAACTTTCCCCAACCTGAACTGAAAAGGAAACATTCCCCCTCTCTCTCTCTCTCCCCCCTCCCTAAGATTTCGTTTTTAACGTAGGGTGGGTTCTGATCCTGCGTGCCTCAGCGCACGGTAGAGAGCTGTGGTTTCTGTCTCTCCATCCATGTGACAAATTTGCCCTAGCGGTGACATATTTGTTTAATGTAATGAAATTAAAAATTAAGCGCATGTTTATTTCCGTTTATTTTCTTTTTTTTGTTACGGCTTTTATAAAAAGAAAATATATCATTAAAATATGTTTGGTTGAGTACGGTTGTCATTTCTTATTTTTAAAATTAAAAAAACCACAACAAATTTACGAAACGTTAAAAAGATGTTTTTACATGTTTTTAAAACATGTTTTTTTCATAAAAACAAAAGCCTTTGTTTTCTTTTCACCCTTTTTTGCTTGCTCCTTCCTCTTTGAAAATGAAATATTAAGAAGATCCTAGAAAGTAAGCAAAAACTATGTAAGGATAAGAAAAGCACATCTAAAACTTAATTGGTCGTAGATTCTCGACAATCCCAAAGAGCAAGCCTCACAAAACAAGATGGGTGGAGAATGAGGTGGATCTTCGGCGTTGCCTTTGTTAGATTATTAATGTCTTATGTAATAAATGTTTATAAAGCTTAATACTGACATGATGAGTGTGGTAGTTAAGAGGTGGTTTTCTCAATAATTACTTATAAGTGTCACCTCTTTTGGTCCTATTCTTGCTTATTAAGTTGCTTCTGTCAATAACCATCAAATAAGAGGAAAATACAGAAGTGAGAATGTGAGGAGAAAGAACAGAAACATAGAAGAGAATCAAGAGAATTGAAGAGTTTGATTTTCGTACAGACATCAAACGACTCTATGGATCAAAGTACGACGACTGTATATGTGAGAATCATATATATTTAAGATCCTGCATAATAATATAAGGAAATTTAATATGCGGTATCAGAGCATATTTTGGGTTGTGAATTGTATGATTCTTCGTTTGACGTTACGTTTTTTTTCAATTATGAAACTCTTCATTTTTTTCTTCTTCATGTTTATAAAATCACACAAGATGAGTTTGTTCATGTTCATGCTTTTAACAACATTAATGTAGATAATTAATAATAATTATGTACAGTATTTTGCATGCCCCTACATGAAACCAGTAAGAAGGGATTGTCTCATCGGTAATGATAGACAATGTCAGTGCTGTATGTGCACCGTCTAGTTCCCTTCTCACCATCGGTGGTAATGTGCCAACGTCGACGGAGATGGGTTTGTGGAAGTAGACGAAGAATGTGAATAGTGTAATTAAAAGAAATAAATATATGCATGCATAAACAGTTAGTGTACATGAATTATAGAATTAATTGTTATTATTAACAGTAAAATTATATGCATGGAAGGATGTATGAAACAACTATATGCATGTTAACATGAATAGTAAAAATTTGGTGAAGTATATGCATGTTATCTTGTTTCTGGGTTATAGATCAAGCATCACTATTTATCAAGATTAATAATAATTATTCACAATGTTTTGTATGCATGTATGTTAATAATAATGATTGGTAGTATCTTTATTACATGATAATTGAATATTTAATATTTTACGCATTTATCAAATTTGGAACAATATTATTTTAGATTTGTTAATCACCAAAGTGATCAAATCTTTAAGATAATTTAGTTCTAAATTGACTAGAATTTTTTCAATCACTCACTCATAAAATTGATGCTATAAATGATGTTTATCTATGAGTAAATTGAAATTAATTATTATAAAATATTTATGAATTACCTAAAGGTTAATTGGTTGGTCTTATAATTAATGAATATAATTGTTTGGTAATGTAAATGCACTATTAGTTTTACTTATTTATCTAAAGATAATAAATATTTATAAGTAGTGTATGCATCATTACCTAATAATGTTAAATATTATTGGCATCATTATGATTATTTTATGCATTGATGTATCACCCAAAGGAGAACATTGATGTACATTAATTGTTAACATAATATTTTATCTGAATCTATATAATATGTTAGTTTATGACTCAAAGCATTAATGTTAGGCATGTATTTACTGCAGTTTCTGTCCCTATGTCTTTACATTCACAAGCTTCGTCTGTACCAATATTTAATAGCCTAAAATTTTCTGACTGGAGGGAACAAGTCCAATTTCACCTTCGTGTATTGGATTTTGATTTGGCACTTCAAGTTAAGAAGCATGTTGCTCTTACTGATACTAGCAGTAATGAAGAAAAGGCTCATTGTAAAGCTTGGGAAAAATCAAACAGATTGAGCTTGATGTTTATGCGAATGAGTATAGCAAACAACATCAAGTTAGCTCTTCCCAAAATTGAAAATACTAAAGAATTTATGCGTTTTATGGAAGAGCGCTCCCAAATAGCTAATAAGTCTCTTGCTGAGACATTAATGGGTACTTTGACCACCATAAAATTTGATGGTTCTCGTACTATGCATGACCATGTCATTGACATGACAAATATTGCAGCAAGACTTAAGTCTCTGGAAATGGAAGTGGATGAAAATTTTCTTGTACAATTCATTTCGAACTCTTTACCAGCTGAGTATGGTCTGTTCCAAATGAGCTATAACACTATGAAAGATAAATGGAATGTGTATAAATTGCACAATATGTTGGCTCAGGAGGAAACAAGAATTAAGAATCAAGGAAATCATTCTATCCATTTTGTGAAATATTAAGGAGCTAGTACAAAAGCACATAAGAAACATAAAAAGGACCATTGCAGAGCAATGAGTCCTCCATTAAGATCCAGAAGAAGGCAAACAATAATAAATGTCATTTCTGTGGAAAATCTAGACACTTTCAGAAGGACAGTTCACAACGTAAGGCTTAATTCAAAAAGAAAGGTAAGCTTAAGGCTTATGTATGTTTTGAATCAAATTTAACTGAAGCTCCACATAATACTTAGTAGATTGATTTTATATGTACAACTCATGTTTCTAATACTATGCGGGGATTCTGTTAAGTCAAGAGGACTTTACCATGACTAATTTTGATGCCAATCAAATAACAATAATGTTAGAAACAAAAGAATGTCTTTGACAAGTATGTTAAGTGCGCTGACGCAAAGACAATGCAGACGCGGACGCAGGAGCAAAGACTATATAGATTCAGACGCAGACACAGACGCAGACGCAAAGACTATACAGACGCAGATGCAAAGCTTATGCAGACGTAGACGCAGACGCAGACGCAAATGCAAGAGCAAAATAGAAGCAAAGAAGACATAGACAATACCACGAAGATACACTAACATGTCAGACAGTTATTTAGTCAAGAGTTAGTTACAGAACTCAACTAAATGACGGTTATCTAGAAGCGGTTATCAAGAATCAAGAAGCTGTTATCAAGAACAAAGAAGCAGTTAGAGACGAAGACTATAAATATTAGTCGCAGTCGAAGATGTAAAAGGATGATGATTTGAGACAGAGAAAAACTTAGACAAGTTAGAAAGCTAGATAATCTGAGAGAAAAGTATTACTGTGCTTACTTCGAATAGAGCTAACATTACTATAACAAAAGCTCACAATCTTTTTCTAGTGAGAGAAAGAAAAGGCTGATAGCCTGGAGAGGCTAAGATAGTGAAAGAATACTTTATAAGAGACCTGAAGAGGCTCTGGAAGGGAAAGAATACTTGTAATCATTTGAAGAATAGTGGAACACTCAGACTAACTATGAGAACTGGACGTAACCCACAGTTTGGGATGAACCTATATAAAAATCGCATTGTCTATTCTCTACTCTTTACTTTAGTTTACTTTGTTGTTAAAACTCTTAGAGAAGTAACTTGCGATTTATCTACGTAATAATTTGTGATATTCTTCTAATAAGATAGAAAAGTTTTCTTTTCGAGATTTTATATAAAAAAGGAGGATACACCATTCAACCACCCCTTCTTGTGTATCTAGTTTCTTGAACTTAAAGTCTTTACTAACGTGTGATTTACTTCAATTGGTATCAGAGCTCGGTTTCCTAGAACTATCTTTACAAAGTGAGGATAAAGATCCATGGCAGAATCACACATATTCATAGCTGAAGGTACCTCCGTCACAAGACCTCCTACGTTCAATGGTGAAGATTATCATTATTGGAACGACAGGATACAGCTCTTCATAGAATCCACACATATTGATCTTTGGGATATCATCGAGAATGGACCATACGAACAAGTAGATGATGAAGGAAATACAATTCCTCTCAACAAATGGTCAGCGGATCATAAAGCTAGATTCCAGTTAAACTCAAAGGCCAAGTTCATTTTAAGTTGTGCGTTGAGCAGAAGTGAATATGATAAAGTTCATGGATGCGAGACTGTGAAAGAGATGTGGGACACTTTATTCATCGCACATGAAGGCACAAACCAAGTGAAAGAGTCCAAGATAAGTATTTTTGTACATCAATATGAGCTGTTTAAATGCATGAAGATCAGTCTGTTGATCAGATGTTTGGACGATTCCAAACTATCGTTAATAGACTTAAAGCTCTTGGGAGAATCTATGATAATCAAGATTATGTGAGGAAGATTCTCAGAAGTCTACCAAGAAGATGGAGACCCAAAGTCACTGCTATACAAGAAGCCAAGGACTTG
>JAOQML010000195.1:15387390-15399962 GCA_027568935.1 Erythroxylum urbanii | reverse complement strand
ATATTAAATCCAAATTTAGTATCAAATACTTAAAAACATGAATTAGAAATATATATGATATTTATTATATCATATATCAGTAAGAAAATTCATGCACTCATTTTTCTTCTAATGAAAATTGTTATCATACTATCACAAATGCCTTAAGTTGTAGTTAATTTTTATACTTCTAGTAGGCCAAATTGAGTAAAACAATCAAAGTACTATACCTTTCAATTTTATTTCATATAACTATTTATATCGTTCTATCATGATGTTGGCATCCCTATTAAATATTGCTTACAAAATTTAGGAGACATTAGTCAATTCAAAATGGCATTTTTTTATCTATACGATATTGATATATCTTTAAAACTTCATCATGAAATTGTCAATATAGATTACTAACAATATTTTATAATGGACATAGATACATCTTTCCTTTCTAACTTTGAGAGCTCTTCTCAAACCTAACCTCTATATAACAAATTTGGTTCACTAGTAATTATTATCAACTATACTAAACAAAGTTAATTTCTACTCATAACAAAATACAAATTTTAAAAAAACAAGTCATTAGTTATATGTCATAACAACTAAATAAAATTGGAATTTCAATCATATATCTAGTTACTCCCATTATTTTATTTGAAATAATAACCCTAACTACTATTTTGAAAAGATAGGTGAATAAAATCATTATCAATCATATCTTAAGCGACTTTTATAACTGTTAGGTGATAACTTTTGCCAAAACATTTCATATATATTATTCCTAACTTTGCCTCTTAATTCATATATGATCATAAGTTACTCATCCAATCATATAAATCTAGTTAAGTAGGATCCATCAATTTAAGATAAAACTTATTTAGTTAAAGGGACCATGAGCTACTCAATAAGTCATATTATAATCTTAGCCAGCCAATACCCCTTTTAAACCTACTCTTAAAAATGAAGAGAAGTTGGCAATCTTTAATTACACAAAGGTTGCAAAGTTTAATCATTTAATATAAAAGCAAAGATATAGATTTGACGACAGAGGGTATGAACATCACTTTTCCATAAATCAGTCCTTAACAGAAGAAATATTAATAAAATCAATTATATAATTGATTTATAAGGTCTTGAGATTGAAACTTAAGAAGGAATTCTTCAATAAGCTTATAGATGTTTTTCTTAGGTTCCCTTAGAACTCCAACGTCTTGTGTCTCATCTATTCAAATTCTACAATCAATATTCAAAGAGCAAATCACCTCTTAGGAAGTTGACATACTAGTTAAGCCTTTCTCAGTTAATGAAATGGAGTAAGTGTTATTCTCTGTGCACCCTAACAAGGCACCAAGCCTGAATGGATTTAACTATTTCTTCTTTTATAAAGCTTAGGGATAAGTTAGATCACTAGTGATAGAAGCAGTGCTTGAATTCCTTAATTTAGGGAAAATGCTTAAGGAAGTAAATAAAACCTTCCTTTGCCTTTTCCCTAAGGTAAATAACCCCTCATCCTTCAATGAATTTAGACCAATCACATCCTATAACATTATCTATAAACTCATTTCCAAGCCACTAGATAATAGAATGAAACAATTGACTTCTCTTAAGTTGCATTCATAAAGGATAGATCAACTATGGATAACATTTTTTTCTTAAAAAATCCATAGGGGTTATAATAGGAAGCAATCAAGTAATGACTATGCTCTCAAGATATATTTTTAGAAGGCTTTTGACTCTCTTGATTGGGAATTCCTTATAAACACTCTCTTAAGTTTTTTCTATGTAGTTTTCTACATAGACAGATCAGTGCATTTCCACTACCTCATATAATCTCACTTCAGGAGAAAAGTCATATGCTCATCTCTTTAAGTTCTTCTCACCTAGCAGCTTGATTCTCCTCCATTACTAGCTTAAACTCTAAGAGATCTCCCTACACCTATCTTGGGATCCCAATCACCATAATAAAACCATACAATGAGTTTCTTCTACTAATTAACAAAATCTAAAAGAGGCTATCTAGTTGATGTAATAAAAGCCTTTCACCAGCTGGCAAAATCCAGCTTACCAAGTTTATTGAGTAACTTGTACACTTATTGGGCATCCCATCTAATGCTACATATTATAATTATTAAATTCATTAAGAAACTTTTGTAAAAGACAAATGGAAGGAACTTATAAATCCTAAAAAGAAAGGAGGATTGAGAATTATTCCCTTTTGGATTGCCAAAAAATAATGATGATCAAAAGATTATAGAGGCTTATAGTGGGTAAATATTCAATATATGTCAAATGGGTGTATGAATAATATTTAAAAGGGACTAGAGTTTGGTTTAGAAAACAAAACAACTCCATGTCTTAGACCCTTATGCAAATTATGAAACTGAGGAGCTTGGTAAGAGAGGAGATAGTATATAAGATTGGTGATAGAGTTTAAATAAACTTTTTGTTTGACTCTTGGACTCAGTTTGCTCCTCTTACGGACGTTAATGATCCAACTGCTCTCCATTAAACAATACTTGAAGATGCTAATATAAAGGAAATATTTAGCAACAGAACTTAAGTGTTTGATTCAATTTTCATATCTCCTATTATTAAATTTCTTTCAATGTCACTTTGAATCCAGACAATAAGGATACTAGCAAATGGAAAGACTCCTTTAATGGAATGTTCTCTTCTAATAAGCATAGAGATATCCTCAAACATCATCTTACTTCTATCCTATAGAGAAATTTGGTCTAGTTTAAGTAACTCAGTACTATAGAAACTCCCTACTATAAATAGGATCATAAGTTTCTTAAACATTTCAATCATTTGTCCACTGTTCAGATTAGAGGAAGAAACTATAGAGGACCTATTTTTTCAATGCTTTTAATTTTTATTTCATTTGGAATAGTATGTTGCAAATTGGTAACTTTTCACCCCTCCCCTCAGTTGCGCTGAGATAATGGCCTGGTCCTATCATCTTGCTAATTTTGGCATTCAAGACCATATATTTTTTAAGATATGCTTAGTTAATATCATTCACTGTTTATGGAAAGAAAGGAACTCACATATCATTTAGTAATAATCCAAGACCAATGAGCTAGTTGTGAAGGAACTGTTGACGGCCATAAGAGAACAACTTTTGGAATAGAAGATACAACTTAATTATAGTCAAAACATTGCCAGTCGATGAAGATTAATGTAAGTCCTTTTGTCCTCAATTATTATGCAAGTTTGCTACTAATCTTAGCTATTGGGATAGTTAAAAATTAAGAAAATTGATAGTTAAAAATTAAGAAAATTGACATTCACCTTTTACATGTTAAGCTTCGAGGCTTAAGCACTAGTTTCATAGTTGTATTCATTAGTAAAGTAATGAGTAGGGGATCCATCTTTTAGCCCTTTGGTTTCTTATAACCCCTTTGGATCTTTGGTACAATGGAATTTAATTTAATTTTTCAATAAAAATAAATTATGATTTTATACTTAAATAATGGAAGGAAATATGTACTTAATATTTTAATGAGTGATTTAATTGTAAATAGTCTCATCAAATGCACATTACATATATAATGTCATATATTTAAACATGTAATCCAATATGTGCATACAATATATCAAACGTATATATACACACATATATAGATAAACATGTAACTTACTATACAAATATAATCAAGTTGTATGTATTGACATTACACATTATTTGATTCTAATTATTTGATCTTCATAATCTGAAATAATATTTCTAACTCTTTAGATAATTAAATTATATTAAGCTTATTAATTCCTAAATGAGTTAAGTTCCTATTCCAAATAAAAATTTAAATTGATTTGAAAATAATTTTTTAAATCTAATTGGAAACTATTTTCAATTGTCTTGACCCATAAAATTAATTGAAAACAATTTTTAATAAATTATACTTCTTACTTATTATAATAAAGAAAAACTCCTTTCAAAATTTAACAAAATATTCTAATATAATTAGAAAAACACTTTCCAATCTAATTGGAAACAACTTTTCCCTAATTAGAAAAATATTTTCTAAATATTAAAGGAAACCAAACTTAAGCTTAAATAAAATATTTTAAATTTAATTAAGAAATTCCTTTAATTATTTATTTAAAGATTAGTTTCTCAATTAATTAGAAAATTAGTCATTAATAATTACAAAACTGTTTTCTAAAATATTAAAGAAAGCTCAATTTTCTTAATTAACAATTGAAAATATTTTTCAAACTTTAATCAAGAAAATACGTTTCTATTAAATTAAGAAACTCATTATTTAAATTAAAAAAGAAATAATTTTTAAATAAATAGAGTAATAGCTCTCTAGATGATAAATTTAATTTATTTGAAACACCTTTCCTAATTAAACTAAGAAAACATTTTTCTTATTCCTTAAGTAGCCTACTTAATTAATTCCAATCTAATTAAAATATAATTATTTTTAATTTTAGGAAACGTTAAATTTAGATTTATAACTAATCTAATTATTAATCTTCATTATATTTAAAATAATTGGTTTAATTTTGGAATTGATTTTGAATTTTAAAATTTTTTAATTTATGTTTGGAAATAAATTTAAATTAAGAATACATTATTCCACACTTTAAATAATTTCATTTAATTTTAAGCTAGGCATTCTTCTTTAATCTCTTCCATTAAAGTTGTCTGAATGTGGGATATGTTCATTGTCAACAGTTTTAGACTTGAAAATTTGGATAAGGAATTTGGTCATACCCTATCAGTTTAGATAGCCAATTATGTTGAAATGGTTTGGAGATCCTTTACTCTAGTAGGTATTTCAAGCTCTTATGATCTGTCTATACTTAAAAAAATCTCCCATTTAAGTAGTGACGTCACTACTTTATAACTTTAATAATAGATAAGAATTCTTTTTCATAGGTTAAGAGTCCTTGGTGTTTTGGCGCTAATGCTTTGCTTAAGATGCCCATCTTATTAAAGCATAGCTCCAATTTCCTTCTCGCATATGTCTTCTTCTATTGTGAAGGGGTGTGAAAAATCTGGCAACACTAAGATTAGAGCTGCCATTAATGTCCTTTTAAGTCGTTTGAATTCTTATTATTGCTTCTCCTTCCATTCCCATCTTCTTGCCATTTATTTCTTTAGAAGTGCATTGAGAGGCCTGGCAATAAACTCGTAATGCTTTATGAAATGTCTGTAATATCTTGTCAGCCCTAAAAATCCCCATATCTCTTTTAACATTTAAGGTGGTTGCCAACTTTGAATAGTGTTTATCTTTTGGATGTCAATGGATATTCCTTTCTCGAATATAAAGTGCCCTAGACAATCAACTTGTCTTGCTCTAAAAATACATTTTCTTCCCTTAATGAATAATTATTGCTACTGTAATATATGTAAAATCTGTCGCAAATGTTTTAAATGTTATTGAAAGCTGTTGTTGTAAATGAGAAGAACATCAAAGAAAACTAATAGAAATTTTCGCAACTAGGGTTTGAAGATTTTATTTGTAAGACGTTAGAAGGTAGAAGGTGCATTTATGAGCACAAAAGGCAGCACTGAAAATTTAAAATGTCCCTCATACGTTCTGAATATTGTTTTTCATATGTCTTCCTCCTTTATTCTAATATGGTAATACCCAGATCTTAAATCTAATTTGGAGTACTAACTAGACCCTCTTAATTCTTCCAATAATTCTCCAATCAATGGGATGGGGAATTTATTTTTAATAATGTATTTATTCAGCTCCTTATAGTCTATAGTCTATACATATTCTCCATATGTTGTCTTTTTTCTTATAAAGAATCACTGGTAAAGCATATAGGCTAACACTCTTCATGATGAAACCTTATTCCATTAATTCTTCACTGATCTCTTAATAGCATCTTTTTTTCTCTCCCAGGTATCTGTAAGGTTGTATGTTTATGGTTTCTACCCCAAGTTTAAGTAGGATGCTATGATCATAGGTTCTTTTCGATAGCAATTATTTAGCTTCCTTAAAAACTTTACCAAAATTAGCTAGCAAATTTTCTAATTCCTCTCTGGTATTAGATTTATCTTCCAACATAAGTTGTTACATATGGAACTGAGCTAAATATGATAGACGTAGAATAAATAATGTTTTCTTACTTGAATTTTCCATTAGTTTATTGAAGCCTTTACCTAAGATCTCTTTAGCCTTTTCTTATGGATTGCCCATTAGCCTCATAGTTCTACCCTCGCATTAGAACTCCTTATTATGTGGTTTGAAATTGCACAGTATGTAGTCGATGGTTACTAAACACTGAACTCTTAGGACCATTCCACTTCCTCCTAACTTAATGATCAACACATAGGTGGTAAATTGTAACCCTTGCATCTTCCAAATGAAATCATCCTTGCACATTTGTTTGCAGCTCAATTTTAAGCCCCCTCCTACTGTAATGTTCAGGGATGGTATTTCTATCACTTCTACTTTTACTTTCCTGATCAATATTTCATTTAAGAAGTTGTAAGTACTTCAGCTATCGATGAGGATATACAAAGGTTTCATTTGATGGCTTCCCATAAGTCTCATATGTTTATACTCCTCTCAGTCTTTTAGCCCCCACATCGCTTCTAAATATACGTTGGGAATAAATGGTGCTCCGTCCTCCTACTCCTTGTTTGCTTGTTCCCTTTTGATTGTTTCTTCATCTTACACCATGTACAAATGGAACTATCTTTTCTTGCATTTATGCCCCAGAGTGTACTTCTCATCACAAAAGCATAATCCCCTTTCTCTCTTCTCGTCGAATTCCTTGCTGCTCATTGCTTTCATTCCCCTTAAATTCTTATTATAATTGGGTTGCTTAGTGCCGTCTTGATTTCTTGGTGTAGGAAATAACCCTACCTCTTGTACGCGATTGGTGCCCCTCCTCCTGTTTTCCCCAATGGCTTCACTCCCCTTCCAAAGTATACGAGAATGTTGGCTGCTACTATCACTTCTTATTTCCTAGTGAGTGTGTAAGCTTGTTGGAGTGTTTAGGGATCCATTATCTTGACAGTGAGTTTTAACTCTGGTTTGAGACACTTCAGGAAGAACCCTACCATGTAGACTTTTAACAGTGACAATTAGTTTGAATATCTAACTGAGCACAATATTCTAGTACTGGCCCTTCTTGCTTCAATTCCTTCAAATCACCAATTGGGTCTTCGAATATATCTTCGTCAAACCTCTATCTCAAAATGGTTAAAAATTATTCTCATTTCAGCATTTTTCCTTCATTTTTGTTTCTTATCATTAACTAGTACCACTCCTACGCTACACCTCCCATATGTAAGGATGCTACCTTCATTTTTAGTTCTTCTGGTGTGTGGTCGATTGTGAAAAATTGTTCGCATTGAGAGATCCAACTCTTCACCCCTACACCATCAAATGTAAGGAAGCCAATTTTCCTTAACCTAGTAGGCACTGCGTAGTTTTCATTATCTCCTAGTTTTCTCATTATGGATTATATGTCTTCCTTTCCCATCTTTTGCATGAGTTGCTGAAATATTGACTTGATGTTATTGATCACCTTTTCATTTCTCATTTATGTTTCCAATAGATTGTTCATTCATTCTTCTAAATGAAGTACCTCCGATCCTCTCATGTTTTCTGCCATTTAGCTACTACCAATGATCGTTTGCTCTGATACTAACTATTATGGTATTTTAGCTCACAAAGTTCACTCGCTATTAAGTGGGTTGATTCTTTCCTAGACGTTAGAGTTTTAGAGGGAATAAGACGAAGAAGATATATAAGAAGAAAGATAGCTAATTCATTACTAAATTTTCATTTCGTAATATGTTCATTACAACATCTAATAAACAATAAAGTTGTCTCTAGGTGATGACATGTGTCCCATCTATCGCTTGGTTATTATAATAGTTGCAGAAATTGTGTGTTTCCTCTTTATTTATTAATACTAAATCTTCGATGTTGTTCTCTTCTCTCTTCTCTTTCATCTGCGACATACTCTGGTTATTTATTCATAACACCAAACATATGTGCAATTACGTGGATTGCCTACATTAACCTTCCTTTATGCCCTTCTTCTTACATCTCATTCAAGAAAGAGCCTAAAAGATTAAAAAAAAAGTCTTGGACAATGCACCCAAAAAACAAAAAAGGGTAACATTGCTAAATAAACGTACTAGAAATGAGACTGATTTGTCTCGACAAGTTGCTTTGACATAATGTGTAATATATAACGCACCCAAACCATCAAATTCTTGGCTAGTTTCTTGTTATCTAATGTCATTTTCTTCAACTTGGGGCCTTCAATGTAGGTTTGGTTCTCTTGTTTCTTAGCATTCGTAGTATGATATAAAAGGTCTTTGTAATATTCCACCCTTTCTAGAATGATGTTGTGGTGTTCCACTCTTTCTATATCCAGCTTTTTAACCAATTAATCTTTCCTCTTTATAAAGTGATCATTCTGGTGTTCTGCATTAGGATATGATCTATATTCTATAAGTTTAGTTTCAATGAACATGGTCTTTGCTTTTGCTAGTGCTAACTTGCATTTTCTATTGTTATTCTTCACCTTGTTGAGCCCACAAAGCCCTCACATCCTTTGAAAAGTTTTTCAATGCAAAAGACACAGGCTTATTGGGCATCTTTCATCAATGATAATCAATTATAACATATGACTTCTGGACTATTGAGAGTCATGAAAGAATTTTCCATATGATGGCCAACATAACATTTTACCTCCAAGTGTCATCTTGTTCTTAGTTTCATGGCACTTCAACATAATCTTCTAGGTGCGAGTCAGGTTGAACATGGAAGAAAATAAATAAGAAGCCCCTAAAGCCCCCACCTCTAATTTTTTCAAATGTTAACAACAAATATCTTACTAATAAAATATAAATGACTAGAATTCATGTCTGGATATTTTGATAATTTACATAGAAATTAACAAGTGTATTTTCATTAATTTTTAATTATAATCGTAATTTTTCAGTTAAATAATTTGTCAAGTTTAAATCCAAAACATTAATCCCTTAATTTCAAGGAATGAATCTCATCATTTCTCAACTCAATACTTTGAAGTTATGCAAATCTTTCTAAAGAAAACTAAAATAAATGTTATGAGTGAGTGTTAGTATTCTTGTCAGTAAATACTTTAATTTATCGTTGAGTGAAATAAATTAAGTTGAAATCAATTGAGTAATTGTCGTTTAAATAAAAATTGTATGATAAATAAGATGATATGTTTAATAAAAAATAAAAATATTTACATATATACTTAACATTTTTTAAAATGAGTTTTTAATTAAAGATAACAATGGAAGTTTATTTTAAAAAAGTTTAAAAATAAAAATATCAAATTATTTAAATCACAAGAAAATTTTGTTTCTTTTTGTGCTAAAAGTTATACCATAAAAAAAAGTTCTTGGCAAGGTTAAGAATATTTTGAACATAATTTATCATAAAAGGAAGAAAAGAGAAATGATATACGAAACGGAAATAAAAAAGATCCTGCCATTTGTGATCACAACTTGCAGGCCTTGACTAGGAATTACTAGCCGGTCTCGTTGACCCTAAACTTCTCAAGTCCGACCTTATAACCCAGAGCCTTTATGTCGTGCTGGACTTGTGCTTGGAAATCGCTGTAAGTGAAAGGCTTGTACTTGGAGCTTTGAATCACTCCCCCTTCTGCTGGGAATACAAAGTAGCATATAGAGAGTCGTTCGTCCCATTTGTTCAATTTGACTCTGTGCTTCACACTCTTGTAGTCGTCATTGCTTATTGCCTAATGCATTTCAAAGTAGTTTAAGCTCAAAGAATGGAACTTACAGAAAGAGATATTCTTTATCAGAAATTTACATATAAAAAGAAAATTGACAGGTACATTATATAATAGATAAGGAGAGACCTGCATCATGTCTCCAAGGTTCAGAATCAATGTGTGGGGAATTGGTTTTACTTTGAGCCATTTATCGTCTTTGAAAAGTTCAAGTCCACCAACTTGGTCTTGGAACAATATGGAAATCACTGAGCTGTCTGTGTGCGCATCCATACCCCATGACTCACTAACCATGGAACACTGAGGATACCTGTAAACTCGTACGAACCCCGTGGATTCGGATAGATAAGACTTGGAGTGTTCTGGATTCAGATTGAGGTTTTTAGCCATCACTTCAAATACTGTTGAGGCAAGTTTAGCTAGATGCCTACCATATTCTTCAATTAAAACTCTGGTACGGAAACAGAATATGATATATATCACGATTGACCAGTGCTGAGAGTACGACACATTAATTACTATACATAGGGCTGGAGATATATAGGAAGCATTTCTGAGTTCTGACACTAGTTAATTTTCATTTCTTCAAATCAATAATGTTAGAGATACTAACTATTTTACATCATAGGCTCGGTTGTTAATCAGTGAGAAATTCTAGGGCGGGAGTCCTTAATCCCGCAATGACTTTCAGTTAGTCAAAGGAAGACGTCCCATCAAAAGAAGGGAATCAGAATGACAAAATAAGGAAACAGCACGTGAAGAAGGGACGGCAATTGACAGGAAACAAAATTTCTATTTCTCCAGTATCTTGGTGTCGACTAATCACACCACGAACGATTTAAAAACCATGTTCAGAAAGAGCCGTCAAAGCAAACTATAAAGCACACAAAAGTGTTTTTTCGAAAAGAACCCTGCAAAGTCACAAACAGAAAACATGTAATTATATGGTTTTGGTAATGACTTCAAAATTCGATATTTTTTATATGTGCTGACAACAGAGCTAAACGTAGTTCTAATCTGTTGCCTCATAGAAAAGCATGCAATTATTTGTACTTTAAGATTCGATATTTATGTGGAGACAACAGCAACTAAGCATAGTTTCTCTTATTTGTTGCCTCAAAGTCAAAACAAAAACATCAAGTTATTTGCTTTCGATATTCGTGATTTTCTAGAAACTTTGGCTAGATTTATCTTGTGACACTATCCTAGGTATGAGGATATATACTTAACAAGTATGCTGGTCGTGATTTAAAACTTCAAATTCTTACTTTCTCTTGATGGCTTAATTATTTACCTCTTAATTCAAAAGATGAAAAGCTATAAACATACAATTGAATAATATTTATTTTCTAAGGTGGCTCCATCTAAATTTATTGGTTGAAATAGAATTGTGATGAGATTCACAAAGTAGAACAAGAATAATATGTTAGTCGTTCAACATAAATTCAGATGAATGAATTAGAACACATTCTCAAATTGTAATGTTAAAAGACTTCCAATCCAGATAGAAAAAAGGTTCACAATTGAACTGCATCTTAAATACCCTACAATTAAGCTAAAATGATAAGGATTGAAGGAACACAACAGGAGGAATTTTTCTGTAGCAAAAGATAATAACGAGACTTGCCTATTTCTTAAGAATCTAAAATGATAAGGAAGGTCCAAAGACAAGCTCAAATGGAGATCACTGGAACCGTACGTGTTTGATGCTACTCATTGTTTTCTTGGGATTTGGGTCTTTTGTTTACGTTGGTTTCGCAAAGAATGAGAAATCCTTGCTTTCCCATAAACAACAATAAGTAATGTATCTAGAGCTATTCTTCCCAAGCCAGAGAGTAGAGACAACGTCTTTTTCTCAATTAAAATTTTTATTATCTGTTGGCCTTTTTGGGTGGTGGTGGAGGCAGAGAATGGATGCAAGGACGGAAATGGCTGTGTTTTTTCATTAAAACTTATTGTTTAGGAAACGTGTTGGTGCATGGGGAAATTAAATGCAAGGACCCGTGAATTGATATTAGGGAAAACCAAACAATTAAGTTATATACTGTGTTCTTATTGAAGCATTACATCCACAGATTTTTTGTTTTTGTTTTTAAATTTATTAAAATAAATTTATTTGTTTGAGTTTTTAGTTTCTGTTTTTGATTTTAATTTTTTCTAGTTTTTAAAATCAAACAATTAAGTTAAATATCGTGTTCTTATTGAAGCATTAGATTCACAGATTTTTTGTTTTTGTTTTTAAATTTATTAAAATAAATCTGTTTATTTGAGTTTTTAGTTTCTGTTTTTGATTTTGATTTCTTCTAGTTTTTAAAATCAAACAATTAAGTTAAATACCGTGTTCTTATTGAAGCATTAGATCCACAGATTTTTTGTTTTTGTTTTTAAATTTATTAAAATAAATCTGTTTGTTTGAGTTTTTAGTTTCTGTTTTTAATTTTGATTTCTTTTAGTTTTTAAAATCAAACAATTAAGTTAAATACTGTGTTCTTATTGAAGCATTAGATCTACAAATTTTTTGTTTTTGTTCTTAAATTAAGTAAAAAAAATCTATTTGTTTGAGTTTTTAGTTTCTGTTTTTGATTTTGGTTTCTTCCTGTTTTTAAAAATTTTAAAAACTATAAAAAATAGTTTTTTCCTGTTTCTATTTTTTTAGTAAAAAAATCTATTTGTTTGAGTTTTTAATTTCTGTTTTTGGTTTTAGTTTCTTCCAGTTTTTAAAAATTTTAAAAACCATAAAAAGTAGTTTTTTTCCTGTTTCTGTTTATTTAGTAAAAAAAATCTGTTTGTTTGAGTTTTTAGTTTCTGTTTCTTTCCGTTTTTAAAAATTTTAAAAACCATAAATTTTTTTTTCAGTTTTTGTTTTTATAATATGA
>JAOQML010000195.1:15355140-15376497 GCA_027568935.1 Erythroxylum urbanii | reverse complement strand
AATTTTCCCCGTCAATATTGCCGACGGATGGGTTGGCGGTCGGTAAATGTTTGTTTTCAGCGACGGAGTTATTCATTCCCGTCGGTAATTGGCGACGGAATTTGTTCCGTCGGTACTATTCCGACGCAAATGCTGAATTTTCTTGTAGTGTAAAACTCTCAATACATTGTAAGGGTACAGATCGCATCATGTAGCATATCAGGTTATCGTTCCACGAGGAATTACACAAAACAATTTGAACCTAACTTTATATAAGATATTCAAAATGTGATTTAAATAAAAATAACAACAAAAATTAAAACAATTAATAAAACCAAGCAAATAAGCAAATAACAAGTGAGCTGCTAATTAATATTAGGGTTTGATCAGGGATCGATGTTTAGGACTTATTCTTTCATTATTTTATTTACTTAACTATTGTTGATCCAATTATGTGTTGATCATAGATTTCCTAATATATAGATTACTCTCTCTACACTTAATCAATTAACCTTAATTGAATCCGAAAATTCCAAAATTGCAATCTCTCAATTCACAAAACTTTCCCTAAGGTTTTTAATTAAATTTGAAGCTATCTATTAGACAATTAATTTCTCACACAAGATCTCGTTTCAAATGATTGTTAATTTGAGAATTGCAAGACTTATTAAACTGCCAACTCTCGTTGCCCAATCTAATTTAATTACTTTTGATCCCCTCTTGATTTATTGTCAAGTATAAGCACAATTATCAGATCACCAAAATATGTTTTGAATTAATAATAATAAAAGTCACAAAATAAATTCAAAATAAACCCTGATCTGTAATTTAGAAACTCATAAACATGTTAAACATCTTGGAATTTAGATTACACATCAAGTTGATGAAATAACTAAAGGAAAAGAAGAAAAAGTCTATTTGGGTCTTGATCTGGAAAGTTACAATTCTTGGACATCCTTCTTGATCTCCCTTATTTGATTCACTTTTGTCTATTGGCTGCTGCATTTTTAGAGTGTGTTTAATGTTGTTAAATATTGTATTAGGGGTTTTAGGGGTGTAACTAGGGTTTTTCTACTTTAATCGGTTCCAAAAATGCACCCAAACCCTAAAACAGATGAAAAACTCGTGCTTAGGAAGTTTCTGTCATTATTGTGACATGGGAGTCATGATTATGGCTTTGAAAATTTTCTTTTTGTTACAATCGTGACTTTAGGGAATTGTCATAATCGTGACCTTGCCCATGTAGCTCCATGCACATCCAATATCTTTGTTCTTCAAGAAACACTAACAAACACATCAAACACCTTAAGAAACATAAAATTAAAGCACAAAAACACTTATAATATAAACAAACACTTACATAAACACAAGTATAAGCCTATACATACGATAATCATCTAATATATACCTAAAAACATACTAAAACACATAGCAAAACATAGTATATACTGTACCTATCAATATTCCCATACTTAAACTTTTGCTTGTCTTCAAGCAAAAACAAAAACAAAAACAAACAAACCAAACATAAATATATAATAATATATTAATGCAATATGCAATAATGAGACAATGACATCAAACTGTATTGAATAAATTTAACCGCAAACATCAATCATTGAAGTTGTGTTAAAGTACTAACCTATGCATTTCATGGTTAATCACTTTGAATTGAATATATAGAACTTGTACACATAAATTTATAATTAGTAATCTATCAAAAAACGCAACTATCACTAAGTACCCCTTTATGAAAATTTTTGCTATTTTCAAATATCAGTAGGTTTTACTTATCAAAACACCATTTTTTAATTTTTGTTAACGTTAACCTAGTCTTTTGACGCAAAGGCAATCACCTTGTTATGAATGTCCCTCAGTTACTAAACTAGGCTACGTTTTTTATTATTTAGCTTAGTTGGAAGGTCATTCTAGCCTTTTGATGCGAAGACAAATATTTTGTTGTGAATACTCTTGATTACTCAGCTATATCACATTCTTAATTGGCCAAAATTTTTTTTCGTAACAATCCCAATTAATGCATTACTTAATACTCTACTAAGCTTGTGAATGGGTAAGTTAATGGGGTTTTGGGTTTTTAATTTTTTGGGTATTTTCAAGAAACAAAATGGTTAAGGCTCAACAGAGGTAGCAACGGATAATAAATGGTAGTTCATTTAAGCCAAGGGTTAATACAAAAAAGGCTTTAATAATCTCTATTAAGCATGCATCCAGTAAACTCAGACTGATTCAAAGCAAGTTATGAAGGTAACAACTTAAAGAAGCATCACACAATAATGAGATCAAATGACTATAGATGGAGTCATATAGGCTCAATCCTCATATTGGCTCAAATGAAAATTCATTATGCGTCTCTACACTACCTCATTGCTCAAATGTCAAATTGTGAGTAAGCTTATGTAACCAACTACTTTTCATCACTCAACATGATTCACTTTCTACTCAAATAGCCTAATCCAAGTTTAAGCATGCATTCAATCTAATTCCAACTAGCATGAAAGAATCTCATGGCAAAACAAATCAAAATGATTCAAGTGTGGTTCCATTGCTTAACACAAAATAACATGATATGCCTAAACATGCATCCTATTTAACAAAATGCAAACAGTGAATAAAACAATGCAATTGACAAAGCAAGTGTCACCTCCCCATACTTAAAGAACACATTGTCCTCAATATGACAAGGCAACCACAAATTTAGGAAAAATGAGATCAAACCAAACAAAAGGCATAAAATCAAACAAAATATATGAAACCGGACAAAAGAAATCAAACCAAACAAAGGACAAAACAACTAACAACATAATTAAAACAATGTAAAAAGTTTAGGGTAAGAAAGGCTCATGGAGATTGTGGTGGTGATGGTGTTGGCGAAGGGGCTTCAAAATTATTCCTCTGAATGAACTTGAGGAATTTCTTCTTCATGTGCCACCGCTCCTTGTGGACTTGTCTCATCTGGGTGCCGAGTTCATTAATTTGCAACGTTATTTGCTGATGATTAGAGGTCATCTGGTCGAGGATTTACTAAAATCTGTCGACCTCTGATGGTGTAGTTAGTTCCTCTTCCATTGCTTCTTCTTGTGGCCCTGGGGTTGCTTAGGATGTGGATGGTCGGGAAGTAGCTTCATCCTTGGCCTTCCTGTTCTTAACTGCAGTGCGCGTTTAAGGGTTTCGAAGTTTCATAGAATGGAGCTCCAAAATTTCAGAGCGCCTTAAATAGGATATGTCAAACATATCATATCAAGTCGTATGTACACTATCCAGATCAAGGTTGTAAAACAAAGCCAAAGCAGTAACAAAATATAGGGCATGCCAAAATAAGAGCTCTTCTTATTAACACAATTGACAATAGATCAAAAAATCTGATAAGGTGTATTTATTTTGAGTTTTCAATCCATGCATCAAAGGAAGAAAAGTTCCTTGGCCGAGCACTTATTACTTTCAGTTTTATTGAAAACCATTAAGCACATAAATTTATGAAGAAGTAAATACTCGACATTATGAATTAAAGTATTTGGTGCATTCCTAGAGTTAAAATTAACTTCACCCGTTATAATTTTCTAGTAATTATTCACATTAAAGTTATCGTGATCATCTAAAATTTTTGTGTTCGATAAATCAAAAAGTGCACGAATGACATTATAAGCAAGTTTATAAACATCGCCAGCTATCCGAAACTAGAATATATCCATTTTAGGATTGTAGTGCACAGTGGTGAAAAATTTGACGGTCATCATGGGATAAATCGACACATTACAACGAATGAACCTACCCTAACCAATGTTCACAGCCAATAGCTCAACATTACGCCTCACTCCTATGGTTTCTAATAGTTCAAAGTCAAAATATCTAGAAGTAATTAATTCTCTATCTCTAAAGTCCCGAAATCGCATACCTTCGTCATCCAAAAAATCAAGAATGGGGTATGAAAAGTTACTGCCATATCCGGTTTACCTTCGCCGGAGACTTGAAGGTGCAATTCGTCAGTTGGTTTCCTAACTACCATCTTCTTTGGAGCTATTGCAAAAGAGAAATCTGCAAAAAATAAGGGCAAGAGGGATGAGCTCGTTTTTTTTAGAGAGAGAGAGAACAAATATCACCAAATCCTTGTATTTTTGAATGATTAATGTACAATAAGTGTAAAGGATTGAAAGATTGATGGAAGAAGTGAAGAAAATACCAAGAGTTTAGTGGAAGATGAAGGATTTAAGAGAGTGGGAGAGTAGGTTTTCGTTTTCGTAGAGAGAGAGAGTGTTAAAAGTTAAAGAATGAAGAAAGAAGAAGAAAAGAGGGAAATTTAATTTTTCCCATGGGAAGAGGATTAAGAAGTTGAAAAATTAGAGTAACCCATGACCGTGGGAATTGGTAAGTTTCCTACAATTGTGGGTTAACTCTCCAAAAACTTTTTGGGGAGTCTTCCTACGATCGTGGAAAACTTACCAATTCCCACGGTCGTTGGTTACTCTAATTTTTCAACTTCTTAATCCTCTTCCCATGGTCGTGGGTTACTCCAATTTTTCAACTTGTTAATCCTCTTCCAAGCTTAGCATACATTCTTAATAATCCCGCAACCTATAAACAGCTCCAAACCATCTATCCAATAAGAAATTTGAAGGGAAAACAAGTGAAAACTCAAACAAAATCCAAATAAATACCAAAAATTCAAATCAAACACATTCACAACTAAATAAATCAAACAACAAGTTGACCAGAAACAATCAGAGAAAGATAAAATTCTATGAGTTACCTCCCATGCAGCACTTTCTTTTAACGTCGATAGCTCAATGCTCTCCTTGTGCTTAAGGTGGTTCAAATGAACGGTGTAGTGGTAATGCAGTCACTGATTTCAAAATCTACATATAAGCTACCCGGTTATAGATTCCACCTTCCTTGTGGTTTTCCTTCCTTCGCCTTCTCGTACGTGATCGTTTCTTTTTAAATGCATTCCTAGAATCCTCAATCTCTTCCTTTTGTCCTTGAGGTTTGGTTTCCTTGATATTATTTGAAAGTAGAGGGGAACTGTTGTTTTTCTTTGACGCTTTGAAGGTTATCTATTGCTTTCTTACCCTCAGAGTTAGTTCACCCCCATTAACGTCAATTATCGAGCGAGAACTAGACAGGAACAATCATCCAAGGACTATAGGGGTTTCCACATCTTCTCTAATATCTAGTATATAGAAATCTATGGGAAAGATGAATTTATCAATTTGTACTTGCATGTTCTTAATAATCCCCTTTGGTTGGTGCATTGTTCTGTAGGCCTTTTTCACTAATATCTTTGTGGGCTGTAACTCTCCTAATCCTAACTTCTGACTAAAAGTGTAGGGAATTATATTGGTACTTGCTCCTAAATCTGCGAATGCCTTAGCTATGTTAACTCTATTGATACTGCAACGAATGAAAAAATCCCCTGGGTCTTCTTTCTTCTGTGCTATGTTAGGATTTCCTTCTGTTATGTGCTCCTTCACCTTTTTCTTAACTGGTTTCTTTGACGTGAGCTTTGTTTATAGTTGATTTGTTTTATCCTCAATCTTGATTGACTCAACCTGCTTAAAATTCCTCGTTGCTCTACTTGAACTTGACTTCCGCTGGGCAAGAATGGGATATGGAATTCCAGGTTGAGGCTCCTTGATTGGCTCAATTACGAGCTTTTTGGAAGGACTTCAAAAATTATTAGTCCTTCTCTCTTGTCTCTGTCTTTCTTCACATGTTCAATTTTCTTTTCCTGGGTCTGAGTGATGGCCATGATCCATTCCTTTAGGTTGACCTCAATATTGCATAGTAGACTACCTGTATTTCTAGAAGACAAAGCATTAACAAGTTGACCTACCTGAACCTCCAAATTGTGGATGGATGACGCATAATTCTTCACAATCTGGTCAAACTTTGTTCCCATCCTGTTCTGACTTTCCTCCTGGTTGGAAAACATCCTCTTATGGTTCTCTTCTTGAGTTAACAGTTTGGACCCTAAAACATCCATTAGTTTGTCCATTTTGCTCTCCATTGACCTAATTCGTTCTTGCTGAAATCTAAGAGGTCTTTGTGGTCTTGCTTAACTACCTGTATTGTTAGTGCTCCAAGAAAAAATTGGGTGGTTTTTTCACCCCGAATTATAAGTATTTGAGAAAGGGTTATTACCTTTTTATGGCTGGCCCATGTAACTTACCTGTTCTGTACCATTGTTTATCATCAAGAAACATTCAGCTGAGCCATAGTTGTTCTGCCCGCATAGCTCACACTGTACTTAGATAGCTTTGGCCGTAGATGAAGATGCTCCTTACATGTTGCTTAATTGCTTGGTAAGAGCTATGATCTGTGCCTGCAAAGCAGTAACATAGTCAATCAAAATCATACCTTTTTACTCCTTATCCCCCTGTCCACTCCTCTCGTTTAGCCACATGCAATTGTTGCTCGCTAACTCCTCTAAAAGGTCATGAGCTGCTTCAATAGTCTTCCTTATTAAAGAACCTCCAGCGGCTGCATCTATGGTTCCTCTCGTGCTCAGATTCACACCATTGTAAAACGTTTGCAATAAGAACTCCCTCATAAGGATGTGGTGGGGCAGCTTCTTTGTAATTCTTTAAATCTCTCCCAGGCTTCATAGAGAGATTCCCTATCACTCTGTTGAAAAATTTTGATCTTCTTTATGATCGTCTTGGTCAACGGAAAATATTTCGCGAGGAATGTTTTGGTTTGTTGTTCCCAAGTAGTGATCTGCCCCAAACTAAGGGAATTGTACCATGCCTTTACACTATCTTTCAAAGTGAAAGAAAATAATCTCTATTTAACTACATCGTTAGAAATTCCATTGAATCGAAAGGTGCCGCAAATATCCAAAAAATTAGCAATGTGGGAATTCGGATCTTCGTTGGAAAGCCCATAAAATTACACAGTATTCTGCAATATGTTGAGGAGTGATAGTTTGATTTCGAAATTGTTAGCTCGAATCACTGGCCTTGCAACTCCTTGAGGAATGAATCCTGGCCCCATGAAGTCCATCAGTGTCCTCTCATTTCCTCTTTGTTCACCTTCTTTAGCCATATTTATTTGTGTAAGATTTCTGCACTTCGCTCTTCTTAACTCTCATTCGTGTCTCGTGATATTAGATAACTCTTCTTTACTAATTTCTGTCGATCTTCGCGTGCTCCTTGGGTTCATGCACCTGCAAATACATAAGGAAAAGTATCAAAAACTCTTAAATCAAAGTAATCTAAACTAAACAAGATGATAAAAAAAATCCCCGGCAACGATGCCAAAAACTTGTTGATTGCAAAATAGTCTACTAATTTTATGCTAAAAAATTGCAAGTATACGATTCATGACTTGTAGTTAAAAAGCGGATATCGATCCACAAGGATTATGCTTAGGCACCAGTTAATTAAGATCAATGTTTGTTTAAGACCCGAAATTGTTTTATAGAGATAAACTAGAAAATTAAAATAAAATTAAATGACTATCAGTGAACAATTGATAACACCACAATGTAGAAAATTGAAATTTAAGATTTTAACAACTAAAGAACACTTTTTCCTTATCTTATCTCCCTCCTATTTTATTAATTGAATTATGTCTCACCTAAGATGTCCAAATGTATTAACTACCCTCTCTCAAGGTGCAATTAATTGTCCCTAATCAAATTAAATAAAGATGATCAAGCAATCTCTCAATTTACCAAATCACTCCACCAATTTAACTAGTTGTTAAGTTCTCCTATGGGTGATCAATTAAATTAGCCAAGATCTCTTTTTCAACTAATCAATTAACTTGATGAATGTAGGTCTATAGAATGCCAACTCTCATTGTACGATCTTACACAAATTACCCTATTCAATCTCTCGATCAATTGCAAAGTATAAATGTATTCAACAAAGACATCTTTCATTCAAATCAATAAAATAAGAGTTTAACAAGATAGTTTAAAAGTAATCCCTAAAAATAAATCAGCCACTCATGGTGTCTATAACATCCCCAATCATCGAATATTCCATCATACAATAACTAAAAGAGATAAAATGATTGAAAATTAAATAAAGAGAATTCCTCTTCTTTACCCGAATCTGGAAATTTCAGTGTTGGTAAGCTCTTTTCCCAGTTGTGATTGATGATCCTTGAATCTCCACCTTTCTCAAGACTCCAAACCTGTGTTTTTCACTCAAGGAGGCTATTCTACATGAAGGTCTCACGTCCTCTTTCATCCATAGGGATTTATTATCTTATATAGTCCAACAAACCTAAAAATTAACCGCGTACATCTTTGGGTTAAACATCCCACTATTGTGGGTTCTTGCATTATAATGCTTCCTCTTCTATTCTCCTCTTTTGGTCTTTAGCTCAATCGCAAAGTTGCTAAATCTTCATTCCTACATCAAAATAATCATTTCTTACCTTAAATTAACATAAAAAATAAAAGAACAATAATGAAGATCAAATTAAACGAAAACACACAAAATGAATACTAAAATATAACAGTAATAAACTATTATGCAAGAACACATGTCAAATACTTAGAAAAACACACACTAATGCACAATTGTTAGTCAACTCTTTATTCTTAACTTGATTTTTTCAAAAAGGACCAGCGAAATAGCAATTTATTTAACACACTATTTTTTAATTTCTTAGCCTACCTTGTTTCTTTTTAGTCAATCATCCTCATGAAGGGTTACTAATGATGCTAGATTATTGAATTGACTTACAATTATAAATGTATACAACAAATTTCCTAAAGTGAACAAAATAAATGTCATATCTTAATTAAAATGTATCTCCAGCCAAAGGTTCTTAAAACATAAAATTCACAAGTCAATATGCCTTTACAAATTACATGACCAAGCTCAAAGTTAAACTAATTCCATCAAATTATTTCCATCGACACATTCACATAATTCACCTATATGCAACACATGTTCACATAATGTCAACCTAATAAAAAACTAAGACAATATGATATGAAAAATTCACATACATGATATGCATCATCCCCACATTTAGACAACACATTGTCCTCAATATAAGAAAAACAAACAACACATAAATATAAATAAAAATGACAAAAAAAACAACGAAAAGGTTAAAAGCATGAAACCACTTATGGAGATCAAAGTGGTGAAGGAATTTGAACACCTTAAATAGTGAAGTAGTTATAAATCTTCTTGATATCACGTTGCTATCATTGTTGTTCATGTACCATCTCCTTTAGAAGTTTGTTGTCACCAAAGACCAAATTGAAGACCTTCTTCCAGCCTTCCTCTTCATCACCTTTTATGTCTTCACTTATTAAGACCTCAGTTTACTGCTGTGGTAGTGCAAAATTTGAAATGGCTTGTCCTGTCCTGTCCTGTGTTTAACTTAAGTTTTGGAACTGACATCTTGGAGTGCTATATGATCGACCCCCAAGATTTTAGCTCGCCTTCCTCTTTCAAATAGATCTGAAAAGGAGCTCCAAAGTTCACAACCCTATCATATGCTCCTCTCCCCACCACTTGTGCTTTATCCCTTCGTTTGTGAGCATTTAGCACTTTTTTTGGATCATTGTCACCATAATTAAATGCAAACCTGGAAAATAAACCAAAAACATAACCAAACACACCAAAAACACCAAAAATAAATGTTAATAAAGAAAGGGACCAAAAGATCTTGTAAAAACCACTTCAAAAATGTAACAGTTGTATGGAAATAATGAAATATGTGTAAGAGAAATGAAAATCTAGTTGAAAGATGCATGAACAAGTGAAAAACCTAAGGAAAGTGAAAAGACAAATGAGAGAGATTTGTAGTGGTGGCTAAAGTTTAGAGAGATAACGTGTGTGTGAAATATGAGAAAAGATGAAGATATAGGATCAAGGTTGAAGGAGGGGTAAAATGGGGTTTAGGGAGTGAAAATTATGAGTTGCCTTGGTCTAGCCATATGTCATGATTGTGACTCCAAACTATAGCAATGCACAATAGTGATATGGGAGTCACGATCATGACATGCTAAAATCTGTCACCCTTGTCCTGATTCGTCTTTTTCTTCATGTAATCTTCGAGCTTGCTTCTTTAACTCATAATAACTTCGAAAATAAGGATTTTTACCATCCAAACCATTCCAAAACATTAAAAATAAAACCTAATCCTATAATTCAAAACAAACCTAATTACCTAAATTTGCTAAATTATGGTCACTAACTTGACCATTTATCATCTGAAACATTTTTAGTTAGTTAAAAGGAAAGAAATTACTTCTCTTTCTTGCGAGAATACTCCTCTAAGATACAGCTTACATCTATGTACGTTCACTTTAAAGGTTTCCTTGTTTTGATTTTCTAATTTTAAAGGTCCATGTGCAGATACGAGCGTTACTTTGAAAGACCCATCCATCTTGATTTGAGCTTCCTTAGAAACAACTTTAAGCTCGAATTATATAATAAAATTGCATCTCCAACTTTGAACTCTTTCTTCTAATATAAGAATCATGCCACTTCTTCACCTTTTCCTTGTATAACTTGGCATTGTCATATGCATTATGAAGTTCATCGAGTTCCTTCAATGTAGGAGTCTTTGTTTACCCACTTGCTTCTAGTCAAAGTTTAAAGCTTTTGTCACCCAGTATGCTCTATGCTCAAGTTCCACAGATAGATGACGAGCTTGACCATAAATAAGTCTAAAAAGAGTCGTCCCAATTAGAGTTTTAAAAGCAATTCCATAAGTTCACAACTTCCACTTGTCCACATTTTTACGGATGGTATAGAGTGGTGACACGATGGTGAACTCTATATCTTTTTAGAAGAGAAGCAAAAGATTTATTACAAAAAATGTGCTCCTTCATCACTTATTATCATTCTTGGCACTCCAAATTGATTGAATGGTCTTTTAATAAATTTCTGTACTACTTTGTCATCACTCATTGGAGTTGCCATGGATTTAGCCCATTGTGAAATATATTCCACTCGTACTAAAATATAGATGTTCCCTACAGAGGATGGGAAAGGCCCCATGAAGTCAAGTCCCCACATATCGAAAAATTCTACTTCTAAAATGTTAGATAAAGGCATCTCATCTCTTTTCGAGATGTTCCCCACTCTTTGACATCTATCACATTGTGCGATGGATTCTCGACCATCCTTAAACAAATTTGGACTATAAAATCCACATTCTGTTACTCGTATTGCTGTCTTGTTTGTTCTATAATGCCCAACATACCTAGCTTCGTGACACTGCATAAATATATCTAACATCTCCTCCTCTGGAACACACTTCTTTAGTAGCCTATTAGCATACGTTCGATACAGGATCAAGTAATCCCATAAATAATGTACACTCAGACAAGAATTGTTTTTTTTTGATGATATGATAAATCTGAAGGATGCATACTGTTTAAAACAAAGTTTGCTATATCTATGTACCATGCTACCACAAAGCGGTCAAGAAACATCAGTGTTTCATTAGGGAATCTCTCGTTAATGTCATCACTTTACTGAACTTCCCCTCCTTCCAGACATGATAAATGATCAGCTACTACATTCTTTGCTCCCTTCTTATCTCGGATCTCAACATCAAATTCTTATAAAAAGAGAACCTATCAAATAAGCCTTGATTTTGCATCCTTCTTGGTGAAAGATACTTAAGTGTGATGTGATATATAAAAATGATCACCTTAGAGCCTAAGAGGTAGGACCGAATTTTGTCACATGCATAGAACACCGCTAGCAACTCCTTCTTAGTGGTGGTGTAATTTAGTTGGGGCCTAGATAATGTCTTGCTTGCATAGCATATAACATGCATCTTTTTATGTTTCTTTTGGACTAACACGCAACCCACAACTTGGTTGCTATCGTCACACATGACTTTGAATGGAAATAACCAATCCAATGATGTTAAAATTGGTGCTAATATAGTGCCTCCTTTAGTCAATTAAATATAGATAAACAATTATCATCAAAATTAAAAGGCACTTCCTTTATTAACAAGTTTGTAAGAGGCCAGCAATTTGTGAGAAGTCTTTAATAAAATGGTGGTAGAATCTTGCATGACCTAGAAATGCTCGCACGCCTTTGACATTAATAGGTGGTGGAAGCTTCTCTGTGACATCTATCTTTGCTCTATCCACTTCAATTCCTTAGTACGTGATAACATGTGTTGAGTGCATTGTAAAATTTACCTAACTATGCATACTAAAATTTGTAGTTGTGATGAGTTGAGATCGAATCCATAGGGAACATTCGGTTAATTTCCGTAACAAAATTAATTGATGCAAGGAAAATATAAAGTGGGTTTTTGGATTTTAAACAATTTAGAAAATAAAGTAAAAATAAACTATCGAAAACAAATTAAAGTAAGCAATCGAAATGATTAAAGTCTTGAATATATTTAAGGTCCAGTTCTAGGGCCAATCTCGACCTAAACACGATTAAATATATTCCATAACTATTGATCTAAGACTAACAATATGCCTTGCTAATCTCGATTTTCCCTTAAGTTGTGTTTAATTAAGATACGATTATTAATTTAACCTAACTACTGAATAACCTTGGATATAATCTCTAGATTTAATTCGGTAGATGCATTACGAAGTGGAAATGATCAATATAGGCAGTAACCTCACATGTTTGGATTATCTAACCTAAGTTACATTGTTCCTAACGATTCAAGTTCATTAGATGCTACTAACAAACATCAAATGTAACAATTATGAATCACATTCAACATTATAGTAATAAGTTCGTAATAGAAAAATCTAATAAACATATTAAGATCATCCATACATAACCTGATTCAATCAACTCAAATAACCATAACAATTTGAAAAGAGATTAATAACATTAATCAAGATGAAATAGCTTAATCGTGACTTAGAGTCGATATCATCATTGAATTGGCATCGAGACATCTAACCCTTCATCTTCTCCATAGGTCTCTAAGCATCAAACAAGAACACCTTTGTTTCCATGAAAAACCAAAGCGAAATAATCAAGAAGCTGCTGCTGTTTGGTTATTTTCCAATGTTCACACACTTGGAAACTGAAGAAAACTAAATGAAGGAGCTGTTGTCTCCTTTTCTTCCCATAAAAATTCTCTTCCAGCCTTCCATATTTTTCAAAACCGAAGAGGATAAAATATGCACCAACTACTGTATTTCTTTTCACTCTCAGTTCCTCACTCTCTTAACCAAGATGAGAAAACGTATTAGCTACTATCTCCTTGTCAAAACTGAGAGCTCCTTATATATTCTCAAAATGAAAACAACACCCACTCTTCTTTCTTTTTCAGCCCTTAAACACAGGACCATGGACCAGCTGCCTCCCAATCGTCCCTATATTGCAAAAACTAAAGAGAATAAAAATATTTTAATTGTCTTTCACTCTCAGTTATTCACCCCCACTCCCATCCGACACTTAACTTTTTTTCTTTATTCCATAGCTCCCTTAAACAATATGGCAGCTAGGTTTTAAAAGATATATGGGACAGGTGTATTTCAAAATAAAAGAGGACAAATGTGTTGGTGTTGTCCTTCGGTTGCTGTCCAATGTCCCAGCCATTACTTCCATCTTTTATATTCAAAAGCTATGTACAAAAAGAAATGAGGCAGCTACTTTTCAATGAGATAAAAATGGATAGATGTAACTTGATGCATGTGTTGTTACAGCCATCCCACATTTTTATTCTACTTTTTTCTCCTTTGCCCTCAAAATCACCACCTATTAATCATATCATCCAAAAGCTAGGTTAAATGGAATGGGAAACTGTCTTTTTAATGCAATGGATAGGTTAAAAGCTATGTAACATTTTAATTGTTGTAGCCCTTTCTTGGTAACATGAGGTGTATCAAATTTTCCATCCATGTTACAGCCATCATACTTTTTTCTTTATAATCAAAACTAGGTTTTAAAGTGACAGCTAGCTCATTCTTAAAATTCATGTCACAAAATTGGTAGCATGAGGTATTCTCCTATCTTGTAATTCATGTGACATTTTAAATAAAATGTACACATGCATGCAATTCATTTAATTGTTTATGTCTCACGTGTATGTAATTCATGTTACAACTGTGAGACAATGCTCACGACTGCAACATTTTAATTGCTTAGCCTGATCCATAATACCCCACTCTCCATTTTTATGCTCTATCTTGTCTCCTCTTCTTGTAATCTTCTTCTTCTTCTTCTTACTTCACGAAGACAATAGAGTATGAATATTGAGAAGATGGCTCAATAAGTACGCTTTCAGCTCACTTTAGTTCCTTCACTTCCAAAATGTACCTAAAATCAAATATGAGCTAAAATGAGTATCTTAAGCATTTATAAGGCATTAATCACTAAATGTAATAAATCAAATGAATAAACATTTAAGCACATATCAAGTTCCCCCACACTTAGCTTTTTACCATCCTCGAGAAAATCTTCAAAATCAAAATCACAAACTAAAACTCTTACTCATTTTCCATATTTTCTAAGAATAGATAATCATAAGTAAAGATGAATGACTTTTAAAACCTATAGCAATAACTCAACATTCAAAGATTCTACTAATGATCAATCAGCTTTCATCACCCTTAGAAACTGAGTAATCTAAAGGTAGACTTGGACAAACGGTGTTTAAATAAGATATTTCTATTGGTACACTCAAACACCATTCATGATCACAACAATCCACATCTTTACATGTCATTTCATTTCTCCACCACTAAAAGTTACATGCATAATCATGAATCAAAGGACTTTTCTAGGGTTGTAATATGGAAAAGGGTAAGGTGAGATGTATTGTAGGTAAAGTAGCATAAAAAGCCATTAAGTTAGTGAAGTAAAAGTAACACTTAATGAGATATCAAGTGCACAAGTTAACATTCATTCAAAATCGGGTATCGTTAGCTATGAAGAATGCAACAATTATGTTTCACAACTCAATTCAGCTCTCATACCATAAACAGGTAGGCTATTTGGCTAATGTAGCTTGTAAACAACGAAGTATAACTAATCATTTTCATGTAGCCCGTAAACAACAAAGTATGCCTAATCATTTTCATGAAAATATATGTAATAAAATGTGGTATTAAATAGAAAATCAAAGCAAAGTAAGGATTCACATGTCATGAAGGTCACACATAATAAAAAAAAGAGACTGATATAGATATGTCAGTCTGATACGACTCAAATTCTCATTAGTTTTTTTCTATCACTAGTCACCGCTCTTATAAGAATATTGCACATTAACCAATCACAAGGCTAAAAGTATATAATAAGGTTGTCACGAATTTTTCTAGTCAATTCAAATTCTAATTATGACTAAATAATCTTAAAATCATAGATAAAAGTTCTTTTTCAGTTATCGAATAATTTAATTGAGCTAAATTGAGGGTCTTTAAAGCATAATAGATGGCATGGAAAGCTTTTCCCACTCTTTGTCCTAGAATCGCCCTTATTGAATAGTCGCATGCATCACATATGATCTCGAAGTGAAGACTTCAATTTGGTAGTTGAATCATAAGTGAGGATGTCAAAAGCTCTTTAAGTTTGTTGAATACCTTATACTTATCATTGAACTCAAAGAAGATATGTTGTTGTAATAGCTTGCATAATGATGCAACTATCTTTGAAAAGTCCTTGATGAATCAACAATAAAAACCTGCATGCCTAAGAAAAAAACGCACTTCCTGCACAATTGAGGGGTAAAGTAAAGAAGAAATAAGATCAACTTTAAATTTATCCACCTCTATACCCCTAGCAGATATAACATGCCCTAAAACTATACCTTGATCCACCATAAAATGATATTTTTCCCAATTCAGCAAAAGGTTAGTTTCAATGCATCATTCCAAGATAATAGCAAGATTCTTAAGACATTCAACAAAGGAAGAACCATAAACACTAAAATCATCCATGAATACCTCTATGATCTTCTCATCATACTCGGAAAAATGTTCACCATATATGTTTGGATTGTGGCGGGTGCGTTACATAATCCAAATGGCATCTTTCGGTAAGCAAATGTACTGAATGGGCATGTGAAGGTAGTCTTTTCTTGATCTTAATCCAAATGGCATCCTTCGGTAAGTAAATGTACTAAATGGGAATGTGAAGGTAGTCTTTTCTTGATATTCCGGTGCAATCAAGATCTAAACATAAGTTGAAAAGCGATCTAGAAAATAATAATAGTTATAACCAACTAATCTCTCAAGCATCTAATCAAGAAACAGAAGGGAAAATGATCTTTACAAGTCACTGAGTTCAATTTCCTATAGTCAATACAAACTTGCCACTTGGTTTGCACTCAGGTAGGAACCAACTCACCTTCCTAAGTTGTAACATCCTGTTACTTAGGATAAGGTTAAAATAGTATTTATAAGAGGTTACTAAGAAATTAGGAAGTATAATTAATGCTTATCCATAATCTGGCATATACATAGACGAGAATATTGATTTTTGTACATTAATATGATTGTACCTACATTCATTGACATATTATGGGGTATGAAATTGAATGTGATATGAGATATGACTATGCTTTCCAATGTCTTGTATTTTGGGTCACCAAAGACAAGAATTGATGGATTATAACTTAGCAACTTGGAAATTAATTGTCTCAATTGAGAGATTGATAAATTAATGTGTACATTTAGTCTTAGAAAAATACCAAGTGGCAAGACTACTTGAAACATGGAAACTTAGGATGATTTAGACTATAATTGAGTGACATTTGGCATTGATCATTGTGGGACAAATAGACTAGTAAATTGATGACAAATGGAATTGTTTAATGGGAAAATGGTTGCTGTACTTAAATGACATGTGACCTAGCTTTAATGGTAATATATGGCAGCGCCTATGATTGATAAGTGTTGAACATGCCATAAGACACATGGCTATTCAATTACATGACACCTAACATCTTAGTTGGTGAGTTTCTGCAGGAGTAAGATTAGTTCAGCTCACTTTCTCTTCTTCTTTCTTCACACACACCACCAAAACCCTCACTTCTTTCATCTCCCTATGTACGTTTATGCTTATGTCCAATTTCTAGACAAAAATCCATGTTTTACCCTCATAAAGTTAAGTAAAAGATCAGCTTGAAATTGCCCACATGTTCTAGCCAAAATCCAACCAAGTTCTACCTTGAATGTGTGATGTTTATGCTTGCTTGGAGTACTGTATTGGCTTGATCTTTTGAGCTGAAATTGGAGTTAAACATGTACATAAATGATTAGTATTTATAGTACGTTATGATAAAGAATTGATGACGATGAATTAGGATGAATTACATATGATGTTAATGATTAAAGTGTGTTGGAATATTTTATATAGAGTGTTTTACCAAACATACATCTGTATTTTGGCTATAACCTGATTTATGAATATCCAAATTGGATTAATTTTGATTTATAGTAAACTAGAGACTTAGGGATACATTTTTGATGAAGGAATTGAATTTGGAATCAGTTCTTAAGAGTCTTGAAATTTGGCTTGAAGTTGAGAATTGTGTTCTATCGAGGTATGAAAATAGTCTGTAGCTTTTTGTTTATAACTTGCATGATATTAAAACAAAATGAATGAAGTTGATGTCATTATACACTTAAGACATTGTGGAACATTTTATTAGTAGAAGGTGTTGTTTAAATATCTCATTGTCTAGGTCATAATGGTCATAAAATTCTGACCCTAAATTTGCTTAAGAAAATTTGGAAAGAAAAGCAGAACATGTGATATGGAAAAATATGGAATAGGTACTGTTTTGGGGTTTATGAACAATCATGAATTGTTGAACTGTGTATTGATGTTACTAAACTGAAACTGAAGTAAAAATGAAGGGTTCATCAACTGTACATGATAGAATTTTGATAATGACATGTTTGATTAATGGATTTAGGATGAAAAAGAGGCAATGTGCTGGAATGTTATAAACAGGAGAATTTTCATTAAACATGCTTCGGTATTTTGATTATATCTTGATATGTACATTTCCAAATGTGTTGATTTCTAATTTAGATTAAATTGGAGACATATGGCTACAACTCTCTTGAAGAAGTCCAATTTTAATTCTGTCTCTAAGAATTTCAAAATTTGGCATGAAATTGAGTCTTGGTTTAGGCTATAACACTACCCGAGACAGAAATCATGTCCTGTTGTTATCGAATAAACTGTATTGATTTAGGCTGAATCAGACAAACTTTTCTTCATAAAAGTTGTACATTATTCTCTTAGCTTTCAATTGTTATAAAGTTTGTAATTTTGTGATATTATAATTGAGAGATATGAGTTGTACAACTGGACAACATGATCATGCACTAGCTAAATTTCAAATGTGCTTAGTCTATAGTATTTTGAGCATAGCTCATACAATACTGAACCAAATTGAATGATCTTAGAGTCATTAGAAACTTGAGGGACAGTGGAACAATTATTTAGAAGAAAGTGTTATAGAAATATGCCATTTTCCTGATGATAATAATCATGCAAAGTGGACCTGAAAGTGTTTTTAGACAAATCTGGACTGATCAATTGAATATTGATATATGAATGAATATTGTGACTAGAATAATTATAAGAAACCCGGGATTGTCATGAACATGCATTGTTCATATTTCATATACATAGATGTGCATAACTGAATACTTATACCATTGTGCACAATTGTGATATGTGTAAATGTGTTTTGCATGATATAAAGGAGAATTTGGAGCACCATCATTTAGATATTGCCGGGACTTCAAGGCAATAGCTTTCTGGAGTAATTTATGAGTAACCTAGATGGTCTCATTTAATATTTGTTTGCTATAGATTTTGTACTTAATGTGGAATTAACTGCTTGTACTGATTCCAGACATGAAGGTCCGAAGATTCTGATTGATAAATGTGATATTGAAGTGTTCCTTGAATGTGAATTTGGTGAAATATGTGTTACTCAACATGTTTTTTTTTTTAATGCCAGACGAAGTCCCGATGATATATGCATATGGGACTAAAAATGTGATTGAATGGGAATAAGATTGAAAATATAATTGATTGAATATGAATGAGATGTATTTCATACATGAATGCATGATCAGATAATGATGGTTATGACATAAGTAGCCACTGAAAATGAGCTTAAAGCTTCGAAATGTGATATAAAGCCAAAGGCTCGATATATACAATGAGCCTTGTATTTGCAACGGGTAAGGGACAGTATTAATTAGCCCAGTATCCACAATAGATACGGGAAAGTTTAGACACTTAGTCACAAAAATGTAATAATTGAAAGTAGGTCACATGAACATTGCATATACACATATTAAGTGTAATTGACTGATTGAATTGTAATGTGAATATGTACTTACATGAGGTTGGGATATATGCATTCTATGATATGTGGTGCAAATTGTTAAATGGAAAGTTATGAATTATGTGTTTATATGATTTGATATGTGGTATAAATTGGGTGAACCATTGAGGATGGTTATATCATTGAGTTCGCAAAACTCACTAAAATTGCAATGTTGATATTCCAGGTCCGAGAGAGGACATTAGAGACAGACAAACTCTACAAGAAGACCAATTCTTGTACTTTTGTCAAGAAATAGCTCAAAGATCGGTCAGCTAAGACTGAAGGATTAGTTAGTAGTTCATGTGCAATTCCTCTGTCAAGCGAAGTGTTGTGTATAGGGATTTGACATTGTATATATTCAGATGGTTTTGTAAAGCTACAATGTAAGTTTGTTTTTTTTTTTATGAAATGAAATGAGGAATGCAGTTGGTTTTAAAATTTGGTGACTTTTCTGTATAATAGTTGATTCCATGATTAATTTGGATATGTGTTTGCTCTAATATACCATTATTATAGATTATATACTGGAATGTCCACAGGGTGGTTCGGTATGTAATTTATAGTAGTGGGGTGTTACATTTTGTATCAGAGCATGGTTGACATCTATAGGGACATATAGAAATGTTAAACATGAAATGTAGTGAAAAATACGAATGATAATTGGAGTTATTGGTTATGATAGGTCATCCAACATAGGTGATCAGGAAGGACACTCAGCTGACTTAGGATCGACAAGAGCCAGTAGAGAGTATTTTGTGCCTCGATTTAAGGGAATGCCTCTAAGAGTTCCCAAGAGAAGGGAGAGGAACTACAATAGGCTACGAAAGTAGGGGATTGTGGACTTCTACAAAAGAAAAGACCCTGCAGAGGCCGAAGGATGGTTAATGAGGACTGAGCGAGTATTTGATCAGATGGACTGTGAGGCTGATGAGAGATTTAATTATATGGTCTCACTACCGCAAGGTCCAGCATATCGATGGTGGAAGACTGTTCTAGGTAGTATCACCAGGCCTTGCAATCTAAATCGGGGAGACTTTTTGAAGGCCTTTAGGCAAAATTACATGCCCAATATCTACCTGGATAGAAAGATGAAGGAATTTATGAATCTGAAACAGGGCAGAATGTCAGTAACAGATGGGTTATGCAGCTGCCTTGATTCCTACTAGGGGGACAAGTGCAGGAGATTTGAAGATGGGTTGAACATGGAGATTCGGACAAGACTAGCTCTTACTAACTTGAGCAGTTTCGTTGAGCTCAGAGTAGCCTCGATCTGAATAGAGCAATTGTTAAGGGACAGTCAGTCTGAGCAGAGATTAGAGTCTAGATACAAAAGGCCCAATGAATATCAGGAAGGTTCTAGCAAAAAGTTCAACAAGCACCAGAAAAGACCATTTCAACCACCTGTTGGATCAAGACAATTGGGGTTCAGACAAAGGGGTAGTTTTGTATAGTTTGGCAGTGGAAGAAGTGCAGTGTCAGGTCAGATATCCAATTGTGAGCATTGTGGGAAGAAGCACAGTGGTGAGTGCTAGAGATTGTCTGGAGCTTGCCTTAGATGCGGCTCATTTGATCATTAGGTTGAGGATTGTCCTGCTACAATTGGAGCCCAGTCTGGTATGAGAGGGGGATTAGTGAGTTAGATTACTGTTCAGCTGATTCGAGCTAGTGGGGTTGGACAGAGAGGCCGAGGTAGAGGCAAAGTGAGTTTTGGAAGTCCTTCTGTCAAGACTGAGGTTCGGAGCAACATACCCCAATCTCAGGCCCGAGTATATGTTATGACTAGACAGGAGGCTCAAGACTCTTCGGATGTCGTTGTAGGTGCATTGTTTATCTTTGATTATGAAGTATTTGCATTGCTAGATCCTAGATCTATGCATTCATTTATTGTACCGCATCTGGCATGTAAGTTACATTGTGATAGAGAGCAATTGAAACGTGGATTGGAGGTGAGTACACCGATAGGTAGTACCACCGTGATTGAGGAAGTCTGTAAAAGGTGTTTGATTAGAGTTGATCAGGCAGAATTGGAAGCAGACTTGATTATATTATAGTTAAGGGAGATAGATGTCATTCTAGGCATGGATT
>JAOQML010000195.1:15308517-15339811 GCA_027568935.1 Erythroxylum urbanii | reverse complement strand
TCAATTCTGATTAACACCATATGTTTTCTAATTTAATCTCAATTTCTCCTCTTAATCCTTCATTCTTAAAAAAAATTTTACCCCCAAAGACATTAAAATTAGCACCTAAGCAAAATCAAATTAATCAAAATTAACCCCAGCATAGACCAATCACATGTTTACTAGTAAGAAAAAGATCGGGGTCTAACAGAAAGAGGGGGTATTTTCCCTATTGATGATCTTCTAACTCCCTAGGCATACTCCTTGGTCGGATCAATTGCGGATGTCTCGCTTTTAGCGGTAGTGTAAGAGTTGGAACTACTAGAAAACCTGGGGCTGATGGAAACTTGATGTTAAGCAGGGCTAATAATGAATCAGCAGCTGACCAATTAGTATGTGACGACTCCTTGTGCGTAAAAGTGTACAGGATACGTAAGAACCTGAAGGACCCTGGAGTTCCAGATTTACCTTTTCTAGGACTCTTGGGATGGAGTCTTAGGAGCTTAGGATTTCTCCAGCAAAGCTGGGATGCCTAATGTATATCCAAAAAAAGGGTATACGTTTATCAGTGGATATGTTAGATAATACCACATTGGCATTTCTTGTGAAGCAGTTATAGAAAATATCTGTAGTACATGAATATCTGGCTTTAAATACAGCTGTTATACAAAGTAGTTCTACAGAGAGAGCTAACCTATGAGAAACACATCAAACTTCCTTAGGAACCCATTTAAGCTTAATAAAAAGAGACCTAATGCCCCAAATCAAACACTCACACCTGAATTCAGCACAGCTAGTTTTCAATTGTTTCCTTCGATATATCATTGGTTAACAGTAGTGGTCTTCAACAGCCATAGACCTTCCAATAATGTGCTTGTAGTGATGTAGATGCTGCCAAGATAATCTTATTTTTCTAGTCTCCCAAAGTTATGAGTAATGAGAATTTCCTTAATCTTCCTTTTTCTCGCTCTTTTTCGTTCTTTACTTGTCATTTCTTCTCTTTTGCTTTAACTAAATATAGCTTTCAATGTCTAACTTTCTTTTAGTAAGTTAACTTGCTTCAACTTTGGCTGGTAGAAACATCAAGACAAGATTCTCTCTCTAGATTCTCTCTGGATTCTCACTACCCCTAATTTTGACAACCATTTAGGATGTAGAGTTCAAATTGAGCTTTGCACTGTCTTCCTTCTCACTTGACTTTGTTCCTCCGACTGAAGCCCTTTTTGTGTCCTTTTTAGACTTGTTCTTTTGTTCATCAACCTCTCCCTTTCATTCATTTTTCCTTCTGCAACTACTCCAGTCTCAGGGTAGTGCTGTCATTATTTTCAAAACAAAATTTCCCACCCTCCTCATATTACCTTTTCTAGACCTACATCTCTTGCTTCATTCACTACACTACTGCTTACTTATCAAAATTGTCTCACATTGTTTGCCCCCACACTTCCCAACCTTGCTCATTTCCCCCTTTTACCCTCATGCAACTCACCACCCTCCTCTGCTGAATGAATCCCAGACCTGCCACTTGCTAACACTAAACCTAATATTCTTTCCCCTTCATCTGCATCCTCCAATAAGCCTTCTATTCTCCAGAACACCTCTGATCTTGCTCCCAACATCTGGAGGGAAGCACCAACCTTAGTCACACAACCAAACCCACCTAAAAAAACACAGCAACTTACCAGAACATAAAAGGAACCAGGAAAACTTGGAAACAGGTCGTGGGAGAAAGTATTGAATCTTCCCTCTTCTACAGTCCCCGATGGAAGTGGATGAAAAGTTGAGGGTTTCCCCAAGTATTGACAGCTTACAAGAGGGAGAAAAAATATGGGAAGCTATGATCATTGGCTTCTTTATGGATAAACGTCTGCCTCGTCCTGTAATACAAGCATGGATTCAGAGAAATTGGAAAGGAAGAGGAATATAAAGGGGTAATGCTAACAGAGAATGACAACATCATTTTCACTTTTAGTGCTAAATCAGAAGCTCAAAAAGTGATAGAAGAAGGTCTATGGCACATTTCACAACTTCTATTATTTCTCTAAAATTGGCAGCCTAGAATGGAACTAGAAAAAATAAGAGTCAAGAACATACCCCTATGGGTGAACATCTACAATATTCCACTGGAATATTGGACCACTAAGAGCCTAGCTTGTTAGCTAGCTATTTGGGTAAACTGATCTGTATGGATGAGAATACAGCTTTGAGAAAACAGGTTAGTTATGCTAGATTATGTATGTGCCTAGAAATTTCAAAAGAGATGAAATATTATATTCCCAACTTAAGATTGGCTAATGGTAATTCTCTAAAGGAGAATAAAGTCACGTCACTTATCATCGGAAACCTTCTCTACAAGTTCAGGGAAAAATATGGAACCAACAGGGAAAGTCTTTGAAAGGGGAGATTATGGAGAATTGATGGGTCTAGATGAGAATAATATAGAGGGAAATACAGAAACTGAGGAACTTGAAGGAAAGAAAAAGATGTTCGTGGATCAGGAATTGGATATTCAAGTTGATAGAAATCAGCGCTATGCAGCTAAGGTGGATCAATCTGATCATAACATTGAGAATCAACAGCATAATCAGTTGGTAACCGTGAATATGACAACACAACAAATAGAGGGAGGGGCAGAATTGGAAAACTATATTACAGATAAAGAGGAGTTACAAAATGGAGATCCCCTAGGAGTTCTGCAACAGGCTGCCACACAAGAACCACAACAACCAGATCTTTCGCATTAGATGGAAAATTATGGGGAAAAGATGGAACAAGTACAAACTAGAAAGATCAATCAGAGCAGTAAGAAGAGCTCGTAAGGTAAAATTATTACTACATTACTTTCTAGTTTGGAATGTTAGAGGAATAAACAATCCTTCGAAGCTTAATGCATTGAAGGAATTTGTCTGTATGAGAAGCCTAAGTTATTTTGTCTTTTAGAAACAAAAATCATAATTGAAAACCTGAATAACTTAGATTATTTTAGGAATCAATGGAAGATTAAATCCAACCATTGATACCATGGATATGGAAAAATCATCAATATCTATAATGAGGAGTTTATAGAGGTGGAGGGTTTAGAAGCTAGTGAGCAATTTATGCATACAAGAATGACTTTCACAATGGAGCACACTTTAGTGTTGGCTACCTTTGTATATGGTCATAATATTGTACTTCAAAGAAGGGACCTATGGAATGTTATAAGAAGACTTAAAGGAGCAGCTAGTGGTCTATGGATCATAAATGGCGATTTCAACTCTACTATTTATCAATCAGAAGCTAAAGGGAACTTTAATCTACAAAACTATAATTCAAACTTGCTAGATTGCACCAAAGATGTGGAAATTTTGAAAGTTAAAATATGAGGGGCTTAGATTTACTTGGAGTAACAAGCTGAGCTCTAATTGGTTTATCAGAAAGAAGTCAGATACGGCTTTGGTGAATGTGGAGTGGTTACCTACTTTTCCAAATAGTAAAGCCATGTTTTTAGACTTGGGAATTTCAGACCATACCCCAATTAAGGTGGACAATCTTTTTAAGAAGGTTTTTTTTAAACACCCTTTTAAGTTTAACAACTTCCTAATCAATGTAGAAGGTTTCCAAGAAGCAGTCAGTAAGGGAATGGAGGTAGAAGTTACTGGTACTAAACAATTCATCTGTGTGAAAAAGCTAAAGGCTATAAAGCAGGAATTGAAAAGATTAAATGGAAGTAGAGCCATTAGCACAATGCAAGAGCTAGAAACTGCTAGATATCGACTCTCCCTTTTATAGAAATCACTGGTTGATAACCTACTGATGAGATTATTGAGAAGGAGGGGAAGGAAGTACTAAGGTCTCACATGCAAGCAGTTGATAACCACTGCTCCTTATTAAGACAATAGTCCAGAGTCAACTGGAATAGAGAAGGGGATAGATACAAGATTTTTCTTCAACACCATTAAGGCCAGAAGGAATGCTACTAGGATCACTTCGGTTATAATAGAAATAGGAGAGATATTATATGAGCAAGATGAAATTACTCAAGATGCATTGAAACACTTCCAAAAGATTCTAGGATCAGAGGGAATACTAGCTCTTCTAGGGAAGTTCTCATGAAGTTTATTACAACTAAAATTCATGAAGATCAAGTGGATCTTTTAATCAGACAGGTTATAGATCAAGAGATGGAAGAAATAGTATTTAAAATGAATGGTTCGAAGGCTCCTGGACCAGATGGCCTCAGTGGCTCTTCTATCAGAAAACTTCGAATCCTATGGGACATATTATGAAAGAAATAGTACATGAATTTTTCAAAAAAGGTGTAATCCTTAAAGAGATCAATAAGACTTCCTTGTGCTTGATCCTTAAAACTCACAACTCTATTACATGGAGTGATTTCAAGCCTATCTCATGCACTAATTTCAGTTACAAGATTATCGCTAAAATATTAGCCAATAGACTGAAATCTGTGTTGCACTACCTCGTCCATGAAAATCAAGGAGCATTCTTAACTAAGCAGAATATTGGGGACAATATCCTAACTTTTTTTGGAACTTCTAAAGGGGTATATAAGAGGAAAATCCCCTCAGAATTGTACATTAAAAGTTAGCCTCCAGAAGGCATTTGATAGTGTCAATTAGGGCTTTTTACTACAGATTATGGAAGTTATGGGTTTCACTCAGATGTTTATCAATTGGATAAAAGAATGTATTTCTACGGTTTCTTTTAGGATCATGATCAATGAGAGCCCATTGAATTGTTTAAAGGCAAAATGGGACTTAGGCAAGAGGATCCTCTTTCTCATTACCTATTTCTATTATGCATGGAGGCTTTTATCCTCATGCTGAAATTCAAGATCTCCTCGACTCCATACTTCAAGTTTCATACAAGTGTAAGTTGCTTTCACGAACTAGCTTATGTTTTGTAGATGACCTAATCCTATTTAATAAGGCTAATATTCCCTCAATTACGATGCTAATGAATATCTTATAAAGTTTTAAGGAGATGTCGAGATTAAGCATCAATTTTCAAAAGAGTTTCTTCCTCTTATTGAAGAGTGCTGCACACCTAGCTAATGCTATTTCTCTTATCACTAGAATAGGTAATCAAGAGCCTCCTATCACTTACTTAAGCATCCTATCTCATCGAGAAGAGTCAGATTTAGGGAATGTTTACCCCTTATTGAGAGGATACAAAGGAGATTAAAATGATGGACTTAAAAAACGTTATCCTATGTTGGCAAACTTCAACTTTTGAAATCGATCATTATGTCTATAAATACTTATTAGTGTTCCCACATTTTCCTTTTCAAGGGACTGATCAAAATTGTGGAAAGGATGATGAAAAATTCCTATGAAGTAAAGGGAAAGGAGAAAGAGGTATAGCTAAGGTCAGTTGGATTAAAATTTGTCAACCTAAAACAAATGGAGGGTTGGGCTTGGAATCTATTGGCAGAAGCAACAAATGCTTATTGTTGAAAAGATTGTGGAGAATTTTAAGTGAGAAGGAATCATTATCAGTTAAAGGGAGCATGCCTATATATTAAAGGGTGGAAGTCTATGGGCATTCAGACCTAAGGACAGTCTCTCATGGTTCTTTAACCAAATCCTTAGACTGGGGGAAGAATTACAACATCAGATTACTTGTAGAATAGGGAAAGAGGTAGAATTTCTTTATGGAATGACAATTGGATAGTTCAGGGAGCTCTAATTCATCACCTGAATGCTAGGGATACTTTGAATAGATTCTCAAAAAAAGATAAAGTCCAAGAGTTAATTGCAAATGGAAATTGGGTTCTTTCCCAAGAGGAGATTAAATCTCTATGGATACCCAGTATCGATAAAATGAAGGAGATGATACATATTTTTGGAATGGGCTAGTAGTAATGGATATAACAAATAGGTAAGCAAAACAACTGAAGTATGGCCAAAATCTTACAGTTGGATGGGATAAATTGATTTGGAGAAACTCTATCAAGCCAAACACTAGTTTCCTAAACTGGTTAGCTATGAAGGACAAACTAGATTAAAATTCATTTCCTTCCTTAAAGTATGTATCCTATGCAACCAAAATGAAGAAGACAGGGATAATCTTTTTTTAAAATGTGAGTTTTCTAATGGAGTTTGGAGACAAATTGCATCCTTATGTACACTCAATAGCAATCACACTAATCTGAATGACATCATCCTAGAGATACTACAAAACCATTCACCCAAACAAGACAAGGAAGTTTACACGGTAGCTTTTGCAACGTACATTCAGGAGATATGGAAGGAGAGGAATAACAAAAGATTTGCGGAAAGAGAAAGAGGGTTACTTGCCCTCTCGAAATCCATCTCTGATAAGATTAGAAAACATCTGGTCATTAACCAATTGGAGAAGAAATGCAGTAAGAGCCTAGCCACTTTTTGGAGACTCTAACCAGAATCCAAGATTACCTAGTACAAAGAGCAGAAAATTTCTACTCCCTAATCTAGCTAGATACTACACACACAATAGTTATGAAGAAGTTTAAAATCAAAGTCTTACCTTACGGAGTACCTCTTCCATGAGATCCTTACGTCAGATCCCTCGCGGGTGCTAAAGATGTATAGTCGAGACAAGAGAATTTCTAGCCTAAGCTCAAGCATGTAGGTAGACCTTTCGAGTATTCATAAGAAGGTAAAATGAGTGAAGACCAAAAGAGAAGACGTAGTTACCTTCATAACCATTTGGTGAAGCTGATGAAGGAGACTTTGAGCCCTAATTTGGAAATGTATGGTGAAACCCCAAAAGAGGAATTTTGCTTTCTCATTTTAGGAACATCCGAGAAAACTTGAGAAAGTTTTGTACACGATGACATGTATTGAGTTTACAATGCCGTATTGTGTATGTTATAATAACATTTTAGAAGGATAATGGTTGTACTAAACCTCTTTCTTTTTAATTCAATTTAATTTTTCAAAAAAAACCTTTTAGGATTTTTCCAGAACCTGTTAGTAATGACCCTTTTGGGATTGACATGCTCATGCTTAATTTTTAGCTCGGCTAAGTGCCTATGCAAATTCTCAGATTGTCAAAGCTCATAAATCTATCAATGTAAAGCTTATCATGGAGAGTGTGTGGACAGGCACAGGTGACTGACTAACATAAAATGAATGAGTTTCGAGTCCGCACTACACTTCACACGCGTCAGTTGCAATGTTTCATTGTAACCCATTTCCTTGTACGTACCACAATCAATTCATGACAAAAAAGATAATAAATGGTATAGGAGATGTGCAACTTCAGTTTTAATCCTGATAGCTGGGTGATTATTTTAGAAGCAAAGGTGTTTATTTTAATTATGAACGTTAGATCATGAATAATTGTAGAAGTTATTAAAGATGAGATAAAATGGTCTTCTGATAAAAAAAACTTGAAGTTTATGATAAACTCATTCTTTAAGGCCTTCATGGTCTTTGGCCAAAATTAGGATCGGAAATGAGAAAAACAGATAAAATTGAAGATACTGCATCTAAAGATGCTCTTACTATCAGAGATGTAGTATGACTCTCATGACTTTCATATATTTGTGTCACGTGATATTTGCCATCACTTTAGAGCAAATGCGTAAATTCAATCCAGTTTTTGATACCATTGTTAACGGAAGTATGGATGAAAAATATCTGTCCAATATTGCAATTGATAGATCTAGCTGGATCAGAGCAAGCCGAAAGAGCTTTGGAGATGACTACATAGGATTTGGCGTGAAGGTAGGGTGGGGAGTTGAGGAGGGGACGTCCAGTTCTACACTGACACAAAAATATTTTAAGTATTTGTTGAGTCATGATTTAAAAAAGGGTATTTGTTGAGTCATACGGCCAATTTCTCAATTAATTTAGGGTTAAATTTAAAATTAAACATTAAAAATTCGAAAATGGCCCTTTTTGCCTTTTAAATGACAAAATGAGGAATTGAGCTTCAGATAATAATACTGTACTGGTTTTTAGCTGATACGGTACGTGGTACCTAATACAGTACATAAAGGTGCGTATCGAAACAATACGATATAAGAAAAAAAATCGTTGCCTTTTGAGTATCCGTCTAGACAATATGGGCAAAGATATTATATTTATACACTAATTTTATGAGTTTCATCATACAGTTCTCGTCTATACAGAGAAGTAATAATACAATATAGGGTTTTAAGGAAAATCAGGCGACTTCCACGTAGCTATTGTGGTCTCCCACGGGTACTCTGCTGGTCAGAGAAGTTCTCATTGTAATAATAGCAGACTCGGAAGCTCCAGCTTTCAGAGCTGCTTTCCCAGCTTCCAAGAACCTACGGACAGCATCTTCAGCATATTTGTTGGCCTCTCCCACCGTCATATTTTTGCCAATATCTGGGTAAGCATTCAAAACATAATCACCATTAAGCTGTGATGCAAGTTGGATCAGCTCAACTTGAAATTCCGAGAGCCTAGCAGCCTCTTTAGGTCCCCATGGCCTCAACGATACCGTCACTTCTGGCAGAGTTTCTGTAACCAAGTTTCCAAGGATTAGTATTGCACAGAGAATGCAGGACACTTGCATGGTATCACGAGGGTGAGGGCTAAGATTACAGCAAATGCACGAGACTACACACACAGATTTGGTACTATGTCAACTCCAGAGGATTCTCAGTTCTTTTATTATTTTAAGGCTTAACAGCACCAATTTGTCTTCAAGATCTTAGTATATTTATGCAAAGATCCTATATCCAGGATAAAGAAGGGAAAGGAAAATAAAAAGAGCACACAAAAGCAAATCCTTGCAATTAGTGGTTTAAAAATACTTTCATTCTCTGACCATTACTACATGAAATACGGTAATCGCATTTAAGGAGCACATTTCAGAGGTAAAACGATTGTCACAGAATGAGGTCAAGATCACGCGTAGGGAAGTCACATCATACATGCAACCTGTAATGCATAAATCCATAAGCAAAATACTGCAGTAAAGCTGTATGACGAGAAAATGAACTGGACTCTTAAGATAAGGACTAGATATAACCTGGACAATCATCCCGTGGGGTATCACGGAGGTAGAAGTACTCATCGAAAGTACCAGCCCAAGCATCTCTCTTTGTCAGAAAGTTAGAATTTAGGTTAAAAAGCTTCTTCACTGTAGCAGGGATAGAAGAATGCTCAAATTGTGAATCAGATTTTGGCCCAATAGGCTCATGGATCACTGCAACATTTAATCATCAATTATTCCACAGGTACATTTAAATAATATAGAAAGCTAAAATTAATACGAGTAAACAAATATGTCATATGTTACATATAATATAGGTGAACAAATGTAACATGTGTCCCTATTCTCAGAAGCTAAAAACAGTAGTTATGTACTTGAAACATGGTTCTAAATAGCAGCCATGATGATCCGTTGTTTAGAATTACCATTATAGCAGCAATCATACTCCTATCGATTGCAATTATTGTAACAGCCTGAAAACACTGTGCCACTAGCAGTCCTCTATTTATTAACGTTGACTTCAAGTATAAAATCCAAAATGATAACTTCAACAAAACAAAAACAAAGTAGTGGTCGAATTGCAGAATTTCAAAGCAAATCTTAATTGTTCAGGCCAAGGGATGGAAGAGCAATGAGTATGTTACATGAAAAGAAGCTCGAAGTGAGCTGTAGTGAACGGGCTGAAGTTAGCTCTGGTAAAAAGAGCCAACTGGGAATAAACGTCAAAGTGAAATTGATGCAGAAGAACTTAATATCTCTAAAAGAAATAAAAGAGGAAAGATTAGTCAATCACAAACTTTAATTTGGTGGGATGAGATTTGGAAATTGAGTTGGTATCAAAATAGGTTGAGATTTAGGTTGAGTTAGAATTTTTTATCAGAAAGAAACTAGTATTACATGTTATTTTATTTTAGACATGCTATTTAGTTATATAGGACTTATAAAATTTCAATTATAATAGGATTTAAATTAGGAACTCTTTCCTTCTAAAATAAGGATTCCAAGAACTATATATATGTGTATTCAACTCTTCACTAAAAATAAGCAATCTGAAATTTTTCTACAAATTTGAGTTTTCAACTAGAATTCTTCTAAGAGTGATTCTTAGACCCTAGAAGCAACTCCTAGTTTCTTACCATCCATTCTTTGTGTTCACCACAAAATTTCAGCAACCAAAATCCTAAGTTCCAGCATATTAAGCCCTGAAATCCTAAGCCTAAATTTGTAGCAATCAAATCTTAAAATTCCAGCTATACAAAATCTGAAATGTCAGCATTCCTACCAAAATTCAACCTGAAACTTGATATTCCAGTAGTCTAATATCAGTCATGTTTCTTAATTTTGTGATTTTTAGCTACTAGTTAATGACTGCCCTATATCAATTTGGTGTCAGAGCTTTGTTTCACAATAGCAACACATAACGGAAGGGCATATATAGGAATATTCAGCAACCAAGAGTGAGATAAAATACTTAAGAGTCATAGAAAATTTGGACCTTAATGGCCCTCAATCACAAGGTGCTCCAAGAACTAGTCCAAAAAACAATATCAGACAACAAACTACACTTTATGGTGAGGGTAGATGTTATGGGCAGAAACGTGGCAGGATCTTGCAAAGAAAAATTCTCCAAGGGACTGATTTATCATAGGCGAGGTGGCTTGAAGATAAAGAGTTGAAGAGGTCAAATATTCCAGCTGTTGCAGATTTTTATTTCAGTATTTTAAACACTTGTTCTTTTTTTTTTCTGGTCATTATCTCAGTCATGTAAATAGTGGCTCCTTATTAGGAGGAAGTTATCATTTGATTGTTTTAAATTTCAAGCTGGAATGGGAATACAAGGAGGAAAAAAATTTATCTTCAAACTGAGTACGAGATCGAAAGGTTCTCTTTAACGAGCCCTTGTACATTTCCATCATAGGTTCTAAAGGAAGAAAATCAAAGAAAGGCAATCGCCTTCCCAATTTGTAGGTTGATTTCGTGATTAATCGCCTTGTAATAGGCTCTCAAGTCAAGGACTTAACAAATTGGTATTAGAGCCACGAGTTATGGGTGATTCATCTAACAATCTACAAAGGCAGTTTGAGTTGTTCATGAAAAAATACCAGGAAGATAGGCAGCGCGATTGTGCTGAACGAGAGCAACTCTCAGCCTGCCTTCAAGAACTTTCTCGTGATTTGGCTACTACACAGATTGAAGGTCAATAAGGAGATATTGGTGGGAACATGGAACCACAAGACTATGTTCGAGTGGGGGGACGAGTGCCGACGCCAAGGTTTGGCAGGATGGAATTTCCCATATATTATGGTAAAAATGACCCGTTGGCGTAATTAAGCCGTTGCGACTTCTACAACCAACGGATACCAGAGGAAGAAAAGGTGGAAATAGCCTCCTACCACCTGGATTCCAATGTGCAAGTCTCATTCCTCAAATTGGATCGCGACCGGCCAAGGATTTCATCGGAAGGGTTCAAACAACAATGTCATCTTTGATTTGGACCAACAATCCAAAGAAATTGGTTGGGGGAACTCTCCAAATTCAGGCAAAGCAAAACTGTGGAAGAATATCAGTGCCGATTTGAGCAATAAGTAGCACGCACAGGCCCTCTCATGACGTAACAGGAAGTGGAGATTTTTACCAGTGGGTTGCAAGAGCATATCACAGTCGAAGTAGAACTACACAGGCCAGAGATTTGGTTGGTGCCATGAGCCTAGCTCGTTTATATGAACGGCGTGGAGGACCAAGACAAATTTTGAATTCCCCTTCCAAGCCAGTGACGAACAACACTACCACAACACCTACCCAGAGAATCTTTAGGAGGCTCACTCGTGTCGAGATGGACGACCATCGAGCAAGAGGTCTTTGCTTCAACTGTGATGAGATTTACATCAGAGGGCACTAATGTAAACGGCTATTTTGGCTAAATGGCGTGGAGGAATCTGTACAAGGAAATAAAGTAGAATCAAAAACAGAGAAAGCAAAGCCACAAATATCGTTACATGCCATCACTGGAGAACTAAAAGGGGGGCAAACCACGCGAATCCAAGAAAATATTGGAGGGCATCCATTGGTCATTCTAATCGACTCCGCAGCACCCATAGCTTCGTCGATTCTCGATGGGTTTCCACACTTGGGCTAGAGTATGAGCAAATTCGGAAGTTGCATGTGCTTGTAGTCGACGAAAATGAACTTCAATGCCCAGCTCAGTGCCGAGAAGTCCCAATTCAAATGGGACAACAATTAATTTATATTGATTTGTTTGTCCTTACCATTAGAGGTATAGATGTCGTATTGGGGGTAAATTGGCTGAATCCTCGGGCCCCATTTTATAGGATTTCAACACTAGAACTATGACCTTTAGAAAAAATGGACGAATTGTGGAGTTGCAAGGAATTGAGAACTCTAACAGCAATGGGCAATTCCAGACAAGCGAGAAGACCACTTTCCAATTAGATGGGAAAATCCAACAACTCTTGGATGTCTATGCTTCCTTATTTCAAGAACCGCAAGGCCTTCCCCTTGTCAGGACTCACGACCACCACATCAGTCTTGAACTAGAAGCGAGATCAGTGGTCGTTCGACCATATTGATATCCTCATACACAGAAAGATGAAATCGAGAGACAATGCAAGGAGAAGCTGGGACAGGTTATAATCAGAAATAGCCAGTCTCCATATTCCTCACTAGTTTTACTTGCTCCTAAAGCTGACAGTACATGGAGGTTTTTCAAAACTCGAGTTGAAGGTAGGACGTTACCAAACCCTTTATAGTACCCCTCCACGCCTCGCAAGTGAGCCCATACTCACAAGCATTCCTAGTTCGTTTATGCTGGGATTCGAACTCTCGATGACGTGGAAGGCAACCAAGCTGTGATACCACTGATCTACTCAAAACTTGAGTTGAAGGTAGGGCGTTACCAAACCCTTTATAGTACCCCTCCACGCCTCGCAAGTGAGCTCATCCTTACAAGCGTTCCCAGTTCGTTTATGCTGGGATTCGAACTCTCAATGACGTGGAAGGCAACCAAGCTTTGATACCATTTTGCTACCCAAAACTCGAGTTGAAGGTAAGGCGATACCAAATCCTTTATAGCAACCATATAAACAACGTAACGAGAAACAACATAATGAGAAACAAGGTGGAAAGCAGAAGTAAATTGCCTTTCTTTTGTAGACGTTTTAGAATTGTGGAAAGAATTGGGTCTGTTGCTTATAAATTGGAGTTGCCTGCTTCAGCTAGAAATCATCAAATATTCCATGTTTCACAACTTAAACAATATGTGGAGGGTCCTCACAAAGTTCTGATCATAATTCTAGAAGAGATTGTGAAGAATTTTCTAGTGGCTACATTAGAAAGAAGACTGGTTTTCTTAAAAGAAAAGAAAAAAGCTACTGTTCAAGTGTTGATTCAACAGTAAGAAGTGCCGTCAAAATCTCCTACTTTGGAGTACTTATATGAGCTGCAATAAAGATATAAAGAACACAATTTGTGGGCAAGGTTGTCGAGGACATGAATTGGGTCACATTAAAAGAAGCTGGAGTGAGTGGATTGTAGTTAGCTCCAATAATTGAAGTCACTTTAGTATAAAGTGTAAGTTAGAAGATCACTGACCTACTCTCCGATCTTCATCCGTCTAGAATGGTCTAGTCTAATTTCTAGTAGTCTCCTAATCTTCATCCCCTTTGTTCATGGACTAATGTTTTGAGCTATAACCTACTTTAGTATAAATATGAGTTGTAGTATATGATGATGTCTGTGTAGAAAAGTGACTACGTATATGCAAGTGTGCGAGAGGTAATCGTGTATGGGTGTGGGTGCATAATAAGAGACATAATCGCGATAAATGAAATAAACAATGGTGACTCTTTTTAATATTCCTGAGTTTTAGGTGAAGCTTTCTACCTGTGTATGGATAATCAAGAAGCACAAGACTAAGTACTTTCTTCTTCTCCTCCGCAACTAAGTTACTATAAGAGTATAAGAACAATGTGGTAGATCGGAATTTACTCAGTTCCCATCAGAAAATGCTCTACATTTCGAAATATCTTGATTCTTATGAAAGAAAAATAACACAAGTGATTAAGTATCAACAAAAATAATTAGCTTACGATTCACTTCCAAAGCCTTGTTAAATAAAAACCCAAAAACCACTTAATTGACATGAAAAGTGAAAACTAAATACGAACAATAACGAAACTCACCGGTACGCTTGTCAATCCACGGCGAAACCAATATGGTGGGGACCCTCACACCTAATCTATCAAACCGGAAATAATATGGATCAGGCCCAATTATCCCATCAGGGTTCGGAACTCCGGTGATCGGCGTAGGAACATGATCATAAAACCCACCATGCTCATCATACGTAATCAATATGGCCATTTCTTTCCACTGAGGGCTAGCCCTCAGTGTCTCATAGACATCCTTCAAAAACCTCTGCCCTCGGGCCACGTCATGAGACGGGTGGTCGTCGTTCGCTGGAAGAAGCTCAAGGTCGAAGTACCGCTGCTCCACCACGGCGTAGTTGGGCAACCTCCCTAAACGCGCGTGTCGTTTGAAAGTAAGTTCATACTTGTGGAATTTGAACACGTGCTTCAATTTCCTCAGAGACTTGAAGAAGAGAGTGGCGGGGATATTTTGGTAATAAATCCCAAAACTGAGGTCATTTTCGTCCAGAGAATCAAAGATTGTTTTTTGTGGAAATCCATGGATTAGATCTTTTCTCACGTTACTCATGGCTCCATGTGAAGTCGCCGAGTGGACATAAAACCGGTTCGGTTGGGTGGACGCCGGAACCGAAGCGAACCAGCGGTCGAACACGGCGAACTCGTTGGCCAGTGCTGTGTAAACTGGCAACAACTCCGGTTTGAACCCCGACATCACGGTTTTCGACATGTCTGTCACGTTCATGCTTTGCGCTTGTTGTGCGAACCCGTTCATCGGGGCCGGGTTGGCGGAGGTATCGTTTGACCCGAATATCTGTTCTCGGATAGCTTGAAAGGAGTGGCCCGGGTCGGAGTCGACAAAGATGGCGTCGTCGGTGACGGAAATTTCTGGAGAGTTTTGATCGGAGACGTTTAGTCTGTTGGATTCGGATCCGGTGAGGCCATCTATGTCGGGTCGGATCTTCTTCAGCCACCCGAAAACGTGGTCAAAGGAGCGGTTCTCCATAACCACGACCACCAGGGTTTTAACGGGTCCTTTGACTCTGTTTCTGTGACGTCTGTGTAAATTCTGAAAATCAAGGGACTGGGATGAAACTACCAAATAGAGGAAGGCCACCAAAATAAAGGGTAATCGCCGGAGACCCATCCCCAAAAGCCGGTAAAGGATCGGCAGCGGCTTTACCGAGGAAAAAGTTTCACAAGCCTGAAGGGTATTGCTTGAAAAAATAGCGTAAAAGCAGAACAAGAGAAGAATATACCATATATAGTAAATGCGTTGAGGAAGAATCAAAGTTCTTAAGACAGGAAATAGTGGATACGTGGCACAGTTAGGTTCGATGGCTGAATTAACAAGGGATATAGGAAGTTGATGGGTTTGTTTTGTATTTTACAAATAAATAAATAAGTGACAGAATAGAAAGGTTTCAGTTCCAATTGAGAACTGGGCGTTAAATTCAAAGGTTGACAGAGCCGTTGGCTAAGTGGACAAGTAAATTAAAATAGTAAGAACAGCGTTTTTGGTGGGAAACCTTTTATTGTCTGTTAGTGATAGTCTCTTCCGGCGGCTTGGATGTCAATTTCCAGTTCCAGATGATATGTGGCTCAGCACCAAGTCTCGTCTCCGTGTGGGCTGGGGCTTCATTTGCCTTCACTTATTTAGATAGCTTGCTTCAAATAAATTTTCTACCTTTTCCGCCCTGATAAAGACTTGCGATTACAAACTTATTTGTTGTTTTCTCAAGTGAAAGTGGTTGACTGCACAAATATCTTCCAATATAAATCAATTTATGACATTTTCTTGTTTTGTCTTTGCATTTCTTCGTTAAATATTATTAATTTTTATTATTTTCATTATTTTTCAAGAGAAAGTGCAATAAGTGAATTAAAACTCTTAATATTTTGTGCCAATGGCAGGCTAATGAAATATGTATCTGCTTAATGCTAATTATTCTTTAAAAAACATGTATTTACTTATTTCAATGAAATTCAATTATTTATTTTCCAAAAATTGCTTTTTATTTCTTACAGGCAATTTGTACCATTTTAACTTTAGTTGAAATCCTGCCCCTTTTCTAGCTTCTTTTTTTTTTTTCATATTCTTCTCATACAAAAAGGGTAAGTGCATAACTTTTTCTAACTTTTAATTATGTGAATTCTTTCCCTTTAATCAATGTACTAAACGATAGTCCTAATTTGTTGTTTAATAACACATATTTGAGTTTCTTGTTGGATTAGTAGTGTGTAATATGTGAAGCAAAAGAAATGATGTCTACAATTCCAAAAACATAAATAGTAGAAATATTTTATTTAGTTGTCATTCTAATCTATTATAATTTACATAAAACATGATTTCCAATGTTAATAATAAAGTTAATGATTAGTTATATCTACAACAATTTTTTGTCAATTTTTGGAAATAGTTATCAAACTCATATGGAGGGCATGCTCTTAGAGCTACAAAAGAATTCTAATAGAACCTTAAAAACGTAAGTCTTGATGGAATCCTAGCACTTTTGGTCGAAATAAGCATTAAAAAAATCAAGGTTTGGGGCCTTGTTAGAGCTAAAATTAAACAAAACCTTCTCGTTATCTTTTAATAAGAAAGACTTAGTAAGGAACTCATCATATTGCCTAATCAATAGATTAGGAACTATGGCCTTGATTGAAACAGCTGATAAGGCACACCTTAGATAATAGCTCTTCTTAACTCATGAGAATCACACCTACATCATTCCTTAATTTTAAGATTATGTTATGATTCTTTTTAGCAAGAATATATTTATGAAAGAAACAGGTATTATAGTTCCTTTCCTTAAGCCACAACACAATTGATTTTTGTAGTAGCATTAATGTACGAGCTTATAGAGCTTTTCTTAAAATTTGATAATGCTTGTTTCTCCTCAAGACAATCATAAAACTTCCTCTAGCATTATAATAGGTTATCTCTAACAGCTTCAAGCTTAATATTAGCTTACATGTTTAAATTTGGCTTTTTTATCTCCTATTTAATTCTCAGAGCTTCCTATAGAACTTGTAAGATGCATAGCCTTGAACATACAATCTTAAGCCCTCGTTTAGTGCTTCTTGGAGTCCATTAGTCTTACACAAGAAATTAAAGAACTGAATAAGATGATACGTTAAAGTCCCCAGAAAAATCAAGAATCTCTATTAGAGAGTGATTAGAACATAGTGGGTCATTGTAATGAGCTATACTATAATGGAACCTCTAAAGCCATTCATCCCTAACCATTTTCATGTCTAGTTTTTTTCCTCATAAACCATAAATCTACTTTTTGTTACTCTGAGTAAAGAAATATCCATTTAATTTGAGGTTTGTTACCTCTAAGTTAGCAAGACAAGAACTCAGCTCCTTAAAAGTTTTTATTAGATCATCTTGCTCCATAAAATTTTGATAAAAAATATTGCTATTAAAATTCTAAAATAGGATCCACAGTCCTTAATAGATGTCTTCAACCCTAAAATCTCATTCCACAAGGAAGTTTTTTTGAAATGCAAAATTTAAACCATAAATAGAGGTGAACCAAGCTGACCTTTTGCCTAAGACGTCTACTAGCATATGGATACTTTGGGAAGATGTTGAAAATTGAATACCTTTGATGTGGATAGGGTCATAAGAAATCATTATTCTTCTAAGTTGATGTTTATCACAAATGGTTAAGAATGTCCGCTTCTTCTTGGACAACCATAAATCAAAGCATCTATCACTCCCTAACTTAGTCTCTAAAAGGCCAATCATCATTAACTTGATTGAATTAATGTAATTGAAACTATATTCTATTTTTGGGGTCATTAATCCCCTTAACATTAAAAAGACAAATAGATATCAATCAATTAAAGGTTTTAGATAGCCTAATCCTAACTTTACAACTGATTTCATCATTTTAACAAGCTTGCAACTTTCTGGGGGTTTATTAGCTAAAACATTCTTATTGCACCTCCTTTTCCATTCAATTTTGAATTATCACTAACATGAACATCTAAAGGCTTATTCAATTCAATATCAACATATAGAAATGCTTAAAATACATCTCTCATTTTATAAGAGTTCTTATCTAAAGGCTTACAAACATCTATGGTTCCCATTAGTTCAGTATCATTAGTATTATTCAAAGAAATGTTCTCTTTAAGGTCCTTAGGATAAATTTTAGAAGTTCCTATTAAAACTGAAGCATTAGATATAAGAACCTGGTTATCCATCATCTTATCCTAAGAGGGATTCAAATATGGAGTAGAGGAATTGTCCAAATTCATCAATTCCTTATAGATACCAGTTCTAAACCTCTTGCCAATAGGTAGCCAAACCTTCCCTTGCTAATATAATAAAGGTCTCAACTGATAGGGGACCTTAATAATGTCCCCAACTAGGAAGTCATCCTACCCCAATCTAAGTAGAGGAATTTCCTTTAGGAAAATCTTTACTCATATACACATTGATGCATAATTAGGCATAATTAATCCTCTTGTGTGATAAAAATGCCTCATCCTTACATATTAATCTGTCTATAATGCATGCCAAGAGGCCTAAGCCTTTGTTATCCCAATATTCTAAAGGAATTTGGTGGAAATTAACCTATAAAAGAAAATGATTTCTTATATTCTCTAGCATGAACCCCAGCTTCCATATTTGTAAAAAGATTGGCAAGCTATTAAAATGTCAAAGTCCAACTTCTATAACCTCTTAAGCCTTCTGCTTAGTGATAAATTTAAATAGAAATAGATGGTCCTCATTTAGAAAAACTTCTAAGAGTCCTTTTATTCTCCAATATTTCATGACCCATAATTTGTTCACTAAGAAAGCATATCTCTTTCACAGAAGAAGATAACCATCATAAATACCAAAAAATTAACCCTTTCCTTGAGAACCTCTAAATGTGGGGAGATAATCGTGTGACCCTCTTTGATAATTAGTGGAATGTATTGGAGGGATGGGGTTGAGGACTCATCAAACACAAATTTCTAGTTGAGAGGCCTACGACTTGACTAAACTAGAGAACTAGAGGTTAAGCCCTATAGAGGAGGGAAAGGCTAGTTAGAAACTTAAGAAGGAGATGATGGCGCTAAAAAGGAAGTAGGAATAAGAACCAAGGATGATAATTGAGAGGAAGCAACGGTAAAGAGAAGAGGAGAGTGTAAAGGTGGAAAATTGAGAGGAGAGAGCAAGGTCGAGTCTTATTTAGGGCCAGAGCTATCAGATTCCATGGTACAAAAAAGGAAAAAGTCCATGATAACTAATAGGAAATTCTGAAATAAACATTCTAGAAATAGTAAGTAAGGAAGGTAGGAAATAACAAAGATGGAGAACCTAAAAATGTCCTTTTGTGCTTGAAGAAACCGGTAGTAGGACTTAGGGAAAAAGGTTAGGAAGAAGAGTCGTAGTGTCAGAGAGGGAGTAGTGAGGGCCAGGAGGAAGAGTCATAGTGTTTTATGACAAAAGTAAGTATATTGACATAAGTTTCATTTTGTTCGAGAATGGAATAGTAGGAAGGAAATTAACTTGGAGATAATAAAGTCTCTTAATCAAGTTATTGATAATTTCACTATGCCCTTAAGTATAATGTTTTCAAAATTATGGATGATGTTTTGAGTTATTCCAAATTCAAGTTAGAAATGAACATAACTTTTAAAATTATGCTGTAACTTTGAAGGAGTAGTTGAATTATCAAATCTTAATCAATTTAGGTTATTTAAGAGAAATTTTGAATATGCTTTTGTCCAAATTCAAATGAATCTAACCTTAAGTCATTTAGAGTAACTTAGAGAGTGATAATGATAAAATAAATTAGTTATTTTCTAATATGCAAATCTTATTATATCACTAAATGTGTTTTCTCTTTATATTCTACTATTAAGTAAATTTAAGTAGGTAAAACTATATTTATCCATTGTTTTCTTTATAAATAGTCATATATTTTTTCATTTTATACACAAGGAAAAGATCACTTTTTATTGCAAAAGTATTCTTCCTTCATTGTTTGTGTCACTATTTAAGTGTTCATGAGCTTTTATTTTTTCAAAAGACCTATTACCAAACTATTGTAATTCCTAACTAAAATGTAGCTATGTATATGGGATTGAATGCTTTGTAACTGAATCATGGATGGGAATTCACTAGTTTATCATATGAAAAGATTCTAATTGAATGAAAATAAGTTTACTAAATCATATGTAAGCCTGGTGGAATCATTAAAAGATAAAAAGTTAGGTTGGGGGCCAAAGGTTATTATAATGAAAAGGGGTTGATTATCTTGGATCATATGAACCAGTTGATAAAATTACAGCAATTAGGATGTAAATTGCTTTAGAATCAATTAGTTACTAGTTTCTTGAATAGCTAAAAGTAAATAATAGTTTTTCCATGGATATTTTTGTGAAAAGTTCTTATAGAGCTACCTTAAGTATTGAATTGTGCTAATTTTTAAAAGTTTTGCAAGCTAAAGAAATTACTTTATGAAACAAATAATTAAGTAGTGGTTTTCGTGTTATATGAGGCATTGATCAATCATGAGTTTTCTTAAATAACTTCAAATTCTTATCCTTTTCATCATATTAGAGAATAATTTTTTTATAACCTTGTTAATTTATGTTAATGATCCTTTTTTTTTGGGGTAAGTGACAGTCATATCTAAATTAAAAAAAAGGGAAAATTGTACATACAAGAGAGAAACTTAGGTATAACCAATAGCCAAGAGCAAGCAAAAACCCATGTAAAGATCAAAGTATTATAAAGCCAACGTCAAATTTGATTATGCTAGTTTAGTAAACAATACTTATAAGGTAATTAATTCAAGACATTTCTTTATGATTAGTTAAGATCAAAGACTCGAGTTTTTTTAAACATTTCTTTTTTTAAGAAACTTAATTTAAATAATAATAAATATTTGTCAATGCAAGTATATTTTGGAACTATTTGAAGAGATTATTTTTTAACTTTCAAGAAATGTTACCTTTTCTCAATCTAAGTTGCCTTTAGATTTAGTGTCTCTTATGTAAAATATCTCATTTTAGTATAGGTCAATTTAGAAGCTCTTATACACAACTTGATTTATCATATGTTGTTCATCATCTTTAACAATTGATAGAAGGAGTTTCACTTAAAGGTTATACACCACGTTTATGATACTTGAAGGGTAGACATAGTTAAGGTTTACTTTTTGTACTCATTCATATTACTTTAAAATGATATTATGTTTTAGATAGAGCATCATATCCTAATACTAGAAAACAATGTAGCTAGCATTTACATCTTCTTTGGAGACTCTCTCATATTCTACCTATTGGCAAAACATGCCATTATCTCTCATCTTTTTTTAAAGTAGAATATAGGACTGCTCATTTCCATATGATATATAATGTTTCTTTTTTTTTGTACATTAGGACTCATATGTAGTTTGTTTTGTCCTTTGTTATTTTGTTATAGCCAATCTATTCACATAATATCAAAATTTTCATTTCATTTGAGATTATCACGTTATTAAAAAAAAGTCTATGAGGGTGTATTAAGTTGATGCTAGTTTACTCTTCTCATTAATTGTATGATTTCTTTATAAAATCTTTATCCTCTAATTTTTTTCATTTTTCAATATTTAAGTCAGGTGCAAATAACCTACTTTCCCCTAGCTTATGAGGATTATTATATTGATAATGAAAAAGATAAATAAAAGGAGCAACGTTTATATGCAGTTGAAGGTGTCGACATATGTAAAGTATAAATATACAGCAATAAGCAATGCTTCAAATATGATATTCTAGAGAAGCAACATATTTTTTCCAGAAAATAATAAACTTAAGTTTGATCACTTAATTTTTCTTTTATAAATAGATTGGTTAGTAAGCGATTATCAATTTTATTAAATGCTAATTATGTAATTATTAGAGTTGTTAAGTTAGTTTGTATATAGGTAAAGTGAAATCCCAATTGACCTGAATTAATGAGAAAGCTAGTTTGTAATTCTTAATAATCCATGCCATAATATTTTATCTAAAGAAGCACTACCTAACATTCAAGTTATATTAAGAATCATATAGCACCTTAGATATACTTCTGAGGAAAGTAAAAATTGTTAATCAAGGTATGACTTTTCAGATACATATAAGCAAACTAATAAATATAATAGCTTTTAAAGTTGTTAGAACTATTGCCTTTATCTTCTTACTTGCATTCTACTTACATATACCCCTAACTAGTTAGTATTATATGCAAATTAAGGCATTTTAGGTTTATTATTTTATTATTGTGTATATTAAATGTTTTGTTAGTTGTTCATTAACTGTTTGCATATTTTAATTTTGCAATTTAAGGTAGATAAAGGAGAAAGATTTCAAGGTTTTTCAATAGAATTAGGTTTTTGTTAAATTGTTAATTTTAAAGATTTAATTATGTGGAGTTCTGTGTATTTTTCATTATCTGTAGACATATAGAGATGAATATTTGAGTATTAGGAACACCTATAGTTAATATTTAAGTAAATTATAGATACGTTTGTGATTGTGATATATTTGATATGCAAACGATACTAAAAAAAAATCACTATGATAAGTGCACCTAGCATTCTTACAGTATAATTTAGTACATCGAGTGTCGATCTTATAAGGTCTCCAACTACTAGTACTAATCATCTTTCTATTATATAATTTAATAAATAATTATGTATTTTAAAAAGGAAAATGAGAAATCAAAATAACGAGTAAGAAACAACTAATTAGGCGATAGATAAGACTAAGACAACCAGTAGCCCTTAAAACTTTTCCTAAAGTTACAATTGTATTCTTCCTTAAAACGTACATCCTTCCATAAGTAGATTGTCTAAAATCTCTTTTTAATCAAAATCCCTAATAATGCATTACTTTATTCTTTGAATTCCCTTAATAAATTTGACTCTAACTTAGAAGATTTTTATAGTCCTATCATTAAGATTTCATGCAACTTTCATTACTTATGCCTTGATTTGTTAACACATATGATTTCTCAGTTCTTATATATGAAATATGAAATTACTATCATATTTCACTTCAACATAATATAGACTCATGAATAATTACAATGAAAAGTTTGGTTTTTCATTAAATCAATAAATCCAAAATAATAATTCTATAGTTCATCTTATTTAGATTTGTATCCCAATTTAGTTAATAAAAAGACAAATAAAACCAACGATAAACAATAACAAAAAAAAAAGATAACATTTTTGTGAATCTTGAAATCTCAATGCTTATTGATTGAATCTTGATTTTTTCTCTAAGGTTGCTTCGTTTTTACGTTAAGACCTTTAGTTTGACCCCTATTATGTGCCTAGATTACTAAAAGTATATTGAAAAAGAAAAAAGATAGTATTAAAGGTTTCAAAATATTTTAGTCCTCAGCAATAACATCAAAATCTTGATTATTTGTTAAATTCAAAACATTAAACAATACTAAAAGAAAATCACTAAGGAAAGTACATATATCATTCTTATAGTATAGCTTAGTGAATTAAGTGTTGATCCTATAAGGACTATAACTATTAATACTAATCTTCTTTTTATTATCTAATCTAATAAAATGAATAATTGATTTTAAAAAGAAAAAATAACTAAATTAAAATAAAAAGTAAGAATCAACTAATTAGAGTGATAAAAAGAATAAAAACAGTAAATAGAAAAGAATATATGTAAAATCTCCCTAAAACCTTTCCTATGTTTGAATTTATCATGATTTAATGATTAACCCTATTTTACTTACACCGGTAGGAATTCCAAAGTTACAAAAATTATTTTCCTAAAGACGTATAGCCCCTATCCTTAAATTGATTAATTGATTGAAATCTCTTTTTAATCAAAATCTCTAAGGACACATTAATTTGTTCTTTAAATTCTTATAATAAATTTGACTCTAATCAATGATATTTATGTAGTCTTATTAATAAATGCTTAATTGTTCATATTTTTAAGTTTAGTGCATTTCACTTGTTTATTTGAGTATTTTTATTGTTACTGGTACTTAATTCATTCATATTATATTTTTAGGACATAATTTAATTATTTTGATAAAAACTATGAATTCAAAAAAGTTTGGGAAATTTAAAGTTATTTTAATAAAGTTATGAACTTGTAGAAAAAGTACACGAGCATCAACAGATCCATGTACTTACCCATCTAATTCAACATGACCATATTTGCTTTAAAGTTTTAGAGAGTTACATGACTATGAACAAACACGTGTTAGCCATAAACACACCTAAGTTAGAGATCAACATGCTTGTGTTGGAGTTCAATATGCTTGTTGTGTACTTTAACATGTCCATATTTCATGCTAGACAAGTTGTTTTAAAGTTTCAAAGAGTTATATAGCTATGAATGAGCCCATATTAAAGATGAACAAGCTCTTGTTCTTACCCATGTTTACTCCAGATTCAAAGATCTTATGATTTTTAAAGTACATGGCCATGAACATGCTCGAGTACCACCTAGAGACCTAATTTTTGAACTATAAAAGGAAAAATTAAAAGGGAAAGTGAAAAGGAAGCTTAGGAGACACAAATAGAAGCCCTAAGATGGTATTAAAAAGAACAAGGAACGATACCCCTTTGAAGCAAATTTTCATTGATCTAAAGTGAATTTCTTGAAGATCGAAAGGGATCTCATCATGTTTCTTTGATTTTGTCTTCTCTTTAGTTTTGATATGGATTGATATAATTAGGAACTAAATTCTTTATGGTCCCTAGATTAAATGAACCTTAGGATAGGCCTTTTAGTGGTTTTATTTTATTTTATTTTATTTGAATTTATTATTTAGTTTCATTGAGCTGCTATTATATGTCCTTTATTATTCTTCAATTAACATTTTCATATGTTAATTTGTGCTTATTTTCATGAAGCTGAGATTGAGAAATCTTTTGTATAAATGGATCTAGCATAATTGAAAGGATTTATCTACAAACCTAGATATGGGTTGACATAAATCTTCTAGATTTCGGTTAAACCCAACGTGAATTTCATAAATTGATTAATGAAATCATAAGGATTTTAGTTATAAAGATATTTCAATTAATCAACCTATGATTAGTTGTTAATAGACCTGATAAAGAAATTAGCATAACTAAGAAACTTCCACAGTCCAATGAACTCTAGATTAAATTGATGAAGCCTTAATTGTATAAGAAGTCTTAAGAGGATTCGAATTTTGGATACCACTATCTTCATTGATTTTTTTAGTTCAATCTTGGTTCTACTTAATCGAGGGTGTTGATTTATTTTGGTCTATTATTTTAAATTTGAATTTTATCAATCACCACTGCTATAATTTGTTAGATTAGATAATAAAAAGAAGGTTAGTATTAGTAATTCTAGTCCTCATGGGATTGACTTGTACTTGCCAATGCTAGCTATAACTACTCTATACACTTGTGGTAAAATAAATCAATTAAGTTTTTGGTGATATTGTTAGGGACTATGATATTAGGAACACTTAATTTTTATTAATCTATCCATTATTTTTCTTTCACTTTTCTTTTTGTGTTTATTTATTTTTTCTTAAAGCTCTATTGATCTTATATTTTTGGCTTATTTTTCAAGATTTGGGTATTCACTGTTATAGCTATTAAACATAATGGAAGGATGGAGATGATAGTACTCTATGGGGGATTATAATATGCCATTGCTTATGGCAACATTGGAACCTTGGAATACGAGGCATAATAACATGTAATTGAAAGCTCAACTAATATATGTAATGTGTTGTGACAATTGTAATGGTGGCCACCACCTTAATTATGAATGCTAATCATTGGACCATATTTGGGAGGGTCCAATTTTCATGGGGAATTGGCCTTAAAATATCTTATACAGTGATATTTACAATCTGGGGTAGAGCAATGGTGGAACTATTATTTGTACCCCAAATTATTTCCTAAATTCTTGCAACCAATAAACATAATATAGAGAAGTAAGAGTCGAACCCATGAGGAATTCTAGTTCATCAATTGTTATGAAAGAAAATTCTTAACAAAATGGGAGGTTATGATAATATGGAGTTCTATAACAAATAAAATAAACTAAATAATAAAACCAACATGATCAGATAAACTAACCTTGCTTTACGATTACTTCCACCTTTTGAAACTACAATTGATCATTGGCACAAAATAATTGCTTCATTAATCATATATCTGATGTGATATTAAATAAATGTCTTTCCTTATGATAGCTAATTGAAAACATGCGATTCAATTAACAATTATTATTTAACAACTTTAGATACGATCTAAAATTTAATTAAATAATAGCTTTTAGAAAAGAGAGACCATCAAATCAGGATAACACAATATTGATGGTTGCATTTAATCTAGTTGAATGCTTTTCCTAAAAGTAATAATTTTTGACTTAGCTAATTAAAAATTATGTACTATAATTGATTAAAAGAACTAATTTGTATAACAAGTAGCAAGAAACAACACATTGGAGAACTCCATGTCTTCCTCTTGACAATCCACTATTCACCACGCTGTTCATTTCCTTATTCAACCTTCCTCTCATGGATTTTAACACTTTAACTTCACTATCTTCCTTACACTTTGCTATCAATTCCCTCTTACTGCATACTGCCTTTTTATTCATAACTTTCTTAACACCTACTCATTAGATACCTCACAAATCACTTAACCCCCTTCCAACTACATAAATCACACATATTCTTCACTGTCTTTGTTTAATTTACCTCTTCTTAATTCCTGCACTCTAATCCTTGTTTCTTATTTATTAACCATCAGTCCAAGCTTGTCCTTATGGACTTACACTTTCCACCTTTAACCTTAAATTGATCCAATGATCCAACTACATCAACCTCTACTAACCCGCCTACTGCAAAGACATAGACTTAAGTTGTAGGTGATGCAACTAACATATTGTCCTCTTAATGAATCTCTTGTGTAGAGAATAGTCTCTCCACCATTAGAGCTATTAAAGACTGGTGCAAAAAAGTGGAGAACTATACTGCTTGGTTTTTTCATTTACAAGAGGATTGCTTTTCCAGTTATGAAGCAATGGGCCTTTAGTAATTAGAAACAACATGGATTGGTAGATATGTTAGTAAACAATGATGTTGTTTTTCTCTTTCGATTCTCTAACTCAGAAGAAGCCAAATTAGTGTTGCAATTTGGACTATGGTATGTGCAAAATAAACCCATGTTGCTGCAAGCATGGAGACTAGGACTTAAATTAGAAGACCTTAAATATGACAACATTCCCATTTCAATATGTATGGATAAAGTTCCACTTAAATGATGAACTACTAAGGGATTTAGTCATCTTGCAAGCTATATAAGAAGTCCAATCGCATTCGATCAATCTACAGTAGAAATCAAGCACATTAATTATGCTAGGATTGTATTTTAGTTACTTCCTTGTCTGATCTGCCTAAAACCATACCTTACATTCAACTGAACAAATATTTAGAGCCAATAGAGGATCAATTGAAGGTTACATATGCTTGTAGACCACAATTGGATAAGAAATAGATATGGAGACCTATAGGTGGGTTTTTAAAATAGGAAAACACTAAGAAGTGCTGAAAATGAGAAACGTGCAACAAAACAATATGGAGATATCACAATAGAAGTTCTAGCTACAACAGACAAAGCAGACAAAACTAAAAGTGATGGTATCAATGAAATGCAATAAATACAATAAAAGAACGAAAAAGTAGAAGATCCAAATAAGCTTACATAAAATATGGAAAAGAACATTGTAGAAACACTTGAAAGTAGGCTAAATAGTAGATTCATAAAGACTAGGGTATTTTAATAATTGTTAGAAGAAAATTAAGCAGAGAAAAGAGGCCCTCCTTATAAGAGATATGAATATCCTCACATAGAATGTAAGAGGGGCTAATGTCCCTAATAAAAAGCTGATGATCAAGGATTCTATTTTGCAAAATAAACTAGTTATTGCTAGAATTTTATAAACTAAAATAAGAAAGGAGTGTTGCAAACTACTGACCTATCTTCCAACTAATTGGTAGATCATTTCCAACCAAACCTATCATCCAAATGGAAGAATCATTATCCTATATGATTCTAATATTTTATCTGTTAACTATTCTAACATTACATATCAAATGGTGCATTTACAGGTTAATATAAATCAGCTTAATCAGTAGATTTGCATAACAATTATATATGCACATAACAATGCATATCAGAGGAACTTCTTATGAAATCAAATAAAGGACTTAGTAGCTTCAATGAACTTACCTTGGATGATTTGAGATGATTTCAATTCCATCTTAAAAGTAGAGGAAGTAGATAGGACAAGATAAATATGTAATCCTTGCATATAGCTTGGCAAATGTCTAGAAAAAACTCAAGTGACTGATCTACCTTTGAGTGGATGCTTTTACACATGGAACAACAAACAAAATGGTGATCACCTAATCAAGAATTGGTTAGATAGAAGTGTTGCCAATCGAATGTTGATGAATGTCTTCCCTGACTACTTTTCCTCGTACTCATACAACATCTTATTTGACCACACCCCCATTTTAACTAAACTAAAAGTAAAAAACTCCAATTTTTCATTTAGATTTAAAAACTTCATTTTAGAGCTAGTTGGATTTGAAGAAGGAATTTGGAAAGCACTAAGATCTAACATTAAAGGCATTAAGCAGTATGTCTATGTAGGAATTTGGAAAGCACTAAGATCTAACATTAAAGGCATTAAGTAGTATGTCTATGTAAGGAAAATGCAGCTTTTTGAGCATAAAATAAATATGCTTTATAAAGTCAATGTTGGCAATACATACCATCTTGTCAACATAGCAAAAAGGGAATTAGAATCCATCCAACATCTAGTTTACATAAATCCTAGATCTCAAAATTTGCTATATAGCTACATACAAGCACTCCTTTATGATTACTCCTTAATGAAGCAAAACTAGGGTTAATTGGTTAAAGAATGGAGACAGGAATACCTCAGTCTTTCACAAAGCCATAACCTCATGGAAAACCAGAAACAAAATTGTTTTTCTCAAGCTTAACGATATTTATCTTGACTCTCAAAATTAAATATTTGAAGGGGCTTTTAGCTACTTTAGTGACTTAGTGAATTAACCTTTTAAAACACATTCATTTGTACACTTCCTCAAGCAGGTTTTGAAGGATTCTATTACATCTCATGATGCATAATTATTATGCAAGCCTATCTCCTTATAGGAAGTTAAGAAAATACTGGATACACTTCACCTTTACAAAGGCACCTTGACTAGATGGGTTTAATGTAAATTTCTTTAAGAAAACATGGTCTCTCACTAGAAAGATGATCTCAAAAGTAGTTTTGGAAAATTTCAACAATGGCACACTTTTATAAAAGAAATCAACATCACATTCATCCCTTGTTCTAAAGCAAAGTGAGCTAAATCAATTTTCTGACTTTAGACCTATTGCTCGTAGTAATTCCATTTATGAAATTATCTTAAAGATTGAAGCTCAAAGGCTCAAAGGATTACTTGATAAGCTTATTAACTCCACCCAAGGAGCCTTCATACCTAGAAGGGTGATTGGAGATAACATACTCATTATTTGAAAGCCCGTTGGCCATTACTCCAAGAAGAAAAGTAATCCCAATTGTTGCATCAAAATTGATCTTAAAAAGGAATAAGACAATTTCAAATAGAATTTCATTATCAACATCCTATATGATATGGAATCCTCAGACTCTTTCATTTAATGGATTAACCAATACATGATTTACTTCCTTATATAACATTCTTGTGAATAGGCAGCCTACCAAATTCTTCAAAAGCTCTAAAGGTATTCGACAAGGAGATCCATTATCACCCTACATATTTTTTTTACTATAGAGGCACTTTATAAGATAATCATGAGGGTTATTAAAAGGAAAAAGTGTTTCAAATATCATTCAAAGTATAGTAAACTAACTAATATTTTCTTCGCAGATGATCTAATTTTATTGTCCAAGACAGATGCAATCTATACCCACACTTTGATGAAAGCTCTAAAAATATTTCAAAGATCTTCTAAATTATAGTTTAACTACTCTAAGAGCAATATTTTTCTATCAAGAATTGCTACCAACCATATGCAGTTGATCTCATCTGTCACTAGTTTTAAGCAATAAGAACTTCCAATGAAATATCTACGCATTCCCATTTCTACTCAAAGGTTGAGAAAAAGAGACTATATAAATCTATTTGATAAAATTTAATCCAAAATTTCTTCCTCGTGTTCTAAGCATCTTCTAACAACAAGAAAAGCCTAACTAATAATCTCAATTTTAAATTCCATTAACACTTTGTATAGCTCATCTGGCATTTCTAAATTTCATTAGCCAAATCAATTGACAAGTTAATAACTTTTTGTAGAGATAGACTTCATAGAAGTAAGGTGAAATGGAGTGAGGCAAATACTACAAGAACTTATAGAGGGATTGGTATATGCTCTATCTAAAAAATGAACACCATATTGTTTACAAAGAGACTTTGGAGACTCATGCATAGCAAATAATCATTATGGTGCAAATGGATCCATAGTCACTTTATTGAGAGTAGAATTATATAGGCTCTCGATATCAAACACTTCTCCTCTTCTAACTTAAAAACTACCTTGAAATTAAGAAATAGATTCTAAGCTAACTTTATTACACTGGTTAGGAATGGAGAGTCTATTAACTTTTGGTATAATGATTGGCTTTTGATGGGATAACTTATCAATGTCAATCAAAGTACACCTCTCAGAATTTCAATTTCATTAAATGCTTCAGTTGCAGCATCTCTTTCAGACAAGGAGATAATCCAGCAATCATCATTGTCTAGTTCTTTTTTAAATGAAATTCTTTAAACATATATCAACATAGATGAAGACAAACATATCTGGAGACACACCAATAATGGCATACTCACTAATGATTCTTGTAAGAAGTTAATGTTTAAACATTTGCTTAAAGAAGGTTGCACAAAACCAATTTGGTGTAATTATATCAATCCTTGAGCCACATTTACTGTAACACCCCCTCACCCTAAGGTACGCACCAGGACGCCTGTAGGTCGTTCCGACACATATCCTAAGGTAAGGAAGCGCTACGTGCGATCACTACAGTACTCCACATGGCATCATACGAATTTGAATAATTAAACCAGTAATTATAAATCACAAGATTTTTAAAAACCACATTCTTCCTCTTTTCATTACTCA
>JAOQML010000195.1:15233290-15253945 GCA_027568935.1 Erythroxylum urbanii | reverse complement strand
AGTTAGTGATAAATCAAATTATGAGAAGACAATGAAAATAAAAGAACCAATTTTTATGATTTCCTTAAGTTAAATAGAAAATTATCCTAACATATATTTTTATTGAATTTAAAAATAAAATAAAAAGATTAAAAATTGCACTTGAATCAAACATTCGTAAACATTTCAATTAAAGTTCTATTTTATTTTTTGAGATTAGTACGAAAGGAAAGACATGTGTAGCTGATCTACTCAAACCTAAAAATCAAAGTGTTAATATTCTAACGAATGGGAGGAAAAGGCCCAGATGCAACACGAAAGCTAGAGAAGAGACCTAATAGGCATGACTAGTGAAACTGCACTTGTAGGCGTGACTAGTGAAGCTGTAGTTGTTGACAGCAAAAATTAGTTACGAATTCAGTTAATATTATGATATTCTTTATTGATAAAAAATATGGGTATTTTATTATGCCACTTTTAGAACTTATCATATATGCAAATGTGTAGCAGATTTCTCTGTATTTTAGTTTTATGTATATTATTTAGATTGATGCAATATTGTTCAATAAATTCAATATTTTTTTTGAAAGTTAAAGGATTGAATTGATCAAAATAATAGCCTACTGACGACGGAATATTTATGTATATCTTCTATAAAAATAAAATAGAGCTAGCTAATTATTGTAACTTTATAAAGACCATTTATTTTGTATGTCTGCTAAGATTGTTATGTTGTTACCCATAGTTATGAAGATTTCCCTAATATATGGCAAACTTTTTGTTGAAATTTAGAACTTTCCATTGATAAACCTTTGAATATCCTTAAATTCTTTTCATGCCATATCCAGGAGACTAGATAAGTCTACGACATTTGGAGCATTTTCCTATCATCCTTCCTCATTCTTGGAGGTTTTGGAAACCACTGTGTTAGTAGTTGCCAGCTTAATAGGGTTTAGGGGCTGCACATATTTCCAAGGTGCTTCTCTAGACTGGTTTTAACAAGCTACATTTAAACAATAGGTGATTAGCTGTTTCTACAATTCCTTCATAGAACTTCTTGCACTTGGTGTTAACATTTAAGTAAGTTAGCTTGTTTAGCCTCACTAATGTAGGTTACTTCTCCTTCAAGGCTAACCAAACTACATAAGATATTTTTGGGGGCAGTAGGGAGCTCCATACCAAATTATACCATGGAACTAAGTTACCTTTGGGCTCGAGTATGTTTTTGTAGGATTTGACAGTGAAGTTTCCAGTAGGATCCAGTTTTCATTTGATTCTGTCTTTTGTGGAAGGATTTGGTTAGTAATCTAGTTTCCTATTGGGCAATCCATCTATGAATCTACTGGTTTCTACCCATTTGTTTCCTTAGACTAGTGAATAGACCTTGGCATTGGATGAGAAGAAGGATCTTAGTACATAGAAGTTTTAGAGTAAGTAGAAAGGGCTTATAGGGCTCCAATTTTCAAACTATAAGGATAAGGAAAAACCATTACCATTCTTCACTTTTATGTGATGTTGCATTGGTGTTCTATATTTGAAGATCTACTTTATTGTCTAAAAAGCATCCCCTCTCAAGTTTGCATTCCATAGGCTATCCCCTTGAAGAGAGAAGCCATTATCCCATACAATCCATAAGGAAGTCTTCCATGTGAGTATTCTCCATATGTGCTTTGTTACAAGTGTTGCGTTGATTATTTTCTGGGAAATTAGACCTAGGCCTCCCTTCTTTTTTGAAAGTTGCACCTTGTTCCAACTTACTTTGGAAAAAGGCTTGGTAAATATGTCCCCAGTCCATAGGAAGTTCCTCATTAACTTTTTAATGTCTTTCATAATCCTTATAAGTAGGAGATAGTGGGAAGCATAGTAAGTGATCAGATTTGTTATCACTGAGGATAGTAGCTAAAGTCTCCTAAAGAATGAGAGAGACTTACTCTTCCACCTATTAATTCTTGTTAAAATTTTTTCATACAATGTTTTACAGTCTTCATAACTTAGTTTCGTTAAGGATATGAGAACTCTAAGATATCTGAATAGGAGAGAAGCTTGTGTGAACTGTGTTGGATCAGATAGCTCACTAGAAATTCATTTACAGTCATTGGAAAGGATGATGAAGCTTTTTCTTCTATTTATGCTCAATCATGACAAGGAAGTGAAGTGATTCAAGGAGTTCAAAAAGAAATTAGCTGAATACGAATCTTTATAACCGAATATGAGTATGTAATCTATAGACAATAAGTAAGTAATTCCTTATTGTTGTCATTTTTTGTGAAATTTCAAACTGCTAGCCCTTTTAGTTTGCTAAGAATTTGAAGCAATACTTCCATTGCTATTGTGAATAGATAAGGGGACAAGGTGTCCTCTTTCCTAAGTCCTCTAGCTCCTTGGAAAGGCTTCAAAATTTTTTCATTAACAGCCACATAGTAGGAGATATATGAGATGCAACCATTAAACCAGGTGATGTATCTATTAGGAAACCTATCTCTTACAGAACATTTAACAAGAAGTTTTAATTTGCTGAATCAAATGCCTTGTTGATGTCAACTTTGAGCGCACATTGCTTCCCTACACTTATGACATTATATTACTTAAAGAGATCCCAAGATAAAAAAATATTGTCACTACTTTAGAATGGAGTTTTGAGTATTAAGGGCATCCATCTAGTTTTCAAGACTTTTATCTCCTATTCTTTCAGTATGTTGCAACTAGGATTGTTATAGAATCTACCTTGTATAATTTTAAGATTTTCTTTGACTTATCGTGCTTTCTTCTTATAGTATGTAACTTAGATGGAACATTTTTAATTTTATCTTAATAGTATGTAAACTCTTATAGAGTCGAAAGGGCTTGTGACTTAAGAAATATGTTTAAAGTACTTTTAGGTTGTATCTTTGAACTCCTTGTTTTTTGATAGGTAATTGAAAAACTTGATTGGGGATGCTCCTTTTCTTGCTTTATTCAAAATTTGGATAATGATTGGATAGTGATTAGAACATATGCGCTCGTGAAGCTGTGCTTTATAGTTTGGAATGTGTTGAAACCAGTCTTGGTTTGCTACACTTCTATCTAGCTGCCTAATTATGTTCGAGTATCTCCCATACTTGTTGGTCTAGGTAAAGAGGAACCTAATGGAGCTTAAGCCATTCACTTTATTAAGGATAAACAACATCCTAACTTTATTTTTGGTTTGGCATTGCTTCTTACGCCTTTAGACTTATAATTATGGAGAACGTAGTAAAGTCATAAAAGAATATGTAAGTGCCTAAGATCAGAGAGCTAAGATTGGTAAGTTGCTTCTATAAATCCTCTCTCTGAGATTGGTGGTTGGATGCATATATGAAATTGATCCAGAACTTCCCCAATTCCCCATTCTCTATGTGTAGATGAATTCCTTACACTGAGCATTGCATCTGCAATACTTTGATCTGATCAGGGTCATAAGCAACTACTATCCTCCCTTTATGTTGGTGGTTGTGATTTGTAATTCGAAAATGAACTAACCAAAATCTCCATACATATATAAAAGATAAACGGAGATAAAGGATCTCATTTTCTCGCTCCTTTCTTTGCTTAAAAACATTAGGTTTGTTCCCCATTGACCAATACACTGCATGAAATTGTAGTGACACATTGTTTGATCCAACTGACATAATTGCTAGGGAAGCCAAACATTTGAGAGCTTGAATGAGTAGTTCCTAATATTCTAAATCAAAAGCTTCCCGAAAGTATATTTTAAGCACACAACACTTTCCAAATCCTTTACTTTAATATCTATGCAGAATTTCCTAAGCCAAGAGAACATTATCTCCAATATTCTTATATGCTATACAAACAACTTAAGTTTTATTGATTAGGATACCAATAACATTTTTAATCCTTTCTACTAGTATGCTTGAGATTATTTTATAGAGGGTATTGCAACAATAAATAAGTTTGTATTCCTTCAAGGACCTTGGGTTTTAGGATACTGGGGACCAAGCATATATGAGCTTGGTTTACCTCTCTCACCAATGCTCCACTACTGAAGAACTTTATGATTTCTTTCTATACATGCTCCTTGAAGCTTAGCCAAGTTTTCTTATAGAAATAAGCATTTCGTGCATCTGGCCCATGAGCTTTGAAGGAATTCAACCTTTATAAAGCTTTGTTAATCCCCCTACATTAAACGGATCAGTGAGATGAATTGCTTAATTAGAATTAATCACATATGATATGTATATCTCTAGTGTCTTGGCATATGGTTCAATATTTGCTTTCGAATCCAATTGCTTTTTGAAATAATCTTATTATATGCTTTTAATGGATTTTCGTTCCCGTATTCTTTCTCTATTCTCATTTTTTAGACTAGAGATCTTGTTCTGATTCCTTCAAGCTAATATTTTTTTAAAGAAAATGAATTGCATCTATCTCCCTATAGGTTAAAGAAAATGAATTGCATCTATCTCCCTATAGGTTATATTATAGTATGTTTCTATAGGAGTTTGAGTGTGTTTTTAAGTGTTTTCTTATATGATAATCATGTGTTTAAGACTTAAAAGTCTTCTTTTGTTAAGTATTTTTATGTGTTTTAATTGTTTAATTAGTTTAGATCAAGAATTTGATCTTATTTTTATGCTTTAAGGGTTTTTGAATTGTTGTTAGCGAGTGGAAATAGGAAATTAAAGAAAAGAAGAAGAATTTGGAGAAAGGAATGTCATGACACAATCGTAATAGAGGGCATGAACTAGGAATACGATCATGACACCTACCACGATCATAGTAAAGTGTTTTCCAGCATGCAAGTTCTATATACTTTGATGTTATAGGGGTTATTTTTGAACCAAATTAAGTGAGGAAACCCTAGAAGCCTCAAGAAGTATTTAAGGCAACATAAAAGGAGGCTACATATGATATTCAAAGAGATTAAAGAGGAGACATCAAGAGCAACTTCAAATTTTCCAAATTTCCAAATCAAGACACAAAATTGTTTTTCTTTCTTTTCTCTTCATATATTTTATTATCTTGGATGTTGATTTAGATTATTAGGATGTTGAACATGATTATGAGTTCTAAATTTATATTAGAGATTATTCTTGATCTATTTTGTTAAACCTTATTCTTGTTAAATTCAATACATCCATGAATGTTTTGTGATATTTGTTATGCGTATACTTGGTAATAAATCGAGAGAGTGAATGAAGTTATTTGTGTTAAGGTGCGCAATAATAGTTTGTAGCTTAATAGACCTGCAAATATCAAATTAATAAACAATTGAATAGAGATCTTAGTTGTGAATTAATTATCCTTAGGATTGCTTCAAATCTAATTGAATAGATAGGAGTACTTTTGTGAATTGAGAGATTGCCATTCTATTATTATCGATTTCAATCAGGATTAATTGATTAGATCTTGAAAGAAAGTAATAAAAACCTTAGGATACCTAGGATCAAGCAGAAATTGAATCAATAAGATAAAGGGAAGACAAAACAAAGATAAAATAATCCCTAAGTTTTCATCATTGATTAATTTTAATCTTATTGCTAATCTCAATTATTAACTTAATCGATTTTTTATTTTTATTAGTTGTTTTAATTTTAGTAAATTTATTTTAATTCAATCAATCTTGTATTACCTGAAACAAAGTGCATTCAAGTTGTTGGGTGTCTAACTAGTCTTTGCAGGAATGACGCCTTTTGTAATACAAGTTACGATCTGTGTAGTTGCAATATTGAAGTTTTCTATATAAAACTTTAAACAAGTTGCAATTGTTGTCGATGATTGATTTAGCATGCCATACAATTTGAATTCTATTAATTTAAGGACTTTACCACTTTTTTTATGTGATTTAAGTACATTAACACCAAACTCACAAAGGGAAACTGAGCATTAAGTAGACCTTTTCTTCCAACGTAGTGAATGGGAGTTACTTAAACGCATATAATATTTGGTAGCAAAACTATCCAAATTATTTTTGGAATAACAAAGAAGGACATAATGTGAGAGCACAAGGTTCACTACATTTCTAGCAGGATAGGCTTAGATCCTGAGAGTCAAAGTTGGACAAGTTAATGGATATGCTAAGCTCTAAGTTTGATAGCCAAGATGAAATTCAAAATACAATGGTAACCAAATTTAATCAAATAATAGAAAACCACTCCTCTTAGATTCATATCTTGGAGGTTCAAATGGGGCGACTTTCTAAAGCATTGTCAACCAGGATTGTGGGGAGTCTTTCAAGTACTACAGAAGCACAACTGATGTCCTTGTTATGTTATAACATTTGTAGGGGTAACCATTACAATCATCAATGTCAGGAACTAAATTATATATGGGATAATCTATATTGTATGAAAAAATGGCCTCAAAATACACTAGGGAGACAAAGGTCGAATTCACAAATGAAGTTGCAATTCAAGAAGGAAAAAAAAGGAGGACAGAGGAGATAAAGGTTGAAAAAGAGAAGGAAGTCTTTGTTCAAGAAGAGAACGAAGAAGAGTGAATAAGGGTGATTGAGAAGAAGAAAAGTAGTTCTCCTTCTTATAGGATAAACTATTGGATTCAATTGAGGATTCATGGTGTTACATCATTCCCTATTTTATTGACAATTTTTTAAATGAAAAAGTATATTAATGGAGGTAATTAGATTTCCAAAATTTTTAAAATTATATCCTTCTTATTATCTTACAATATTTGGCTTATTTACAACCTACTCAACTACCATAGGAAGAAACAGGTGAAAGCAAGCCATTAATCATAAACCAAGGTCGATGGAAGATGTGAAAGGATAAGTTTTATTTTTATTTTCATTTTACTTTGTTGATGCTTTGTTATTTATATTTTATAGGGAGTTGAAATGATGGATCCTTATGGTATGAAGTGTCTTCAAGTTACCTCTTTAACATCATCACCTCTTAAATCACCATAAGTTTTCTTGCTCATAATTTTTCTTTGTTGTTATTGTTATTTTTATTTGTATTGTTTTGTTTTCCACATTGAGGAAAATTTGTTGTTCAAGTGTGGTTATGTTTATGCATCATGTTAGTTTTAATTAGGTTAGCATTGTGTGAATATTTGGTTGCATAATGTGTACAATGTGTGAATGTGTCGATGACATGAGTTGAATGGAATTGGCTTACTTTTGAACATGGTCATTTAAATTGTAAGGGCATATTAACTTGTGAATTTTGTGTTTTAACTATCTTTGGGATGAATATTCATGTTAATTAGGATATAGCACGTACTCTTTCACCTTATGAAATTTTTTTGTATACATTTATAATTGTCATCAATTAAATTGGCTAACAATTTTAGTACCCTTTCACGAGAATGATTAACTGAAAAGAAATGAGGTAGGCTAAGAAAAAAAAAAAGAACAACAATAACAAAAACAACAACAACTATGTTAAATTCTTAATTTGCTAGCCCTTTTTAAGAAAATTGGGTTAAAAATAGAGCTAGTAACTAGTTGAGAGTTATGAGTTGTGATATAGCTAAGTAACTGGGGACATTTATGACAAAATGTTTGTCTTTGCGTGAAAAGGCTACAATGACACTCCAATCAAGCTAAATAAGAAATATAATTTAGTTGAGTAACCAGGGGACATTCATGACAAGGTGCTTGCCTTTATGTCAAAAGACTACGTGATCATTAAAGAAAATATAAAAAGATGATGATTACAATAAAATCTAACCTACTGATCTTTCAAAAATAGCAAGAATTTTCATGAAAGGTTACTTAGTGATATTTTACCTTTTTAATTGATTAATAATAATAAGTGCATATTTACAAGTTCCATAGGTGTATAAATAGGATGTTAATATTTTGATTAATGTGTATATTCAAATCAAAACACTTAAACATGAAACGAATAAGTTAATAAGTGGACACTTTTTAATGGTTGATGTTTGAGGTTAAGTTAATTCTATGAGATTTGATGCTGTTGTACCATTATTGCTTGGTTGTATGAATGTGTGTTTTTGTGCTTTTATGTTTTGTTTTGTTTACGATTTTAGTTTTGCTTAAGGACAAGCAAAGATTTAAGTATAAGGATGTTGATAAGTATATATTATAATATGTTTTCTAGGTGTTTGAGTGTGTTTTTAAATGTTTTCTTCGATGATAATCATGTGTTTAAGACTTGGAACTGTGTTCTTGATAAGTGTTTTTATGTTTTTTAATTGTTTGATTAGTTTAAAGCAAGAATTTGATCTTAAGTTTTATGTTTTAAGAGGTGTTTGGTATGTTTGTTAGTAAGTGGAAATTAGAAATTGAAGAAAAGGGGAAGAATTTGGAGAAAGGAGTACCAAGACATGCTTGTGATCGAGGGCATGAACTAGGAATGCCACGATTGTGACAAGTCTCATGATCGTGGCAAGGTGCTTTTTAGCACATGAGTTTTTTTATATTTTTATATTTTGGGGTTATTTTTGGAATCAAATTAAGTGGAAAAATCCTAGAAGCCTCAAGAAGTATTTAAGCTAAAGGAAAACAAAAAAATGAGGCTGCATATTCGATTCAAAAAGATCAAAGAGGAGACATCAAGAGCAACTCTAGATGTTGAATCCAATACATCTATGAATGATATGTGATATTTGTTATACTTATACTTGGTAAAAAATTGAGAGAATGAATAAAGTTATTTGTGTTATGGTGTGTAATATAAGTTAGTAGCTTAATAGACCTACAAAAATCAGATTACTAAACAATTAAAGGGATCTTAATTATGAATTAATTATCTTTAGAATTGCTTCAAATCTAATTGAATAGTTAGGAGTAGTTTTATTAATCAAGAGATTGCAATCAATTATTATCTACTTGGATTGGGATTAATTGATTAGACCTTAAGAGAAGGTAATTAAAACCTTAGGATATCTATAACCAAGCATAAATTGAATAAAAAAAAATAAAGGTAAGCAAAGCAAGGAGAGAATAATTCCTAATTTTTGATTATTGATTAACTTTAATCTTATTGCTAATCTTAATTATTCACTTATTCGATTTTTTAGTTTTATTAGTTATTTTAATTTTAGTAGATTTATTTTAATTCAATCAATCTTTTAGTACCTTAAATAAAGTGCATTCAAGTTGTTAGGTTTCTAATTAGTCCTTATGGGAACGATACCATTTGTTAATAAATTACAATTCGTATACTTGTGCTATTGAAAGTTTTTATATAAAACTTATCAACATCTCCTTAATTGATCCATAGAATTTTGAAGTTTTGTCTTAGTGTGGAGCTGTGAGCATTTAGTGGATTATTATATGCATCATGTGCTTGTTTTTTCCCTATCTTGAGATTTCATTCCTTAGATTTGAGTTGAGTGTTGCTTGGATGGGATGATGTCTTCTCCTTATGTCGACGATATTTAAAGATTTACTCTCCATCAATCTTTTGAGAAAAGTTTTCAATGTTTCCTTCACTGCCCTCAATTTCCTCGTGCGTTTGTACTGTTCATATCCCATCGCATTCAATCTTTATCCTTCATCAACAACTTCCTTAAATCCATCTTATGCTGCCAAGGAATTCAAGAATCTAAAGGTGTTTGCTTGATTATTGAGCTAACCAAATTATTGATCTTAATGGGACTGTGGTCTAATGCTAAAGGTTAATTGAAGATGGCTTTGCTTCCTTCGAATTTTTCCATCCATGCTTGCTTAACCAATGTTTTATCTAGCTTTCTCTTTAGTCTCTTAATTGAAGATGACTTTGCTTCCTTTGAATTTTCCATTCATGCTTGCTTAACCAATGCTCTATTTGGCTTTCTCTTAAGTAGTCTTTTAAACTCACTATTTGTTGTACCATGTTTGGTGATTGCCCTCATATTTCAGATCCTCCACCACTATATTGCTTATGCAATTTCTAAATTTAGTTCAAGTTGTTATTGAGTCAAGTCCTCCCCTTGATTTTGAATTGTGTAAGATGCAACTAAATTGTGTAAGATGCTATTGAAATCTCCAATCATTAAACATGATATCAATGAGTTTGTAGATAGGTTCTCAATTTCTTCCTATAATGAATTCCTTTGAAAAGCAAGGTTAACAACAAAAATAAAATTTGTGATAGTTTCTGATCTAAAGTTTTTAGTGTGGCTGATAAGTGAATGGCCTGTGAAGTAGAGTTGTTGTAGTGTATCACATTAGTTATGGGTTATAGAAGACAAGGATCCTGCCTTTGTGATGAGAGCTATGGTTTGACAATAACTCCCAATTATTCTATAAAGTCCATATCTTTGTGATGTTTTCCTCTTTGATATTTGTTTCTAAAAAGCCAAATATTATTGACTTTATTCCCTTGAATTAGTTAAATACTACTTGCTGTTTGTTGAGGTAATTAAAACCTCAAATATTCCATGCTACAACTAACATTTTCAATTAAGTAGAAGACTTCTCCTTTTTCTTTTTCCTATCTTTCAAGATGTTATTTGATTGACAGTTATCCTTTAAATTTGCATGTCCTACATTAAGCCAATAAGAAGAACATGTGATAGAATTGTGGGATCTTCAAACCCATTTTTGGCTTCTTTTATCATATATATGAGGTAAGAGTTTAAAATCTTAACATTAGAAGGTAGTTCAAACTCTAATTTAAACTGAATCCTCAAATAACAAGTAATTTTGAAGTCATAAATGAAACAGGTAAACTAGTCCTTGTCAGCATCAAGTGGAGCGTGTTTCTTGAGGTTGCTCTTCAATGGGGCAGAGGTCGACCCTGAAGCTTTTTTGTTATTTCAGCAACATACTTTCCCTGATAAAAGGCATGTTGCAATTCCAATTCTGTCGGTTGACGGGTTCCATCAGCTGCATAAGTCCCGGCACCATAAGAAGATCCGCCTTTCACTTCATTCATCTCAAACATTCCACTTCCGAAGGTGTATCCCAGCGGAACAAACAGCATACCATGGTGTGCTAACTGAGTTATTGCCGTCAATCTGCAAATAGAAGAAGATATGTTAAAAGCCATGCTGAAAATGTGATTCATATTCATTTGTAATTTTTTTATGTTCATTTTGGTTAGCCAAATCAACTGTTGGAGATAACTAGATTTTTCCATCAAACTTAAATCTGCTTTCCTTATTTGGAAGTGAACACAGTATATATTTTTGGCGTATAAAAGGGTCCACCAGGATTTGAAAACTTTGGTGGAGGAGACTTTTGACCTTCTTTCCGATTGTCTACAATGGGGGAATCAAAACAGGCACATCAATTTAGGAGATGAAGATGGAATTAGGCAGCCCATAGTTAAAGAGAAAAAGCTCTAACAGTATAAGTGAAATATCCAAAATTACTGGCGATAAAAGCAAAAGAAAGAAGGAATGACTGACGCAGTAAGTTCCTGGCCTCCCCCGTGGAAACCAGTGCTCCAGAAAATTCCGGCAGGTTTGCCAGCAAGTGCTTGTGATTCCCATAGCTCTTGTGTGGCATCAAAAAATGCCTTGAATTGGGCTGCCATAACTCCAAAACGAGAAGGAAAACCGAAAAGAAAACCATCAGCCTCACACAGTTGATACGGCTGAATCTCCGGAACATCACTTGCTTTAGGAGGGGCCTTCATTTTCTGTATTATCAAGTTGGAAAGGGTCTCTGGTACCTAATAATTCCACTCCATCACATAAAAATTTGTGAATGCATTATTATTATATTGATTCCCGTCCCCCTCCACCACCAAACACAAAAGACACATGCCCTTAGAAGCCCCGTTTATCATTATACATGACGAATCCAAGTAACACGTTCCTTTTTCAGAAGAATCTCGTCTTCATCATTATACATGATGCATACAAATAACTTACTCCTTTTCCATAATAATCTCATCTTAATTACCTGCCAGAGCGTTGCTTCCACGTCTTCAACTGCATTAGCTCCGCGCTGCACTTCTCTTGCCATTCTCTCCACGTGTCCATATAAAGAGTAATATCTAGAAACCAAACTTAATTGTTCACGGATAGAAAGACAAGCGTACACAATGGAAAATAATGTACACCTTAGTCTTAGAGCTAAGGTGTCAAGAGCAGAGGAAGAAACACTCACATAATGTACACCTTAGTCTTAGAGCTATCCATGTCCTCTCTTTTTCTTTCTTCAAAAAGTTGTGGTCGATCCTATTTTATCATACCGGTAATTACACGCCTCTGCCCTGGATCAGTGCGACGGAATGTTAGCATATGAGAAGAAGCTGTCAAACATCTCTTCATATTGGCACAAACAGGTAAACAAGAGATCCTACTCCTTATGTTTTAACTCTAAACTCAAAAGATGTTTCGCTTTGGCCTATGTTACTCCAACATTAACTCAAACTCAACTCGACGTAATTGGATTGCAGCTTAGTGCTAATCCTTGACACAACGAGAACCCATTTCTGTAAGGTTGGGAGTTGAAATACAAAATTACTAGTAGATATTAGACTTCGTGATTGAATCGGAAAAACTTCGGCAACAGTGAAGATCGCGTCAAATGGGGCTCTGAAGAACTAATTCTATACATCAAAAATAACGTGAGTAACCAAACTTCAAGAAAGCACAGAAAGCAAACTCACCCTTGAATATCTTCCAGAGTGCTAATGACCATTCACTCCATCCTAGATTGTTTTTAGTGGCCTATTCTAATATAATTATATAAACAGCTCATTAGGCAAATAGACGTAAGTCAAGCAGGCCATAAAAGGCATCGAGAACAGATGAAACAGTAATCAATCCCTTGGTCATCACATACATCAACATAAAGAATACATTTTGAAACGGGAAATCAACTGCAAATTATTGAGGCCCATATGGGCAATTATGTTTCCACAACTACATAAACAATTAGCTGTGGCAAATGTAAAACCAGAATTCTAATTTCCAAACAGAGACAACCGAAGAACTTGGTTCTTGTTTGTAATAAAAAGAAAAAGCAGGAGTGACCTGCAAATCAAACCAATAATTTTGCAAGATAAAAGCAAACAAGGACACTATTCGACTGCGGCAGAAACACTTCGAAAGTGGATAAAAAGGAAATCTGGATCGAGGAGAGAGAAAGATAGGAACCTTTTTCAAGAATATCGTTTATCGGAAGTTCTAAAATAATGTTATAATGTTATGATGTCTTGCCAGAACAAAATTTGTTGCAGATAAACATGATTTTACGTGGCATAACATTATCGTTTTTGGATCTATGGAAAAGAACAAACTTTGATGTAGATAAACATGATTTTACGTGGCATAACATTATCTTTTTTTTTTTTGGGGTAAAGTATAACATAATCTTTTTTGATCTGTCGAAAAGTTAATGCTTTGCATCTCCGATTATTAATGGTCATCTATTATTAATTACAAAAAATATAATATATAATATTTTACTTTTTTTCATATAGGCATGTCAAAATTGGCCCGGCTCAGCCTGGTTCATAGTCAACAAATTTGGCCCGGTAACAGCAGCCCACGGGTCGGTTGGATATGACCTGTGGCATATTAGGCCCGGCCATGGGCCGCTGTGGCCAAGTCGATCGTGGCCCGAGTTGAGTAGCCCGACCCGTGGCCTGTGGCCCACTCGGTGGCCACGAACAAAACGTTGTTGTTTTGTTTGTTGCAAAACGACGTCGTTTTGTTCATGTTCAAATTATTTGTTCCATCGAGTTAATTTTTTACTAGACAGTTAATAAAAATACGAGACAAAATGATATCGTTTTCTTGCAAGCAAAAACGACACTCTCACGATCACACCACACCCACCCACTCAGACCTAGCTGCCTGCTCTGCCTCCCCCTCCCTCACTCGCACCGTCGCACGCTCTCCTTCATCTCCTCTGTCAGCCTCCTGCCTGCCTCCATCTCCCTTCGTCCCTGAGAAGTCCCTTCGTTCACGAGAAGTCTCTTCGTCATCTGTCGATTGTCGTGGCAACGTTGCAGACTTGCAGGTAAGCTCTCATTCTCTCTTCGTCATTTTGGTTTTTGGTTGTCTTGCTAGTATTTCCTCCTCCTAGTATTTTAGATTTATTCCTAGACCTTAATCTATTGTTCGTTTCAAAATTAATCAAAGTGTTGTTTGTCAAACGGGTTGATGAAATAGGTAAATGATACATTTTCTACTAGGAAATGACCCAGATCATGAATTCTGTTATTAGAGACCTCAGTCATACTTACCGAAAAAGCCTTTCCAAATTGCAGAAGATCTCTAATGGATACAAATATTAAAATTGTAGAAGATCTCTAATGGATATAACTAAGTAGTTGCAATGTTCTGATATAGTTTGCTAAGTATAGTCTGTTCTGGAATGAAAATTGGTTGCTTCTATCTTGAGCACAGGCGCATCTTTGGTTGAACATAATCAAGTGCAATTCCATTTAAAGTTTTCAATTAGGTAGTTAAGAATCATTCTACAGCCAACAAGGCATCAAATAGTTTCCATTAAGCAAGAAGATGTTCTAGATTTCTCGGAGATGTCAGAGGAGGAAGAATGCTTAATATATGTGGAAGTGCATTTTGTTATAAACGAGAACTTGATGCCCATCGCCAGATTGCCTTTAGCTCTTCAAGGGTAGGATACTAGAACTCTTGAAGCTGTTATATTTCTTTGATTTGCTAAATTGACAAACATATTGATATATGTGAAAAGATTCTAAAGTTTGTTAATGAAATTGTCTATTTCTAGGTTATCTTTGCGAGTGTCGATGTTGACGTTGCCTATTTTTGTACATTAGTTTCCAAGGTCTGGCTTTTTCTTCCTCTAAGGTATGATATGATTGTTGGTCTTCAATCTTATCATCTGTTAGTTCACTTAGTTGGGTCACCGATTCTGGCCTTTTCTTCCCCTATTTGTTCTACGGTAACCACTTTTTGTGTGTTCTTGTATAGAGGTGACAACGGCTGGGACCATCTGTGATTTTAATTTACTCCTTAAATTTAGACTTTAAGGAAGTGTCAAGATCGTTAGAATGACGAGTTTGTCATTTTCTTTTATTCTGAAGGATCTGCTGCAGATGAATATTATATGTTGTAGCTTTCAGTACTTTCAAACCTGTACATAACTTGAGTTTAGGAACTTGGCCAGTTGGTTCATCGTAGATTTGTTATATTGTTGTCATAAGTAAATTTATGTATATATCTGGACCCTAGTGATTCTAAACTATGAACTAAACTCTCTTGTGGACAAAGAATTACGATTATGCAAAATTTTATCCTAGCACCTAATACATCAAAATTTGCACCACAAAACAACTACAATATTACTAAACCTAAAGGCAAAGCTACAGTTGAGACTAGGACAATGGAAGGCATCAATGACAAGAAGTGACTTTGATGTAATAGGAGGGGTCACTTTGATTATGAATGCACTAATAGAGGTTTGCACATGATGGAAAAAGAAGAGGAAGAATCTGTTGAATATATGTGCAAACATGAAGCTAGAGAAGAGTTGGAAGGAGGCTTTAGTGATAAACAAGCTAGTCCTACAAATCTTAACATGTTTTATGTTTACAACCCCTAAGGTAGAGGAATAAGATAAATGACTTTGTACTGCTATTTTCCTTACTCAAATAAGATGTATAGATAAAGTGTGTAAATTTATCATTGATGGAGGAAGAAGTATGAATGTAATATCGAAGAACATGATGATGTGATTGAATTTACTTTCTTGGAAACATCCGCATCCTAACAAATTTACTTGGGTCGATAATAGTGCTATATTGGTTACTTGAAGGTTATTAGTGTCTTTCAAAATAGGAGTATATGGAAAATCTATCTGATGTGATGTTATTCCTATGAAAATATCTCGCATTTTACATAATTGACCTTGGCTTTATAATTGCAATGTGCAGCATTTCTGGTCTTTGTTTCTAGATATATTGACTACGAATTATCGTGGATCCAAATTTGAAACAAAATTGTTGTTAATGTGTTTACAGTTTCACTTTTGAATCCCCTTCCATTAAATTTTTGATATTAGCAAATTGTTGAATAATTATATAAGTACTGCTTAATTTTCAGTGACAGGATAATGAAACCCTTCAGTAATAACTTAATGTATTGTTTAAATTTCTCTTTTGCTTAAGAATTTCGAATATGGAGATCTCATTTATACTTTTTGTCTAGGCCCGAGTAATGATTTATAGGATGAATATCTTTTAATTTCAATACACCAAACCCAAAAAGAGGGGGTAAAATATTACAAATCAAATACAAAACCAAATTGCAATATTTTATTTATAACCTCAATTATTTATATGTTTTTTTTCAGATGGATAAACCTATTCCTTCAGTTGAGAGTTCTAATCCAGTATCGAAGGTAGAAGTAGAAACTCCTATTCTGATACCAATTGACGATAAAAGTTTAAATAGAACTCAAGTTAGTCAACATAAAAGTGAAGTTTGGAATTACTTTAAGAAGACTATATCAATCGACAAAATTGAAAAATATAGTGCAATTATTATCATAAGTTATATTCAACTAGTTCGAAAGGTGGAACGTCTCATTTAAAGAGACATACAGGGAATTATGTACTAGAAGGAAGATGGTTTTAAGAGGTCAAATATTTTTGACCCCTAACCTTATGAAAGGAAAGAATGAAATGATCGTAACAACTTTTGACAATAATAGGTCAAGAATTTGATGGCTAATATGTTTATTGGGGATGAACAACCATTGGCTATGGTTGAAGACAATAGATTCAAAATATTTCTTAATCCACTGCAACTGACTTTCAAGGTTCCAAGTCGGAATACATTGAGGAATGATATTTTCAAAATTTATGAGGATAAGAAGAGAGAAACATTAAGAGCATTGTCAAGTGTTCAAGCATAAATTGCCATAACAACGGACATATTGACAGCCGATAACTAACAGAAGGGTTACATGACGATGATGATACATTATATTAGTAATGATTGGAAGTTATGTAATAGACTTTTGAGGTAATTTATATTCTTTAATATTATTATCATTTAATTTTTTCGTTATTTTATAAATTTATGATTCATATTGGTATGTTTTTTATGATAGGTTCATTTATATACCGACACTGCATACAAGTGAATAATTGGCAAACGTGTTGAAAGACTGATTGATGAATTTGACCAGCGGCATCAAAGTATCCTTCATCACAGTCGATAATTTTAGCAAAAATGATACTATGAATGAGAAGTTGAAGGGCAAGATGCGGGTTGGGAGCTTATTAGCTAGAGGTAAGTTATTTCATATGCGTTGTTTTACGCATATTATTAACTTGATTGTGAAGGTTGGGTTATGATTGCAAGGTTACACATGCTAAGTTTTAATATTTATTAACCTTGGTAAATTTCACAAGCGCACGGGTCGTTCACGTAGCACCTAAGATATCGATCTCACGAGAAGGGCTAAACTAGTTCTAAAATCTAAGGTCGTACTAAACTATAACAATTCAAAAGAAACAAACTATTGCAGGAATTAAATCAATCAAACAATCAATTATGAATATTAAAATGTGGAGATATCAACAAAGTAGCAAAATCACACAACCTAATCCGAAAATCAACCTAGAAACTATCAAGTGAGAGAAAGGGGATTTTAATCTGAAGCTAATGAAAATCTAACCAATTATGCAATTATTGAATTAATGGGTCTAGACGAGCCTATGGTAGATTACTCTCAAGTTATAATCCTTAACCCTAACTAAGAATCCCTAAATTAAATTATGGAATTGTGATCTCTCGACTCATAATTTACCCAGAACTTAAAATAGTTCTAAAATTGTCTATTAACCTATTAGGAACCTATGCTTAATCTCTCGTTACACGATTCTACCAGTTTTATCCAATTCTTATCTATCAATTTACCTAACCTCGTTAGCCCAAATTGATTATTTTTACTCGTTTCACCCTCTCAGTTTATTGCCAAATTATTACGAACAGAAATTAAATCACAATTAAATCACCAATAACACAATCAATTAAACTTTATTAATCTCAAGAATTAAAAACCCGAAGGTAAGATAGACAAAACTCAACGTTCCACAAAACATATTCTTAATAAATATTGCAATTTCATACATCAATAAAATTGAATAAATGGAAAATACTATCGGGAACAGAATTGCGGAGGCAGCGACAGCAGGGAACCACTTGTTCCGGGAAGTACTTCGCGTCTAGCTTCATCTCCGTGTCTCTCTTCCTTCGTCTCCTTCCTCAATCTCTTAATTTCTCTCTAGGTTTTCTCTCGAAATTGGCTGATGCGATATCTCTCTTGCACGACTCTCCAAGCTTTGCATCTGTCTTATAATGTTTTATTTATACTTTGGCCGCTCTAGGTCAAAGTTGGGGTCGAAACGGTCCAAAAAATCTTGCAAAATTTGAGTTTTTGCTTCAGCCCGACGTAAGCCACGATTGTGGCCCTTGGCCAGTGCCTAAACCTTTCTGTCACGATCATGACCTAATGTGCACAATCGTGACCTAAATGGAAGCTCTCTATCAGGATCGTGCCCCCATGTGCATGATCTTGGCCTGGCTGCTCTGGCTCGTCCCTGTCTATTTAGATGGTGGCCTGCTGTGCCATGATTGTGGGCTATGCCTTTGACCCTAAAACTCCTCAAATCTTCTCCTTTCTTCACCGTTTACCCTGAAACATTAACAAACCCGTCAAGATACCTAAAAAATATAACAATTAAGCTCAAAGACTCATACTAACCCATAAAAACACTTAAACATATAAACTAATACAATTAACAAATAAACACACACTCAACACTCAATTTAACACTAAATACTTAACAAATTGAACCCTAAAACACAATGTAATTGACAATTATCAGGTTGGAGACGATAAAGGAAGCAATAGAGTGTATTCATAATAGTATTTTATATTGAAGTGCATCTCCTAAAAGAGTTGAAACTTTTAAAGATGCTACACAAATTTTATGCATTCCTTGCACAAATAAGTTGGTTTTGGAATGTCCTACCAAATGGAACTCAACCTTTATGATGTTCGAATCAGCAATCTCATATGCTCATCTATTTACTAGACTAGCCGAAAGGGATTCTCAATATACCTACGTACCATTAGATGATCAATGGAACTTGGCTAGAGAACTTTGTATGAAGTTGAAATTATTCAATAATTGGACTGAATAATTCTCAAAAACAAAATATCCAACTTCGCACCGTATCTTTACCACTACGTCCAACATAAAGCATGTTTTATCGTTATGGATGTTTGACTCTAATGCAGTGATTTGGATTATGGTGGAGCGAATGACAGAGAAGTTTAATTCTTATTGGTCTAAGGTTGGAGATATTGTTGCATTATTATATGTGTTAGACCCGAGATACAAGATGGACGGGATTGAATATATTTCTAATGCATTGTACAGTGGTTAAGCTCAAGGCGTCTACATACCATGAAACAATTATGGTATCAATTATTTCATGATTATGAAGTCAGAATGCAACAAACTCATGATTGGGATGCAGGCAATTCAACACAGACTTCAGTTTTAAGTTCGACCTTTTCTTCTGACCCATTATTGACAGATTCTCTTTCAAATTTTTTAAAAGAGAAAAGGGCTAGGATATCATATAATACGATGGAGTTTGATAAATATGTTTCTGAAGATTGTGTTCCTGAAACTAAAGGTTAGTCATTCGATATATTGTTATAGTGGAAGACGTTTACACATAATTATCCGATCTTGCAAGCCATTGTACGAGAGCTTCAGAGTCTGTATTTAGTACTAGTAGTCAAGTCATTACTCCTCATCATGCTCGACTTTATTATCGCACTGTGGAAGCTCTTATGTGTGGTCAAAGTTGGTTAAATAATGAAGCTATTAATGGTAAATTCTTTTTTTTAATATATTTATTTTATTTATCTTTATTTTATCTTACTTAATACTGTGTTTTTTATTTTCTTACAGCCACATGTATTAATGTAGAGGGGACTCATGAAATTAATCGACCAATTGAAGGTTATTTTGATCAAATATATGAAGATAAATGTATTTTTAAATTTCTTTTTATATAATATTACATTTTTAAATATTGTTTTTATTTTAATATTATATTACTAAATATAATCCTTGTATATACAGATGATTGGATCCAAACTATTGACGATCTTACCAACAAGTACAATTAATTAATTAGAATTAGATGATGCTCTCTCAGTCTCCACTCTCCAATCTATCCAGCTACTAATTTTGTAAATTGTATCCTTTTTTTGTAAAATGATTTAGATAATCATTCATGTACAGCAAAATTTTCTTTAGTTAATTAATTTAGTTTTATCAATTCTCTCTTATAATAATTAATAAATTATTTAAGTAAATTAAATTTTCGTAGTTAATTGAATTGAAATTCTTAATTATAACTATTAACTTAATGACTTTTCATACAAATTTCAAATTAATTGAATTAAATTTCCTAATTAATCATCCCATACATACATCTCAAGATTTTAATTTTAAAATGTATTTTCTCAATAAGAATATGCAAATGTATGTTAGTACCCTTCAATATAAACCTGACTTAATGACTTTTAATACAAATTGTGTTAATATTTAGCTCATTAGTCATTATACCTAAAATATTAATCAAAACATTAAGAAGTTAGTGATGTTATGTTTTCATTTAATGACTTATAGTTTTGTTCAAATGAATTATTAGGTGGTTTAAACAAAAAGATATAAATATTTTGTAATTTAGTATTCGATAAATTAATAACTTTATTATATCGTAATTATTTGTTTTTATAATTTAAAA
>JAOQML010000195.1:15219998-15231785 GCA_027568935.1 Erythroxylum urbanii | reverse complement strand
GGGGTAGGAAGTTTCCAATGTTTATGTCTATGAGCTAGAAAGGGATATTTCATTTTTTAGCAGTTGAAAAGTCTGAAAAATAGTTTCTTAAAATGGTAATAGAGTAAGTAACAACTGAAAAATTTTTGGTGGACAAAACTACCCCTAATGTACTTACCACAGATAAGCAAGTTTATAGAACTAAGAAGAGAAAAATGAAAGGATAATGAAGAAGGGGTGAAGAGGTGATGGCCGGAAGAAAGATAGAGTTAAAGAAAGACCTAATCAGTAGAGTAAGAAGATGTAAATCATAAACTAAGAGGAAGATATGACCTGTAGCATCCTAGGTAGTCAAGTTTAGAGAGAAGTAGGAGACTCTTTCTAAATGCATAGACCTTTTTATTAATGTCAGAGCTATTCAAAATAGATAAATTTCAGTAGACACTAACCGCTCTTAAAGTAAGGAGACTTACCTTAAGTGTCATGACATTTCGATATATGGTGTCATGACATTTTGATATATGCAAACTCACCTTAAGTAATTGGGATATAGATTTAGACATGATGAACCCTTATTTTAAATTAATCGTTGGTTTAATGAATATCTAGTTTCTTAAGATTTATCCATGTTCTTATACTTGGTTGAATTGAAGGATTGAAAGTGAGAGATTCAATTGCTTGATTAGACATCAGGATTTAAGAGATGATATCATAATTTAGATAAAGAGAGTTGAGTTTGAGCTATTCAAGAGAAACCCACAAGATCTTCCTAGCTTAAGTTAAAATCTATCAAGAGAGTTTGTAGAGTGAATTAATTCATTATTTTCATGCTTAGGCTATTTTGATTTGAAAGGCATTTCAATTAACTAATTTAAGGATAGGAGTTATATGTCTTGAGAGAGAATATAACCATAACTCAAGAATTTTTCCTACTCAAAGAAACTAAAATTGTTTATTATATTAAGAAGAAGTTGAACATTATAAAGTTTTAGGAGGATTATATATCTAATTTTATTCTATCTATTGTTATCTTATTTTTCTTTATTTTCATTTATTACATCACTCTTTTATTAAGATTAGGTAATAGAAAAACAATTAGTAGTAGTAATTATTATCCTCATAGGATTAATTTGTACACTTTTATGCTAGTATAGATACACCATGCACTTGTGGTAGAATAATAGAATAAGTTTTGAGCACCATTATTAGAGACTGTGATATAAGGAATACTTTATTTTTATTAACATAGCCATTTTGACAGTTTTTTTATTTGACCTTAGAGATCTCTTTCTTGACCTTTTGATAGTAGCTTATTTTCTAGATTAGATATTTATTGCTACGGCTACCAAACAAAATGAAATGATGGAGAGGAGAATATTCTCTGGGGAATTACAGGATGCCATCATTTGTGGCAACATTGAAAGCTTGGAATGACTAGAAATGTAAGGTGCATTTTGATGATGTGTTATGACATTTGTGGAGTTGACCGCTATAATTATGAATTTCAGTCATTGGAACTATATGTGGGAGTAGCCAAATATTATGGGAAACTGACCTTAAAACATTGCCTATAGTGATATTTACAATTTGGGTTAGAGTAACTATTTTGTGTGGAATGATCAAGTTTGACCACGATTTTGTAATAATAGCAACAAAAGGAGGATCAAAGTCTTAAAGACATCCTTATGAAAGTCATTGTCATAGCTGAGGCTAACCTTAAAGAAACTGAAGAGTTATTCACCACTATCCACAATGTATAGTTAATTAAGCTTGTCTTTAATAGGCAACAAGGTGTTTTATATGGATATAATAAGCTAAATTTAGGGGAACAAGTGAATAAGGTAACTTTGGGGAGTGGAGAGGAGTTAGAGGTTGAAGAGATAGAACAAAAAGTTACTTTTTAAGAAGAGATAGAAGAAGATGACAAAGAGGAAGAAGAAGAGGAGGATCCAAAGAAAGAGGTTATCAGGTAATTATAGCCAGTCATCTAAAGTATGAAGGTCTCTTACTTCCCACAGAATAAATGCTAGGGTTAATATAAGATCCAAAGGATTTTACTATTCCTTATTATATTGATAATTTGTTACTAGAAAGGGCATTAGTAATTTAATTAGTTTTATTAATTTGATAACATATGTCCTTATTACATAGTAGTATGTAACTTATCAATAGGCTAATAAGGGTAAAAGCAAGCTGTTGATTATAGGTTCAAGTTAAACGAACTTATTGCAAATAATTCAAACTAAAAGACTCATAAAGAAGTGTTAGAAGGTAACCCAATATTTAGATGCTTTTTATTTTGTAATTTGTAGGATTCTCAATAGTAGTTTATTTTATCTATATAGTTTAGAACTTATGGTTTTAAGTTTATTTTAATGATCATTCTTACTTAATATGAGATTTGGTGGAGTTTTACAGGTTATAAAGGCAACAATAACTTGAATTTTTAGATAGATATTATATTTCATTGGAACTAGATGGATATTAATGACATTAGATAAGGTTCATAAATTTTGTTTCTAAGGAAGAACCGATTATCCTCACCTCCTCCTAGTAATTTCATTTTTTAAGTGTTCTGTACATTGAGGAAAATATACAAAATAAATGTGTAGTTCCAATGACTTATAATTAAGCTTGTCAATTTTGTTATAATTAGCTTAATAATAATGAAAAATTTTGGAGTTCTCACGATTATTTTAGAAAGGATTTTGATCAAAATGATCCGTTACAATTTTTGTTGTAATTGTAATTTGATTTGTTTAGGCAAATGGTTATGAGTTTTTATGACTAAGTTGAATTCAAATAATACTTTTAATAGATTTACTATTGCATTTTGTAGGTACTTTCTGAAACCCCTAGGTAACTCCTTGGCATAAAAATGTTTAGAGTAAAAAATTGCTCCCTATGGTCTCATTTCACCTATGTCTAGTCTTCAAGGAAAGTCTTGGGACCAAGGATAGTCTCCATTTCCTAAGCTACATCACCTTTTAATGCTTATCTGAGAAAGGTCCAAAATCAACTCCTCACCTTTTCTTTTCATGTGACTATTTGAGCTTTATCTAATTTATAATAAAGCAACTTTGTCATCGGTTTATAAAGTTCTATATTTTAGAGTGGTTATGGAATTAGCATTGAAGGTAAGGAAACCTAAACGAGATGAGTACATTTGTTACATAGCACTTGGTTGCACCATCTAAAGCATTTGGATGGAAAGAAATGATTAGAATTTCTAGAACAAAAGCAAAACTAAAGAATAGGTTCTATTAGAGTTAACAAGATGGAATAGGAAGCAACTTTTGAATAAAAATGTTTGTGATCAATGTAACCCTCCTTTTTCTTTGAGTTGGTCCCTATGATAAACCTAGCTACTTTGCTTAAGGAAACATCCTAAAGACAAGTTGCTTAATCCCAAAATCTGGTAAGGAAAGTTGATATTGGCTTTATAGTTTTTTTTTTGGTTGTATATGTTGGTCTCACTTATTTGGCTCAACTACTAATCAGTAATGGCTTAGTTACTATTTACTTCACCCTTAAGACTTATTGGTTTGACCATATGTAACTTCATTGTCTTATAGTTCAACCTTGCTTAATATAGTTCTTTCAATTTTAAAAACAATTATTTCAATTTAATTCATTAATTTTGAGAATGGATATTTAATTTGCATTATGATACCTTTATGTACAATTTTTACATGCATTAAGTTGAATGTGAATTCTTTTTAAGCATTTTCATTATCCTACATAAAAAAACAAAAAGAAAAGAAAAAGAAAAATAAAAAAGATAAAGTGTGTGAATAAGTGAGACAGAATAAATCCTCTTTTTTTGGCTTCAAACAAAGTAAAAAGATTAGTGGCACTAATATTTGTTTGAAATAGTGATCTAGTTGAGCAATCGAGAGTATAAAACAAAAGGTGTTTACTTTTTTATTAAAAAGGCTAGGGGACTTTTCAAGCAAGCTTCTAAATGCTCCTATATTGTTTAAATATAGTGTTTTATTTTTCTTTAAATGAAGTGTGAAAATTTGTAACGGTTTTAGCATTTTTCTCATATATGTTCACTTTATGCACTAAGTCAAATAGTGTGAAATGAGATGGAGTTTGAAGAATTATAGAGTGAATTAAGACTTATGATTTGATAAAAGTAACTAAGTGATTAACTATTCAATAAACTTTGCTATTGAATGAATAATGAAGAATATTGATTAATATCTTCATTATGTTTAATGCTTTCCTAGAGTTGCTTTATATTAAGTTAAGAGTAATGAAATTGATTTGCTTGAGGACTAGTGAATGCTCAAGTGTAGGGGAGTTGATAAGTGCTAATTACATTATGTTCTTAGCATTATTTAGAGAGCATTACCTTGTTTTTGATGATTATTATATTATTAAGCACTTAATTTGGTTTATATTTTTTTACAAGCCTTACTTTAACTCTTTAATGAATAATGAATGAATTCGTGCAAGTTTGAGTTGATTTGGGGTGATTTTAGAGGAAGGAATTAGAATACATAACCAATAAATGACTTATATAGGGTTGTGTAAGGGGATGTTCAAATAGGGGGACCAACAGGGCTATATAAAGGGATGTTTTAAATAGGGGAACCAATATTGGTGCCTATTAACCCATGTTCATACAATATTTCATGTTTTTTCACTCCATTTCCTCCTCTTTTGACCAGAACAATAAAGGGATGTGTTGGGGCAATAAGGGGCTATGTTAGATCAGCATAAGGTTGTGTTATATCCTACGTTAATAATAATTTTTGCATAAAAAGAAGCTAAAAGAAATACAAAACAACATGGGACCCATACATGTTTTGATGTGCTATTTGAGAATCCATGGCACTGGAACTAATTTTGGGTTTTGTGAAATAACAAGTGGAAAAAGATAAGAAAAAAGGGAGAGATGTCTCGAAGGACTCTAAATCAGTTATAAGGCTAAGGATTCTCAAAGATAACGTTAAAAAGAAATAATCTTGGAGGAAAGTAAGATTCCATCAATATTAATCAAGAATGATCAAGACTTAAGAACCATAAGTTCATTCTTATTTACTATTTCTTCATTGTTCTTTTTGTTTTTCCTTTGTTTTATAATGAACTATATATAGATATAGATGTGACGAACCCTAAGATTTATGTTTTGATTTGTTCTTTGGTTTAATGAATATCTAGTTTTCTTGATATTTATCCAATTTTTTATAATTGATTGAATTGAAGGAAAAAAGTGAAAGATTTAATTACTTGATTTATGCATTGAGATTCAGGAGATAAGATGGCTGCTTAGATTAACGTGGATAAAGAGGGTTAAGTAATGAGCTAATTAAGAGAAAGTCATAAGATCTTCTTAAGTTAGGCTAAAACCTATCAAGAGAACTCATAGAGCACATTAATGCATTATTAGGTTGTTTTCATTTGAAAGAAAGTTTAATTTACTAATCTTAGGATGTAAGTTATATGTCTTGAAAAAGCATATAACTATAATCTAGGATTTTTTGTTGGTCCAAAAAATTGAATTGTTCATTAAATTAAGGTAAAGTTAAGCATATAAAAGTTATAGGAGGATTCTATATCTTAGTCTATATATAAGTACTAAAAAGATGATTAGTACTAGCAATCAATGACCTCAATGAATTGATGTGTACTTGCCTATGCTAGCTGTAACTATGTCATGCATTTGCGGTAAAACAATAACACACATTTCTTATCTATACATCTAATGAAAGTGTAAAAAATACCGGTGCTCTTCCAATTTTCATTATTTATAGTAACAATAAATCACATCTAGTTATATGAATACAATCATTCTCATTAGAACTTGCATTAATATACTTTTCAACACCATAATAGTCTAATGGGTCAATAATTTGGTCTTACTCAATCTCTAAACAACCTTATTCAAATTCTAAATTTAGTGTATAATTAGGATAATAATATTCAATATAACCCTTTGGCTGATACTTATGACAATCAATGGATGTTACGTTGGGTTTGGTTGATGTCTCCGTGAGTGGAGACAGATAACAAAACAAAACAATTCTATGTCTAGTAGTGTTTGGTTGCTGCCACTGCCCATTTTTGTTCCATCTCTAGTTCACAAAAACACAATTTTTTGTTCCTTAAAAAATCATGGCACAACTTTCTTGTGCCTATCATAGAAACAAAGCACGTAGTCTGTTAGACAAAAATACCCCCATATTATTACTAATATTCCACACATGCCCAAGTGTATAAATAGCAAAAAAAGACATTTTTAATTAAAATATAAGGCTTGAATGTATCTTTAACCTATTATATAATTAATTCCATGAATGCTTACATGTTTTATTAAATTATTATGTATTAGAATTTCTAACTTGTAGGATTGTTTTATTCAACAACTCATTTCATTAAATTTCTAGGTTTCTCATTTCATTAAATTTTTAGGTTCTTCATTTTATTTCATCGTAATTAAAAAAATACAAATACAATTAAAAAATATTGATAAAATTATAAAAAATATTTACGTAATTCATTTGTTAACTTGTACGTATTTTTTACTATTCAATAACTCAATACTCCCATTTTTAGGTTCCTCATTTTTATAATTCCTTATTTATAGATACAATTAAAAAATACTAATATAAATCATTCGTTTTAAAATAATCAATGAATTACATATTTCAAATCATAATATACTGTAGTGGTACTTTGGTCATTAACACTCTTTTCTATGTTCTGTCAATTTCAACTAAACATATTTCTATCTCGAGACGTACAGTTTTATCTGTTTTATCCATTACAACTAAACACCTCACTGTCTACAATTTTTGTTCTGTTCTGTCTTCAAATTTTTGTTTCGTTCCATCTCAGTATATCGATCACAGTAACCATACGCAGCGTTATAGTCATTCTAGATTTAGTGATAGGAAAAATAGGTCTAAATTTACTAATATTAGACTCCTTACCATCATTTTCAGATTTAATGTTACTACCTGATTATATGGTTTGCGATAATTATTTTGTTTGAATTGTATAATTATATGTTTGAATCTTATTAAATTTCTAAATGTCTAAAACATTTTAGTAAACATCTTCTAGTGTGTTTGGATTCATAAAATGTAACCTATTTTTTAATATCATACTTGAGACCGTTGACAAAACGAGTATAAATAGTAAATTGATCTTCAATGTGAAATACGTTATAACCAAGCCTTGTTACATTAAATTAAATAGAAAATGCAATTACACTAAACCCCAACTATTTTAAATTTATTATGTAAGAAAAAGAGTCACTTTTATGGATTTAAGGATGTATTTCTATTTTACTTTTGATTTCATTTCCTTCCACCAAATTATAGGTAGTGCATTTGAATTAACATATTTGGATAATTTCAAGTTAGTAAAGTGAATATGATTAATATCAATTATGTCATACTAACCAAAATATTCCTCAATAGAAAACTAACCAATTAGAAAATATAGTACAATCTAACTACCATCAAATTCAAGAGTTGTGATATTAATTGATTTTGTGATATCCCTTTGTAGTGCTCTAAATTGTCTATCATGATCTTTATCTCCATTTTTATAAAAACTTTGTCTCTACCCCTATTAACATTAGCTTTAGGCTTAGTTGTGACTATTAAGTGGTGGGTATTCTATAGAAAGATTAACAATCTTAATATGATACTTTTTACCCAAGAAAAATGGGAGGGCATAAGATACATTTATCTTAGTGGTAGAGATATCAATTATATCACCTCCTAAGTTCAAGTTATCTAGCTTTTGAAGCAAGGTATATGTGATTTCATTAAACCTATTTGAAGTTACAAAAGGTCTATAACTCCCTATATATGTTCGAAAATTTTGTTTCTTAATATAATCATTAATAAATTATTTAATTTTATGTTTATCCAATCACTTCAAAATCAACACCAACTTTTTATTTAATGCGTTAAAGTTTGAATCAAATTTAACAAGCTTTATTAACTAAAAAAGTTTTAGAGTGGGATGCATCTTCAGAAGTTTAGGAGAGTATGTTTATGTCTTGCTCATAAATTTGGCCGTCATCCCAGAAATTGAGATACAGGAGGCTATTCATTTAGTTACTAAAGATGGAAGATAATATAGACTTCATCTCGCATTGCACTCTTCTATTCAATTGAAGTATGGCTCATAAAGTTTAAGAAATATATATATTATAAATTTTAATAAAAGAACATAATAAATTAGGGCTAACAATTTAGCTAGTCAAATAGTTCAACTCTAATTTAAAATGTTTGGATTACTAAGTCCTACAAATCAAAGTACCCATCATCTATTCTTTGCCACACTTAGGAACTTTCCTCCAAAGCATTTTTGTAATCTTTCTATATAGATTAATATAATATCTCCTTTTAAAAAAAGGTTGATGTTCTCATATAGAGTGTTGTTAATTCAATTGACAACACATAAATTTTAAGTTATTTATAGATGCATACAAGGGTGTAATTTAATCTTTATTGACCTTAATAAAACTAGTTATATTCATCAGAATTTTATTGACAACTTGAAATAATGTCTGTAACATTTAAGTTAAAATTAACAAGTCTATTTGTTAGATGTGGTAGTATCAAATTTTGATGGAGTCATGTTAGTATCAACAAATAGATTATAAGTTTCATTATTTAGTGATTTTTAATTAATTCAAAAAGTTCAATGTGATTATATGTCACAATTTGTACTAATCAAGGAAAATAGAAGTATTTTTAAAAATATATATTTATGCTTTATCAAATAAATGTGAATATGAGGTTATCAACAAAATTTACCCGACATTCAGAGTTATTAAACAAGCTTTCAAAGTAAATGAAAATTTGCCTTATTAAATATTTAGGAAATTTACCAAAGTTTCTAAACTTAAATATGGAAGCAATTGGAGTTAGTTTCATGATACCAAAGTTGATGCAAGATAAAAATACAATTGGACCATATATAAAAAAAACAAATATGTAAGAGTATTCAACAGTTGGAATAGCATAACTCATTGCCTTAACTCTAAATTCGATTAGCACATACTAGGTTACTCACCTAACCATTCCAAGTTGCATTATCAATTTTCTATAGTCTTACCGCAGTGAAAGATCCTATAGAAGCAAAATGAAATGGAGTGAGCTTTGCACTCTAAAAAGTTAAGAAGGCTTTGGCTACAGATAAAAAGGCTTTGGAGACTTATGAATGATAAATAGTCCCTTTAGTGTAAGTGGATTCACACCAACTTCATTAAAAACAAAAACATCTGGGCCTTAGATGATAAACATTATCCCTCATCCAATTTAAAAGCTATTATGAAATTGAGGGATAGATACAAGGCTTATTTCATTGCTCTAGTAGGGAATGGGGAATCCATCAGCTTGGTTATCTGTTGGTCAACTGACCAATGTGTATAAAGCTTTAACCCTCAACACTATTATGAAATTAAATGCCATTAGTTGCAAGAAACTTCTCTAACAAGGATATATTCCATCAGTCATCACTTTCTAGATCCCTTATAAATAAAATTTCTCAGACTTTCATCAATGTTAATGAAGATATTTACATCTAAAAACATACCAGTGATGGTAAGTTCACCAACCTGTCTTACAACAAGCTAATTTTCAGTTATCTTCCTTCTTTTCCTTGGACCAAAGCAGTGTGGTCTAACTATTTTAACCCTCAAGATTCCATCACCCTTTGGGTAGGAATGAAGGATAAGTTGCCAACTATTGAAAATTTTGCTAAATTCTTGAAACTTATCAACTGGTGCACACTTTATAGAGAGGTTGAAGAGAAAGTTGAACATCTATTATTTAGTTATAAAGTCACCAATGGAATCTGGAAAGCACTCCTGATAAGATGCTTGATTACTAAGGAATTAACCAACTTGAGCAGCATTAAAGTTTGGTACTTAATTAATAGATGTCTATCAAAACTAGACATAGGTGCTTCTGGATGGTTCTCTTCTCTATAGTCCCAGCTACTTAGGATGAAAGAAATAATAGAATCTTTTATAAAAAGAGTCTTTCTAATGAATAATTCTCTAAGAAACTTATATATAACATTGATCGGGGTAAGTTTTAATTTTATAAACCCTCAATATTCTGCAAGCACATGGTTCGTAGCATAATATTAAAGGTGTTGATCCCACGAGGAAGGAGAGTAATCTAATCCTAAAATATAAGGCCAAAAAAATATAAAACTGAAAATAAAAGATGCAATATAAATTAAGTACGAGAATTGAGTTCAACCAATCAAAGTAGAAGTTAAACATAAAAATATTAACATGTGAGCAATATGCAATCATATGAGAAATCAACCTAAGGAATTTACCAATTTATGATAAAGGGATTTTACTTATCATTAATGCTAACCTAGCATATTATGTGTCAATGGAGTGTCAGTTCTAGACTATCATAGGGTTGATTACTCTCTCAAGTTATAAACATTAAACCCTAAATTATAAACCCTAATCAGATTATGGAATTTGTAATCTCTTAATTCAAAAATTATCCAAAACCCTAATTAGATATGAAGCACTCTAATAAACTATCGGAACATCGCACGGGATCTCTCTCTGCACAATTACCAATATAATTTGACACGGTTTATATTAAATAGCCTAACTCTCATTAATTCAATTTAATCATTTTTCATTCAGTTCACTCTCTCAGTTTATTACCAAATGATGCAAGAACGCAATCCAATTACGACATTCATCCAATAAATACAATCGACTAAATTATCATTAAATCAAAATAAAATCCCCAAGGAGAGTTTAGAACATCATCAATATTCCAAATCGCATCATCATACTATCCATCTCAATTCTATACATAAAATAAAAGCGAAATGAAAAGGAAATAATCACTTATAATAGGCGACTGAAGGCAACAACATTAGGAAACTTCCTGATCTGGGTAGCACGCCGATTCAGCTTTGTCTTTCTCTTCTTCCTATTCCTCCTTCTTCTTTCTCTCTTTCTTGATATTCTCCCTTTAGGGTTTCAAGTGTGGCTAATGCAAAAAGCTCCTTTGTGCCGCTTTTAATGTTTTTTAAATATTCTTTTATGTTTTGGGTAACCCTAGGGTCTTTCTAGGGTCTGAAAGGTCCAAAAAGTCCCTCGAAATATGAAGTTCGTAAGCGACTGCACATCTGCCCGATGCAAGCAAAGACCACAATCGTAGCCCACATCTTAGCCTTCTGTCACGATCGTGGGCCGTTGTTTTGGTCCAAATGTCTTTTGAAACTCCTTTTTTCTTTGATATTGACCCTAAAACACTAGCAAACACATTAAGGTACCTCAAAAACATAATATTTAAGCTCAAAAGCTTGTACTAACCCATAAAACACTTTAAACACAAATAATTAACAAACTAACGCAATTCTAACCTAAATATATACTAAATGATCGAATTAACGACTAACACATGTCAAACTATGCCCTAAAATACGATGTAATTTACACTTATCACTCATCAGACTCCAAATCAACATACAAAAGCAAAGATTTAAGGATGAGCAATATCTCCTTTCCTTTTGGAATGTCTATTTTCCTATTTTTTTGTCCTTTCTTGTAATCTTTGATAATCACTATGCTCTAGTAGCTTTTAGCATTGTATTTTTACTTGTACATTTGGTATGCCTTTTAAGGCTTAATTAAATTCTTCTTTTTCAAAAATCATTCAAGGAATTCTTAATAGCTTAGTACATGGCTCTATTTATAGATGTAACAGAAAAGAAAATAAAAATAGTAATTCTTAAGTAATAAAAATTTTAACAAGTAATTCCTAATTAAAATAAATAAAATTTGAA
>JAOQML010000195.1:15200354-15211752 GCA_027568935.1 Erythroxylum urbanii | reverse complement strand
GACATAATAATTAAACTCCAAATAAAATGGTTTATCTAACAAGACCACAAAATTTATTCAAATCATGCTTAATAAAATTAATAAAACAATTTGGGGCTCAACATCTCTTCGCATACACAATGCTCTAATGTTCTATAGTATGTTATTATTTCAACAATACAAGGAACAATATTAAGTTTATTAAAGAACTTATTGATCCAAATAGTCATTTCCACTAAATAAAAATTGTATTATGTCTTTTCACGAAATTGTGCACCATAAATAAGAGTTAATAAATATATCGACAATCCTATAGAAAGACATCACGACACTTGTGGAAAAAAATGATTTGTTGAGACACAAATAAAGATATCAAATTTCTGCCAAGATAACTAGAAATTCCAACCAATAAAAACCCCAATGAACCTAAAAAAGGTATAAAGGCCCAGTAGAAATTAAATAGTCATTTCCACTAAATAAAAAATGTATTATGTCTTAATCAACATTGATGTTAAAGTGAAACCTTTTCAATCTCACAATAATATTATTCTAAGTAAATATATCTTAATAAAGATTTACTTCTAAAATTAAGATCTATATGACCATGAGCTCAAACATTAACTCATATATATAATAATATACGCATCTAATACTTCTCAAGTATTAGATATCTCAAATACCAAACACCTTTAGTATATTATTTGTATACTTACGTAGAATAGTTAAATAACTTTTGTATCTATCTCTATAGATCTAATTCCTATAATTAAGTTGTTAATTTTTCATATCTAATAAGAGTTGTTTTTAAACAATCATATCTTTAACAATTAAAAACATTAATCTTTTTCTCTATAAACCATATGTCTATATATACTCCTACTGAAGAGTCAACTACATTACCATTAACCTTCTTATAGACATAAAAAACCAACATTCGTCTCCAAAACAAATACTTTGAAATCATTATGAAATTAAATCTTTCAAAATCTCATAATCTTTCAATTATACATCAAATGTATCAACAAAGAAAACGAATTTTTTAACATTCATCTTACTCCCACTATAGATCTTGAGAAACATTATCCTATAAGTACACAATGAAAAAACACTTTATTTAATTAGTTTGTAAGATTATATCCAACTTTTAGATATCTCACAACCTTTTATTATTTGATTTTGTTATAAACTTAATGGATAATATATGATTCACCTAAGCATCACATCATAAAATCATTAACTTCAAAATTTTCAAAGTCTTGCCATATCTAATATAAAATCTTACTAATTGATTTAATTAAAATTTTCCAAGGTAAGTTGTTGCACTAGACTTAGCTATAAAAGAAATAAATATTGTATTATACAAAATCTCATATTGTAATTTTCTCCTTACATAAATCCATCTTATTATGAAAATTTAGTTATGGAGGTATTTGCTAATGAATCTCATTGTCTATAAATAAATAAGAAAATTTAAAGCTCATTTAGTAAAGAAACATGATGAAATCTCTTTTTAATACTTATAAAATCCACTTTGGATTGATGGTAATCCACTTTAAATATGTTTTCTTTCTTATTCTTCATTCTCTCTATTTTCGTAGGCCATTAATTTATATTTCTTGAGCATCTCGCCAACCTCCCTCTTTTTCTCTTAATTTTGTGCTTTTATAGCTTGAAAATTAGGATTTTTGGAACGGACACGATCACCTGCATGACTAAGTGCATAACTGTGTTCCTCAATCTCACTTCAATTATTTGAAAATAAGGTAGAAACACGATTTCAAAAAGCTACATAATGTTGGACATGACCATATCCACATCTACATAGACATGTCTCTCAAGGACAGATGCAATCCTTCAAATTTCAAACTCAATTATGTCCAATTACTGCTCCTTTCAACATATAAAGGCAATTAAGTCCTAAAAATATAATAGGAACGAATTAAGTACCAAAAAATAAATAAAAACTCTCAAATAAGCAAACACAATGTAATAGACATGAGATTAAAAATATGGTCTATTAAGCGTTTATCAAAATTTTTAATAAAACCTAATCAATTTAAATTAATTATAATAAAATATAATTAAAAATAACTTAACTAAATTCTCAAATTCCTAATCTATATTAATCCCAACCATAATCCCCAAATTTTCACCCAATCTCCTTCAAGTCTATCAATCTCCTAAAGTTTCTTTTTATAAGAGTCTTCTACACTAGCCACCTTGTATTTGTTCCTGAGGTTATTCTACAAGTTGTTTAACAGCTTCATTAAACTATAAACTCTATCTATGAGCTTTTTTTTATCATTTTCAGACTCTAAATATTGCATTTACTTTGATGGTTTTAAGCATTTTCATCAATTTCTTGAACCAATTAGGTTTACAAGACTTTTTTCCTTGTATCACTCCATTATTTTTCTTAAGCTTAACATGCTCCTCGGCATATTCTAAGTTCTTTACAAGTTATTCATTCTATTTTACACATTCAATTAACTTGGCTCCACTATTATGAAATCACCTAACTAAATATTAACCAAACATTAAGGGGGTGCTTGGTTCACAGAAGGTAATGGGAATGGGAATGAAAATGAATATAGTGAGGAATGAGAATGAATATAATCATTATAATTATGATAGTTGGTTAAGATGAAGGAATGATTACCATTACCATTGATGGTGGCTGGTTTGCTAAAAATGTTGAGAAATAAAAATTTGTTAAATTTTTGTTATATATCAAATTTTAAATATATTTTAATTGGTTATACTTAATTTATGCACCCCATTTATAATGACAAAATGTTTAAAATCAAGTATATTGTGGTATTTCCTTTCAAATAGCTCTTGAAGAAAAAAATACTCCAATATTTTCTTACATCAACATATCATTAGTTACATAATATCCTCAAAATATAGTTTAATAATCTAAAATATTATACAATTCATCGATATAACCATAATATTCACCATTCTATTGCCATAATAAAATCAAGTAACATAGATTAATACAATTGACATTCCTCTGATAATGTAAATGATATAAAATATCACAGCTATACACAATACCTTAACCAAAAGTATTGGATTTATGCAAAATAACCATATTAACACTACAAACTTTGTTTGCATCATAACTACAAAATTCCCAATTAATGCAAAATAACCCGGTTAGGCAACATCAATTGCATCAAAAGTTCATAATACTTACAAAAATATTAGTATGTTGCCTCACATGATTTATAGACTAGAAGATAGAAAGAGGAATCCAAGTAGAAAAGACCTTTTTAAATGACTTGGCAAAGCGAACAAAACCTAAACTTTAGCAGGATCATTATAGAATAACAGAGCAGCCTTACCAACATCCATTTCAGATATGCCAATATTAAGAAGCTCACTGATGAGCTCTTGCATCTTCTCATAAGTTAAGGAATCATATTTAGACTCTGCAATAAAAACATTTGTAACAACTGCATATTATGAGGTCATTTGTTCACAAATAGACTCATACTTAAGCGTGAAGCTGTCTAACCTTGACTCAATAGTTTTTTGCAATATTATTGGTTTTTTCTTCTTGTAAGAACTTTCCCTTCTTGGTGATAGGTTTTTTCGCTTTTTCATTCCATAGCTGTTTGAAAAATAGCCAAGGATCTTTGTGTATTAGATACCACAAGTTCATCTTCAGTGTCTGATGAAGAACACACTGTAATATTCTTTGGACTATTAGCCTTAGCACTTGCTTCAGCTATATCCTCAACTTTGAGTCTCGTCGCTCTATCTGTACCCACACCATGTCCAGTTTTTGCAACTATGGAAATTTAAAGTTCCAGATTCTAATTGTATTCTTGTGATTCTGTAAAAAAGAATTACAAGAAGAAGAAGATTAAAAACGTAATAACAAGAAAATGTTATAATTATGAGAAAAGAAACTATTAAAATAAGAGTTCAATCAACTTTTGAGTTCGATGTCCTTACCAAGCCCTATTCATCAAACCATTGTTTCTCATAATTGATCTTATGCTCAACATCATCCCGTTGACAGCCACTTTGCATACACGTTTCAGAAATTAAATTGTACTTATTTCTTAACCATTTAATCTTAGAGTCAATATGGGGATCGACATCCTTATCAAAATTAGGAATTTTACTCAGCAACTTCTTGTGCACTTCAACCATGTAATTGTTCTTAAATCCCCCATCTACTTTCCATAAAGGATCGCAAGCTAGTTCCTGCAAAACATCGACCAAAGCTTCAACCTCATCATCCTTCCAATACTGCTTATTCTTTCCTCTCCCACAGGTAAGCATAGCCATTCCTATTAAAAGTATGACAATCTAAGAGTTACAAAGAAATAACATATAACAAAAATAACTTTGCGGAAAATTCTAAATACAGCTATGTAATCAAATAACTCATAAACACATAATCAACCAAACAGAGATGTTCATATGGGTGCATTTCAAAAGTAATCCTATGACTCTCAATTATATATTACTAAATAGTAAACAAACAGAGATGTTCAACATTCAGGTATATTAATCAAAATTAAAACATTTCAACAATCTAACAAGCATATGAAACAAACATATCTTAAATTAATAATCTACATCATTGTCACTGGATCTAGTTGTCCATATATTATACATGTTGGTTGCCATATTATTCCTGAAAGTCAACCACTCATCAATTGGACTAATTTGTGTAATGTATTCCATTTCATCATCTTCATCACTCTCATCTTCCTCACTCTCCTCTTCATCTTCAATGATTGACTCTTGTGGATCAAAGCTCACGAACTTGCGAATCAAGTTGTGTAGAAGGGAACAAGCCATTATAATGCAAACTTGAGTTTGTATTGAGAAAAATGAAGGGGATGCAAAGATCTTCCATCTTCCTTTTAACAATCCAAAGCATCTCTTAATAACATTCCTTGATTTGGAATGTTTCATATTAAAGAATTTCTCTGCCGTCTCTGGTCGATGGCCATCGAATTCTTTGAGATGACAATGTTGCCCTCGATACGGAGTAAGAAATCTATTTGCATTACAATATCCAGAGTCAACCAAGTAATAGCATCCTTCATAATTAAACAAGAAGTTATGATTGAGCAGTATAACTCAAAGAGAAACAAAATTGGATATTGTAATAGAAATTTACCTCGCGGAACTCGTCAACCATGAGGCCTTAAGATCGCATCTCGAAGCACACGACCGTCGTGTGCAAAGCCCTCCCAACTAGGCAATACATATATGAATTGCATGTTTGGGCAATAAACACCTAAAACATTTGTTGAAATATATGCTTTTCTTGTGTGATATAGGGGCTTGTCTTCATTAGGAGGTGTAACTTTATTTAGTGTCCCATCTAAAGCTCCTAGGCAACCCTATAAATTAAAACTAAAAGGTGATTTAGCACATAAAAGTTATGATATTAATGTTATAGGTTAATTATAATGTTCAATTACCTGAAAACATTTCCATTTCTCATCTTGACAATCTTGAGTAATAGGCTCCGGCTTCTTAAGCAAAATATGATGCAATCTTATAATTGCATGAAGAACTTGATGGAATTGCCGACTTATAGTTTCTTTACTACGGAGAAAAAGTAGGCTTATTGTCCTACTCTTTTTATGGTGAGCTAAGGTGTATCTGAACATTGCTACAACCTCTTCTACGGATGTGTTCCTAGTGTCTTTTAAACTCCCGACATCTCTGACCATATCACACAATATCCTAAAGGTTGCTTTATCCATACGAAGTTCACTAATGCAGGCATTATCACAATCCATGGTTAATCTAAAAATCTATCTCATTCTATCAATCCTTTTTTCTTCCTTTATTTTAATTTCATGAACCTTCTCCTAAAGGTACAAACAATAGATAATATAATGGAGAGCAAATAAGAAAACCACCATATTATTTGTTGTTTGTTGAAGTATTGAAAGTTGCTTTAGTTTGTGTCATTGTTCGCTAATAGGGGGCCGAGCCATGTTGATCTACATTAAAAAATTCAGAAAATACTTGTCCAACATATAGATAGGGCATGCTGAAAAGCTAGGTAATAGCAGTAGAAAAATAAGCGAAGGTAATAGAGAAAGATGATTAAGAAGAAGATCAGTTTCTATGCATATTTTAAACCAAATATCATATGTACTTCTAGTTCAAAAACTTGATAAAAATATATCAAGTTTTGGTTAATTGATTAATAAAGGATATGAATGAACTTTACTTGTAGTGAATGAGTGATAATTGATATTAAAGGAGCTCAAATTGATGAGAATTTGCATGAAGATACATAAATATATAATCAACCAAACAATGAGCTGAAATCACATCTAAATTTGGTATAAAAGCAAAAATATTTTATGAAAGCTATAAAATAATGTTTTAACATTTAAAGAAAGACATTATTTGTATAAATTTTATTATTTCTTTCAACTATTATTTTGTTTGATTTATATATATTTAATATTATTTTTACATTAAATTTTGATTTTAGTTATTATATATATGAATTGCAAAAATGATTAAAATTTTAAAATACTATAAAGTGTTAAGGTGAATGATTTTGAAGTATAAGAATGGTAAAAATCTAATTTTATTCTTATAATTTGCTTCTCTTTCTGGATTATTAAAACATTATGCGGCATCTTATACTGAAGGAGCTCATCGTGAGAGTGACAAAGGAGCTTATACTAATTCCTGTTCTTCCACAAGGATTGGAGCCGCTCTTGAAGTTGTTTAGATCATTATCCAACTCAGGCAAGGACTTTGAAAGCGAATAGGTTAACAACGTTAGACTAGAATTATGGGTTGTTAAAAGATATAATTATTTTCAAGGTTTTCAAACCATTTTCTGTTTTCTCTGCTCTGTTCCATATCTGATTAGACTAAGAACAAAGAATTGGGCTTGCCTTCAAAGAATAAATCTTTATTCAGTCCAGACATTGATACCAACGATCACCCACATCACGTTACATAAAGTTATAGGTTTTCCTAATTGAACTTTCCAAAAACAGTCCCCTTGGAGGTCAAGCCATAAAGGTTCAATCACAAACAAAAAGTAAATCCAAATCATTAAAAAAAACAAAAAGGACGTTCATAATAGAAAAGAAAAGGCTCAATCTAACTTAAACAAAGTGATAAAACATAAAGGATTGATTCATATAAATACCTCTTGAAAGGCCAAAATTGAGATGTCTTGATTGATAAGTTGCTCCACTTAAATATTGCTTTTTTTAGGTCTGAACAGATGTGGAAAGAGTTGCAGATTAAGATGGACAAACTATCTGAGTCTCGATATAAAGAGAGGAAAGTTTTCTGTAGAAGAAGACAAACTATTCTTAATCTCCATGCTGTTCTTGGCAACAAGTAAGGAAAATTTTGATAATTGTCTGTTATTTTGAATCTGAATCATCATGAATTTGCTCATCGTTTTCATTTTCTTTTCTCTATACTAGATGATCAGCAATTGCTAGCCACCTTCCTGGTAGGACTAATAATAAAATTAAGAATTTTTGGAACACCCATCCCAAGAAAAAGCTTATACAGATGGGTTTTGATCCTATGACTTACCAGCCTCGAACAAACATCTTCTCTAGCTTGTCTTGTATCATAGCTCTAGCTAATTTAATGGATGGTCAATTTATGGAAGAACATGCTGCGAGACTACAAGCAAAAGCTGCTCAAATGGCAAGGCTTCAATACTTGCGATACCTTCTCCATTATTAACCTCCAGCTTCCATGGCCATAAGCTCAAACAGCATAGACGCTAGTAGTTTCAGTGACATGGACAGTTTGAGTATTTTAAACTTAACACCCATCTTTCTTCAGGATCTCAATGATATACCTTTCTCTCATTTGCCAAACTTACAAGTACCAACATTGAAGAAAGAGCAACTGACTCAAGCTCCTGATTTTGCAGTGTTTACTCAAGAAGAGAATTCACCCAGTTTTCCTTATCTTCCTACCTATTCGGTTCCATCTCCACCAGAAAATGACTGGTTTGGCTACCGAGTCCCGAAGAGGGAAAGATCAATAAAATAAAATCCACAAAATCGAAGAAACACGATGATATCTATCTGTTTAGCTATCCCACTAAACGAAATCTGACGAAATCCAACAACAAATTCCGTAAATATCAAAGCTTAGATTCAACTTGGAAACAACTTCTTAGACTCCAACAGCTGCGTTCCTGTTATTTCTAAGCCTTACCTTGCCATTTCTAAGCTAGAGAAAGTGAGAGAGAGAAAGACAGAGTTAAGAGTTGATCATGCTAATATATATACACATTTATAATATATATACACAACTCTATAATCGCATTACCCAGATCTTATAGAGTCCCAAAACCCAACCAAAAGAAATTGAAGAAGAAAGAAAGGAAGAAACTTACTAGTGCTCCTTCTTAGTTTCAGCTGTTTCCATGGTGAGTTGGGATTAGTTTGTGGAGAGATGGAAGTAAGAGTAACCGGATAGAAGAAAAAACGTGACTTGTAAGAGAGATTCAAGCAAAGATGGCTGCTGAGTACTTGCTTACAGAAAAAAAAAGTAGAGACTGAAGGAGGAAACTCGCGGCCAACAGTCGCGCGCAAAATACAAAGTAATCACTCCCATTCCTCTAGATTACGAGAGGAATGAAGGAATACCCGATAATGGGTAATGAAAATGGTTACTCTGTAATGATAGTTATTTACCAAACACTACTTTTCATTCCATACTCATTCCTCTCTCCACATACCCACTAAACAAGCACACCTTAAATTCTTTGAAAACACACCCAAAGATAATAATAAAAAAATGAAGATCACAGAAGATGCAAAACCCCACGTGCTCCAACACCTTGCCACCAATTTAAAGTTTGTATATTTCACAATATATTCCCCCAGAAATTTGAAAGTTTTTCCCCTTTTTCTTTCTCGCGAGTACAACTTTTTTCGATTTCTTTGGTTGGAGGAGGATTTTTCCTTAGGTTGAGGGAAATAAGAATATTTGTTGGGTAGTGTTGTGTCGGAAGCTAGGATACACATGACCGAGCGAATAAAACTGTAAATGTGAATGTTCGAAGGTGTGGATATTTGCCATTTGATTGGCCCGCCTTGGCTTGATCCTCGGACATTGTAAGGGGGGCTTGGACTTTCACCAATGCTTGTTCGATATTTAAGTACGCTTTCATTTCCAAGTTAACATTCTACACGAATATTTTGCTAAAGAAAAAAAAAGAATGTAGAAGAATGAAAGATATTTTTATTAGAGAACTCCTTCAAGAATGCTACAATGCTTATGAACTTCTCTATGGTCTTCTATGTTACGAATGAGGCATCCCTAAGGAGTATATATACTATTTCATTCCTAGAATAGACAGTCAATATTTACTTGATCTAATGGTCTACATTGATGTTCTAAAATTCTGTATATTATTGTACATATTTCATGTACAATATGTACCTTTTAAAAACATTCTACAGGCTTTTATAATGTTCTATATTATTTCACAATGTTCTATAAGATTTAATAAGCTTTCACAGACTTCTACCAAATTCCAGAAGCTCCTAAAGTCTTCCATAAGCTTATACCATATTCTAAAAGCAATTAGAGTCTTTCATAAGATTCTAACATGATTTAGAAGACTTTTTTAGACCGAACTTCATCTTTAGAGCTTTAAAACATACGGAACGTAACATTCTTCCTCACCTAATCCTGTGACATCCTCATCGTTTTCTAGTGGAACTCCTAGATTTTATCTTTATATTGCCAAAAAGAAAGCTTATGCTCCCAACTAGCTTGACTTTTCGGATATCCATTCCATTTGATCAAGTATTTGTGACAGGCTGGATATGAGCCTCTCCTTGGTATATTCCTATGCGCCCAAGATCTCTTCCACCTTCCATAAGTATGTCATGGTCATAGCGGTGGGTGGATGCCTTAATTCACCCCTACTTAGATCTTTCTTATCATCATAATAAGGTTTTAAGAAACCTACATAAAATATGGGATGAATCTCCAAGTGTAAGGGTACCTTACCTCCCAACTTGTCCACCCTTTTCTCCACTAGAAAAAGTCCTTCACACATTTGAATTAAGCCCTTATAAATACCTCCTTTGGCATGTTTATGAGAAGGAGATTAACCATCACCAAATCTCCTTCGTCAAACTCCAAATGATGCCTCCTCTTATCGACCCATTTCTTCATCTTCTTGGCTGCTTAATTTAAATATACCCTTGCCATGTCGAACTTCTCATGCCAACTTTTGGTGAATAAGTATGCTTCAAGGCTTTTACCTTTATAACCGACAGTAAGAGTATCAGAGTTAAAGTTATTGTCCAATAGCTAACTTGAAAGGACTAACTCCAGTAGACTCACTCTGCTGCAAATTATATGAGAATTAGGCAACATCAAGCAATTTCACCCAATTTCTTTAGTTGGCACTCACATAATACCTCAAATGTAACTCCAATAAAGTGTTTAACCACTTCGTTTGTCCATCATTATATGGATGAAAGCTTGTAGAGAAGTTCAACTCCGACCCCAAAAGCTTGAACAATTCTATCTAAAATTGTCCCATGAAACGAGTGTTTCTATCACTGATGATGGTTTGTGGAATGCCCCAATACTTGACTCCCAATACTTGACTATGTGTGCAACATCCCACGACCATAGGGTACATACCCAAACATTCAGGAACATTCAAGTACATATCCTATGATAATGGCATGATAGAGCAAAATAGATTTAACTTACACATGGCATCATCTAACATACTCGAAAATCACTAAATTTTTTAAAAAAACATTCACTTCATTCATTTATAAAGCTTACACTGTTTCCGTCAAACAAATATTTACAAAACCTTATACAGGTTCTAGCAAAACTACAAAAATAATAAAAACTATATCACTTCTGGTGTCAGCTGACAGACCTCTGAGCTATTTCTCTATCCAAAAGATTCCTTAAGTCCTGACTAAGGAACTAGGTCTCCTGTCTTATAACTGAAAAGTCACATTGCAATTTTTGATCAGTTTTGCAAACTCAATGAGTGAACCATCATTGATGAATTCACCGGATTACATATACCCATCATATATATCACAGATATTTATTCATAACATATAATTATTTTTTAGATACTTACACATCATGGCATTGTTGGATCGGAAAGAGAAAGCATGCTATATTTGGAGAAATGGTAGATTTCAAAACTTTTAAGAAATCATTTTTTCAGCGGAAGCAACAAATCCAAATCATCATGCCAATCTATACATGATATGGTATAAGGATAATAAAAAACATAAACAAGATGAAGAGTATTACCAACTCCTTTGCTACAGCTTTAAATCCTCGCTGCGCTATCATCTCCTTCTTCTTGTATCCAAATCCTTTGCTTTTGAATCTTTTCCTTTAGAAATCTATCTTCTCCTTGTTGTTGTAT
>JAOQML010000195.1:15181056-15191809 GCA_027568935.1 Erythroxylum urbanii | reverse complement strand
ATGTTTATAATTTTACTTAAAAAATATTATATATATATGTATATATTTGTAAAGATGGATAATTGATAAATTTTTAACTCTACACATCAAATTAAGTCAGCAATGATAGAAAAGTTCTCTTTTTAGCTTGAACAAGTGAATAGTTTGAGCCCCCTAATTTTAATTCCTTTTTTAGGTATTTGAGAATAGATTGATGAGTGCATGTATATCAACAAGGTATAAATGAATGTCCGTCTTTTCTTTATCTTTTTTGTAATCGTGAAATTTTTGAGCTATCACTACGACATGACATACTTAAGAAAATTTGTATTTTATACAAAAAAAGTGGTGTGATAAATTTTAATATATATGTGACCAAATTTAGAATGATTAACTTCCAATTTACAAGTTTAAGCTTTAGGATTAGAGATTAGGTATCAATTACCAAGTTATAGGAGTTCAAGAATTTAATGTATATTCAAGGTAAAACACTTAGTAGATAGGTTTTTTAATTGAAAATATAAGGCGTTCATATGAAGTTAGAAAGATGATTTCCATGTTCTCTAATCCTATTTCTAGAAGTGAAAATAAATTATATTGAATTACTCCAAGACAGAGATATAAAAGAGGATAAAAGAAGTTTATCCATCATAATAGACTAATGCTAGTTAATACAACTTTAAAGGAAAAACCTAAAAAAGGAGGTGATAGTTGTGATTTGCATCACGTTTTAGGATTTAATTTGTTGGGTATTTAGTGTTAATTTGGGTGTTTAGTATGTATCTAGGTTATAATTGTGTTAGTTTATGTGTTTAAGTGTTTTTAACGATAAGTATAAATCTTTGAGCTTAAATGTTATGTTTTTGAGGTACCTTAATGTGTTTGTTAGTGTTTCAGGGTCAACGACGAAGTTTCGGGCCAAAACCACAGGCCACGATCATGACAGAAAGATGTGAGCCACTAGGATCTAGGCCACGATTGTGACAGAGAGGGTTGATCGTGGCTTTACGTCTGGCAGACACGAAAACGGGTGAAAAGGTCAAGTTTTGAGGAAGTTTTCGAACCGTTTCGACCCCAAATCAACCCTAAGGCTTCCAAGGTATTTAAAGAACATAAATAACAGAAGAGAGGAGCTTTCGATCAGCCACCATGATGAAACCCTAAAAGAGAGAACCTTGAGAGATCAAGAAAGAGACGAAGGAAGAAAGAAGAGGAAGATGATGCAAACACGACGTGCTTCCCGGAATAAGAAGCTTTCCAAAATCGTAGCCTCCCATCATCCATTCGAGTTCTATTTCCTATGTATTATAGTTTTATTTGATTATAGAATTGAGATATATAGTTTGATGATAGAATTGAATTGTGATTGATGTTCTACACTCACCTTTGGGATATTATTTTTTATTTAATAAAATCTGATTATTATGTGTTTATTGAATTAATTGTGGTTTAATTCTACACTTCATATCTCAATAATAAACTGAGAGGGTGAATCAAGAAAAAATGATTAAATTAGGCTAACGAGAGTTAAGTAATTTAACGGACTCAGAATTAAATCAGGTTGGTAAATCTTATGTAGAGAGATCAGATATAGGTTTCCAATTATTTATTAAAGAACTTAAGATCTGGTTAGGTTTTGGATAGGTTGTTAATTGAGAGATTACAACTTCCCATAATCTAATTAAAGTTTATGCTTTAGGGTTCAATTATAACTTGAGAGAGAGTAATTGACTATAGGATCATCTAGAACCATTAATTCGATAAATCATTATTGGTTAGGTTGGCATTGAAAATAGATAATTTTCCCTTTCTCTCTTTCGATTAACTCACTAGGATGAATTCTAGGGTGTGCTATCATTGTTCAACAAATCAATCAATTTCTGTTCAGTGATAGGGGTGAATAGACTTAACATTAAAATTTTGATTGGTTTGTATATTGAGTCCAAGGTGCTTAAACGTGGAATTCGCATATTAATAATTTGGAACAACTTGAATGATTGTGTTTAGAGTTACATTATTTCGTGAAGTTTAAGCCATTGCCTCATTTGTTGCAATGTGTGCTTTATGCTTTGTGTTGTTTGTTGTTTTGTTTGCTTGAGGACAAGCAAACCCTCAAGCAAACATTTAAGTGTGGAGATATTGATAGTTGTGATTTGCATCATGTTTTAGGATTTAATTTGTTAGGTATTTAGTGTTAATTTGGGTTTTTAGTATGTATCTAGGTTATAATTGTGTTACTTTATGTGTTTAAGTATTTTTATGGGTTAGTATAAATCTTTGAGCTTAAATGTTATGTTTTTGAAGTACCTTGATGTGTTTGTTAGTGTTTCAGGTTCAGTGGCAAAGAACGGAGAAGTTTTGAAGAGTTCTGGGCCAAAACTATAGCACACGATTGTGGCACAATAGCCCAAGATCTTGACAAAAAGAGGTGAACCACCAAGATGCAGGCCACGTCGTGACACTTTGGTCACGATCGTGAAAGGGCATGATTGTAACCTGCATCGGACAGACATAAAAATAGGTGAAAACATCAAGTTTCGAGGAACTTTTTAGCCTGTTTCGACCTTGAATCAACTCTAAAGCTTCCCAGGTATTTAAGGAACATAAAAAATAGAAGAGAAGAGCTTTTGATCAGCCGCCACAATGAAACTCTAAAAGAGAGAGCCTTGAGAGATCGAGAAAGAGACGAAGAAAGAGAGAAGAAGAAGAAGACGCAGATAAGACATGCTTCCCAGAATAAGAAGCTTTTCGAAGTCGTGGCCTCCCATCATCCATTCGAGTTTTATTTCCTATGTATTTTAGTTTTATTTGATTATAGAATTGGGATATATAGTTTGATGATAGAATTAAACTGTGATTGATGTTCTATACTCACTTTTGGAATATTATTTTTTGATTTAATGAAATCTGATTATTTTATGTGTTTATTGAATTAATTGTGGTTTAATTTTGCACTTCATATCTCTATAATAAACCGAGAGGGTAAATCGAGAAAAAATGATTAAATTAGGCTGACGAGAGTTAGGTAATTTAATAGACTCAAAATTAAATCAGGTTAGTAAATCTTGTTTAGAGAGATCACATATAGGTTTTCAATTGTTTATTAGAGAACTTAGGAACTGGTTAGGTTTTGGATAGGTTGTTAACTGAGATATTACAACTTCCCATAATCTGATTAGGGTTTATGCTTTAGGGTTCAATTATAACTTAATAGAGAGTAATTGACTCTAGGATCATCTAAAATCATTAATTCAATAAATCATAATCAGTTAGGTTGGCATTAAAGATAGATAATTTTCCCTTTCTCTCTTTCGATTATCTCACTAGGTTAAATTTTAAGGTGTACTATCATTGTTCAACAAATCAATCAATTTCCGTCAAGTGTTATTCAATTTCAATTTAAAATTGTTAACCGTTGTCATGATAGTTAAGTGTTAAGTGTCAATTATTGTTCTGTTATTTGATTTGCTTTGTTTGATTTATTTAGTTCAGGTTTTTAATTTTATTGTCTGATAAATATCTATTTAATACTTTCCGACCTTAGATTTTAGGATCAAATTACCCTTCTTCGTGGGATTCATACCTTAAGTACTACACGAACGACCCGTACGCTTGTAGTGTTATCGAGGTTAAAAATATTAAAACTTAGCATACATAAATCGTCGATCATGAAGCAATATAAGCTATTAATCAATAATCTTTTAAGTCTAATAAGAAGGGATAACTAAGAACTTCTTAATTATAATAGAGCTTAAGCCAATAAGATAGATAGGAAACCATTAATATCCTAGCCCTAAACTATAGAGAAAGTTTCAATTCTCTGATAAAAATTCATTGCAATTTCAACTCTATTTTCAAACTAAACAATCCATATTAAAATAAAAACCAACCATAATAAGCGTTTATTCTAATAACCTTTTATTGGTAATTATATTCATATTCTTACAAATTCCAAGGTAATGCACAATTAATCATTGATAAGGAAGTTCTAATTGACAAGAATGATTTTAATATATTTTGGATGGAATTGATGAGTAACCAGCAACTCCCAAATCATTCTCAACAGATCTAGCAATAAGTTACGCTTATGAGTTGTTTTCTTAAGAAAATCCCCTAATTTCTTTCTTATGTTGCCACAAGATATTGTATAAACTAGTAGTTCTCCTTTACTTATCCTATGCTTTTGACCTAACCAATTGATCGAACTTGGCCAACTTGTAGGAGGAGAGCTTAAGTTACAAAAAAATTGAATTCTTTTCCAAATGAAAGATGAGAAGCTACACTTAACTTAAGCTGAATTCTTTTCCAAATGAAAGATGAGAAGCTAAACTTAAAGAAAAGGTAACCAATGGATTCATTTTCTTAATTATAAAGCACACAAGAATATGGTATATTTATATTTCCTCCATGCATATATGATGAGCTTAATCTCTCGCTCATAACAATGAAGGACACTCTGTGACTAGCTTGTTTAAGCCAAGTTAACTTGTGCATTTAACCCTTAAAGCTTGATTCCTTAATAACAATTTGCAAGAGGCACTATAAAATAAAGGGGGTGTCTACATCGGTTAATATAGTCCTCTTTATCTATCGAAGTTTAGAATAAACTAAGGATTTGACTAATGAGTGATGTCCTTGCTAGCTGCTCAAGCATTAATTTATTACTAAGGACATCTTTATCGATGTATGATTTAGGATGTTGCTTTTAAGAGGAGTAAGTTCAGTTATACTAGTTAAAGGACCAAAATTGGTTTAATTATCACACCACAATCAAGTAGAAGCCATATTGCCTATCTTATGCTTGAATTCCATCCAAAATATCTTCCTTACTTTGAGAATGTAAACCATAGTCCAAGAAGGGTTTTATTTAGGAAGGATATTTCATAAAGTTTCATTCTTCAAGTAATGTGTATGGATCTATCTCATAAAAAGAGTTTGCTTATCAATAAGAATCATCCATATTCTTTTGATCACGAGAACTTGTTAGTGACTCTATGGGCATTATTCCAAGGCCTCCTTCTTCCTTAGGCAAATATAATTTGCTCCATTTTACTTTAGTAAATATTCTTCTAAAAATATCACCAGACTATAAGAATCTCCTCATTAGTCACTCTCTTTGTTTTCACAAAACTTATTAGAAACATCACATGAAAAGACCAATAGCAGAGGCTTCCAGGCACTAAATATGTTCTTTGATCATTTTATTGATTAAACAAGGAAAATTTTAATTAACTTTCAAAATTTTCAAACTATTCTATTGTATTGAAAGATGAGTAAGTTTTAAGGTCATTCAAAATAAACTAATTCATAAAAAGGTCACTAATCATCTTAACTATGAATTGAAGTTTTTAAGATGAAGAAATATTTAAAATGTCTACACCGTCTGTCATCCAAGTTCTCAAAAATCATTCAAATAATGCCTTTTAAATAATGCAACTTTAAGTAGTATCATGTCAAGAAGTTGCATTTTATGACAAAAGAAATTTATTTGAATGAAGGACTTTTTAGAGATTTCACGCTACTCTTTTAAAATAAAGGAATCCAAATCATAACTTAAATGATCATTGACCCTTTTTATTAATTAACTTATTACTAGTCGACTCTAAACTTAATTGTTCCTTGTGATCGGCCGATAAGACATGATGAATCCTGTTGTTAACCATTGCGATAAACAAGAAAAGTGAAAAACTAAACAAGTCTTGAAACTGTTGCAAAGGATGAGATGACAGGGCTTATTCTGTTGACCATAAGAATTATAAAAAAGTTACTAGCATTTCCCAGTGGACTATTTTATACCCTAAGCAGAATAGAGAAACAACATTTCTTCACTAAAATTTTTTGATGAGAAAGCTCTTCTAAATAGGATATAAGAACTCTTAAGAGAACATATGCTTAGCAGTTGTCTCCTCAATCGATCACTGGAATCTTGTCCTCCAATATTACTCCCATCCAGTACACTGATAATGTTAATTCTCAATGTATTTGGTGAGTCAACCAGGGATAGAGATCTTTCTGAGCCAACACTTTGTTATCTAGTTCACAAAGAGTTCGATACTGAGATCACGACATTTTGGCTCTAGCAAACAATATTCCAGCAAAGAGACCTGGAAGAAGCACAAAGAAAATTATAGGAGGCATATAGGATAAGTAAAGGTGTCAAAAGAAAATAAGAGGGTTGATTGTGTAACCAAATAGTATGCTGAACAAATTTGGAAGACTGAGAGGAACTTTGAACAGCACTAGACCAGCAATAGAGATAGGAATCTTGTTCAAAGAACCTACGAGACTGTAATAACAAAGAACCAATATCATACGGTAGCAAATATCTGCATGCTGTTCAAATCACAAGATATCTGCATACAGTGTCATGGTGGGATGTGTGGAAAAAGTATTTCACTATTGTTTCCGGAACACCTCAAGGAATTTGCAGAGTAGAAACCGTTTGGTGCATACAAGAATTATTGTTGATGGGAATGCACAGAGCAGTTAAAAAGTACGCGGGGAAAGACTCGAGGTCATATCTTTTGTATAATTTTACCCCATCCCACTCCCCCTAATGTTCAAAACGACATCATTTTGACTATTAGACATGAATTTAGAACACTGTCCAAAGACTAAACCGACATCGTTTTGGGCATGAGACATGGTTGGACAGAGTAAAATTAGATAGAAGAACCTCACTCGAAAGACTTCTGTGAGATACAAAGAGCGGATTTCATATCTGCAATAAACAATGTTACCTATAAGTGGTGGGTCCAGTTTGATGTAAAAACCAGATAGACGTGAAGCTAATTGAAAGACCAAGTAATCCACTAGCTGTAGCAACTACCCAAAACATTGGTAATCTAATCACATCCCTGCAAAAGTAGGGTCAGGATTACCAAAAAGATAAAAATTTTAAGATTGTTGAGAAAAAGCAATTCATGACATATTCTTACACGTTGATTACATATTCCCATTCATCAAAGAGCAGAATCAACATGAGGGCAAAGGGCAAAGATAGCAAATTGTTCAGCAACACCATTGAAATCTCGTTCAAAGAACCATTTCTCGTACACTGCTTTGCTTTGTCCATTACTCGCCGCAAGGTGAGCTATTAAAAGAAATGAAATGTCATACGTTGATTGGCAATTTTGGAACCTTGTTTTCATTTAGTCTCGAATCAGGGAAATGCCAGTAATACATTCAACAAACATACAGTGTAGCTTGCTGTTAGAATGCAGTTAACACTCTGCCACACATAGCCCGTCCCATCAAAGGAGAGATCTGTGATACCGCCACTACTAGTTGAAATAATCTGCAAAAACACAATATTTTTTCTAATTTTAGATATTTCAAAACGTTTATCTTTTACATGATAAGCAAGATCCCGAGGCAGAAATGTGAAGAAGACGAAGGAAAAGGATAAAGCAAAAACACTGTATCCAAATTAGTTACTTAGGTGTTGTTCTCAGAACAGAATCTTTTCTAGTTTCCTGGTGTTTAAGATACTGATTGGCATAGGGCCTTGTAATTGAACTATCATTGGTCTTCTGTTTTTATTTTATTTTTTCTTAACTTTCCTTATTAGAAATGCTCTCTCATATAGAGTTTTTCTTGACAATAAGTGGGCGTAAAGAAATTTAACTATTTGGCTCTCGAGTTGTGCATTGGAGAGTGAAAGTACATACAAACATCCTATGCCATATGTAACTATCCGAATTTGAACCCTACCTACCAAATCCGAAGGTGCTCCTATCTCCCTGACATCAACCCAAATTTGTGATGCTTCAGGTCAATCTTGTAATGAATATACATTACATTTGAAGCAACCAACTGAGAAGTGGTTTGTGTAATAAACTGTGAATTTCCAATTCTTGAAGTCGTTTTTCAAGACTATGAATGCAAATTCACAATTTAGTAATATAGATTACCACCAGTAATTAGCTCGCCAAGCGTAACTTCAGAATCATAGATTGAAAAGAGGCATAATTGAAACAATATTTTGTACCATCGAAAACATAGCAGGAATCGCGGATTGAAAAGAGGCATAATTGAAACACTATTTTGTACCATCAAGAACATAGCAGTCCAGACTTTCCGATTTTGATGCTTCCCAAATATGTATAACTCTCCAATCGCTGTTAAAATATTTGTCACATTCTTCAGAATTGTCACCATTGCAATATTAATGTATTTCAAACTGGAAAAAGAATGGGAAAAATGCAGTGGAATCAAATGCACTAGAAAAACAAATATCAACTACAAATTAGCAAAAAATTGGCAATTAGCAATGGATTACTGTGCATTATCCTCTATAAAAGACATACATGACGACTAAGATATAAGTGTGATGATCAAAGACATACCTATAGATGCTTGAAGCGAGCATTCCAATGAAGATTATGTTGACAGGAAGCCAGACACTTGTCAGTTTCCAGTTGAGCTTTTCCACTGAAACAGCTCCATAGAAGCCCATAATAGCAACAACTAGACAACTGACCAAGTTCTGCAGCAACATGAAACTATGAGCTTTCAGGCTTGATGGCCAAATTTGTGATCAAGGATCAATGATACGATGAGGTATCGAAACCCTTTTTAACACAAGTAGACTTTGATCCAAAAGAAAGTGAAGTAAGACAATTTTTATCCTATGATCCTAAATTTAGTTGTTTTTAATAAATTGACCTATAGTTAAACTCAAGTATAAAGTACTTTAAGATCTAATTATTCTAAATAAAATAACATAGTTTTATTTAAAAGGGTTAGGTTTGATAAGCCTGGGCAGCTCATAATTAAAATTTCGTTATTTTATATTTTTAATTTTTTAAAAATTATTTTAAAACAATTTGAGGGGGTTATGGGTAGACATGTCAACAGATTGGGTCGAGCTTGGACTGTCCTCAGCCAGGTCTAACTTGGCCTCTCCTATAGTGGCCCGCTCGGTCGGAATAGACCATCCCTTAGTCCTAACCATAGCCCGACGGGCCACGAGATGAGCCAACCCGGCTTAACCCACCTATATATATATATATATATATATATATACACACATACATATATATATTAAAAGATTTAAAATGGATTCGTTTTGATCAAAAACAATGCCGTTTTAAAAAAGTGGACGACATACGAGTGTAGCCCGCACGAGCCGACCATGATCGGCCCGTAATTCAACCCGTAGTTTGCCCATAACCTGTCAGGCCTAGCCGGACAGGACGAGTCAAAATTGTGATCCCTAAATATGGGCCAGCGTATACTCGCTTGTTTTAGTTACTATAAACCCTGTTTCCATTTTTCGCATTTCAAGGACTAAGTAGGTAGCACCATACCTGATAAAACATTAGCGATATTGCAGCATTGAAATTATAAGTTGATAAAACGACTTTGTTCAACAAAATCATGCCACAAGAAGAAAAGCAGTAAGCTGTTCCAGACAAAAGAGCCCCAGATTTTCTCCATGACCCATGCTCACGCTTCTCATCCACGTCTAGATCAACGGTTACACTGCCACTAACCAACAATTTATTTTCTCCAAAGGACCTGTGGTAAGTGCAAAATCCAACAGACCATACAATTAGTTCTTTTAGAAATAGTTACACCTATATCAGGAAAAAAGGAATACGCAATCTTCTAACAGAACATACATGTCAAAGAAAGTAAGTTTTCATTTAAGAAGTAAAACCAGCCTTACGAACTCTAGAAAACTAAAGTCGCGAGCTTGAGATTGTCCCAGTTATACGACATGCCTAGCCTATAGCAAAGGTGAGCTCTGCTTGTCCCCGCCGCATGCAGAGTAAGGAAGCAAAACAAACACAAAAATGGACTGTTTATTTTATACCTTTCACCCATAGCTCTACGCTCAACTTTCGTTAAGAAATAGCCAAATGACTTGCTACCCTGCTTACGAATACCTCTAAGGATTTTGTAAACTGAGTTAGTCCTTCCATCAGTCATCGTTTTGTCATTCACGAAGTTCAGTTCTGGTACCTCACCATAGTCGGAAATACCCACATCTAGCTTGAAATCAGACGTCATATGCTTTCAAGCATAAAAGAAAAGGAAAACTTAAGAGGCTAAACAGACGTAGCACCAGCAACAGTTTTGAGTACTGAAATATCTCTTTTATTTTGATGGTTGGATTAAAAAAACAGAGAGAGAGAGAGAGAGAGAGATGAAATTGTTGCAAAGAGACGCGAACCTTAAGATCTTTTTGGATAGTAAGCAAAGGAAAAGGAAAGCGAACAATACGCTAAATATGAGAAAGCCAAAGGAATTGTCAACAGTGAAAGGAGATGGCGAGATTCGAGGAGGGCTGGTCAGTGGTTACCGTCCATGTTGAAGGAGTTTGAATACAGAGAAGTTCGCAGTTTCCGAGGTTAAAAGTCAAATGGCTCAAGTGAAGCCATTGATGTCGCGCAATACTTCTGAGGAACCATAAAAAATTGAAAAAAAAGAAGTCTTTAGTCTTTACTCTATACTCTTTCGAGGTTCGACAGTATACTTTGGTTGTTATTCTACGCGGGTTCAGGTTTCGCTTATTGGATTCTGAGAAAAGAAAGATTAACGATAAGCAAAGTTTGAGGATCGGTGTTTCCTTCTGAGCTCTACTATCTCAGCAAAATCTGGCCGCTGTCTTTATTGTAGGCACGGAAATGGAGGTGGGCAGCTTTCCTGACATTTCAAGAAACTAAACACCCCCGTGCCCCGCGCCTTTCAGAATTATTGTTAAAATTATTTTTGCATTAATTATACGAGACTTCGAATATTTTTCATTGTATTTTTTAATTTTTCA
>JAOQML010000195.1:15156108-15179241 GCA_027568935.1 Erythroxylum urbanii | reverse complement strand
TCCTTTTTTTCTTCTAATCCCCTTAATAATCATTTTGATCCTCAAACCTCTATAGACTCAAATTTAACTAAAGAACTACCTGGAGAGAATCCTAGTTGGAGATTAAACTCCCAATGGAGCATGATCTATTAGTACCCTATGATCCAACAATTTGTGGAATAAAATGAGAGACTCCCCATCTCTGGAAATCATCAAAAGAAAATCAAGAAGAAAACAAAAAAGAAAGGGCTTATTAAGCCTTTTAAACCATGATCATAGTATGAATGATTTTATAAAGGAAAAAAATTCTTTTCGTTAGCTTGATAGAAACAAATATTAAGGGATCTATTTTGAGCAAAAGGTTTATAGTTTATAATAAGCAAATCAAAGACCTTATCTAACTGTACATTTCATCAATTAGGGAGAATCATCATAGCTGACAATCTAAAAGTCCCTAAAGTTCTCACCACTAAATAATAAGATTAATTTTTTCATACGAAGGCTTATTCTCTCTTACTCCTGGAAAAACTTTATATTACCTTTGTTTATGTTGTCGATATTCTTTTCTTAGAAGATTCTTATAGCAGGACATTGAAGATTTAGTCAAAAACATTACTGGTACCTAGATTGTTTTGGGGGACTACAATTGCATTTTGTACTCTCATGAAGCTGAAGGTCTAAGAATAAAATTATGAAAAATGGATGAGGATCTCAAAGATTGCTTAAATAATGCTATCATGGTAGATATAACATTTAGAGGAAATCTCTTTACATGGTTTAACTAGTGAGAGGGAAAAGACTTGATAGGGGGATTGTAAACTTTTAATGGATGGAAAATTTCACTAACAACTTTGGGCTATTTGTAACATCCCATTACCCATGTTGTTGGCCCCCAAAATTTTTTTCATTGGATTAAGCATGATATTTTATGGAATAAGCATGAAATTTGAATTTTGCCTTAGAATGAATTGAGGGCATTTTTGGCCTTCTAATGCAAAAGATATGGCCTTCAGAGGAAGCATAGGTACTAGACGAAATGTAGGTACCAGAGGAAGCATGTTTCGACTTCTAGGGCAAATCTGTATTGATCTAAGCCGAATTAGACAGAGTTGCCTTCTTAGAAGTTGTAGGTCTTCTTCTTAGCTTTCTAACGTCATAAAGTTTGGGATTTTTGGCCTTCGGATGCAAAAGATATGGCCACCAGACGAAGTGCCAAACAAAGTAGAAGCACTAGATGAAAAGATAGATATGATAGTATTTTGACCATAACTTCATCGTCCAACCTCCAAATGAAGTGATTTTGAACCAATAGATTTCTAACACATTTTTCTATCTCTTCAAAAGATTTTGTACCCTTGGTGTTGATTTCAAAAAGATTAATGGAAAGGAAGTGAGGGAATCCATTAGAGGAGCATGACTTAGTTATGAGCATACTTTGGCTTTTAAGCATATCTTGATCTATATAATAGGAAACTATGGGATGTTATTAGAATGAAGATGAACCGATGATAGTAAATATAAGAGATTATTAAGAAATTAGAAAGTGCATTTCATGCTCATGCATTATATAATATGCACCTACACGTGAATATTGAATTTTTTTCACATGAAAATAAATGTACATGCATTCATTGACAATTCTTGGGTATAATTGATTTATATATGTGAAAGGTGAATTTTAGAAAAAAAATTTTCTAAAATTTTGGAAAATTTTTAGACTAAACAAATGCCAAGTGGCAAGACAATCGATAAATGGAAGTAGAATTAAGAGTCAAATGATAGTGGAAATTTTTATAAATGACTTTGGGATTAAATGACTTATGTCAATAAAATTAGGGAGACAATTGGATTAGAAATTGGATTTGATTGGAAATAGTTAAATGAAAGAACCTAGTTTAAAGTTATAAGAATTGGACATGTGGAAAGTGACAAGTGTCACTTGCTAAGCCATGTCTTAAGATCACGATGCTTTTAATTTAAAAGACCATTAGGTGTTTTGTTCTTGTTTTCTTATTCTTCTACATGACTTCTCCATTTTCTTCAAGCTTCTACACCTTCTTCATGAATTTTGTTGCCCACCCTTCACCAACTTTGAACCTAGCCCTCTTATCTTTCATTTGCTACTCTCATTTTTCTCTCTTCTTCATTTCCCACTAAAGACCCAACCTCCCAACCTCCATGATGATGTACGTGAGTGACATGGGAAGTTAGGGCTTCTTGTTATATTTGAAGACGTTGAAGAGAAATCGAGTGAGTAGCTTATTAATCTTCATGGTTTTGCTAAATAAAGCATTTATGATGATGATTTAGTGTTTAATGATCATGATCGAGGATTTGAGAGATGTGTAACGTTGAAGTTGTTTTAAGGAATGATTGAGAGACTAAATGGTGATGAAAAGGGTGCTGGAAAATGGTAGTTATAACATTTCCACTAATTAAGCTTCTATATATTTAGCATAACTTATTCTGTAGTTATCCAAATGAGATTATTCTTAATCTGGATTAAACTAGAGACATACGGCTACATTTTTCATGAAGACACCAAATTTTAATTCTATTGTTAAGAGTCTCAAAAAATTGACATGGAGTTGAGAACTGGGTGAAGTAAATTGATGGATGAAAGTATATATTTGTGTCCTGTCTTTATCGAATAAACTGTATTTATAGAGACCGAATTAGACAAATGTGTCTTCACAAAAGTTGTAATTCATTCTCTTATTTTTCAATTGGTATTAAGTTTGTAATTTTTAGATAGTTGAGTTGAAAGTTATGAGTTGTACAATTTGAGGGTATGATCATGAACTAGCCAAAAGTTCAATTATACACAGTCTGTGGTATTGTGAGAATAACTCATAGGATACTAAACCAAATTGAATGATCTTGGTGTCATTAGAAATTTTCTAGAAGAAAGTACCCTTGAATTACGTCATTTTCATTATTAAATTGATCATGGAATGTTGACCCGAAAGTGTGTCTTAGGAAAAATCTGAATTTGAAGAAATGAGTCATGAATTGTGATTTTTATGGTTTTATTGAGGTATTAACCATAAGTATAAATAATACTTATATGAGTTTGGAAATATGAATGATTTGTGATGAGAATAATGGAAAGATACCTGGGATTATCATTGAGCATGCATTATACACAACACATATACTTAAGTATGTGGTTGGGTGTTCATATGATTGTGTAATTAATGTGTGTAAATGTGTATTATATGATGTTGATACTCAGGATAGAACGTCCGAATCCAGATGCTTCTAGATCATGGAAGCTAATGCTAATTTGGAGTATATTGTGAGTAACCTTGATGGTTTCACTCAATTAATTGTTTGCTTTATATTATGTTTAAACTATTGAATGAATGTGATTTAATTATGCTGATTCCGGACAATGAAGGTCCGATGATTCTGATGAATGAATGTGATATTTGAAATGCTCCTTGTATGTGAATATGAAGAAATAAATGTGTTTTTTCAACTTAAATGTTGAATGCCAGACCAAGGTCCGATGATATGTGTAAACTGAAATAAAGTGACTGATTGAGCATATATGACCGATGCATTTCATTACATGAATGCATAATAATGTAAAGGCTGTTATGACCAGAGTAGCCACCGAAAAAAGAACTTAAAGCTTAGAAAGGGGAAAAGAGCTTAAAGCTCAGAAAGTGATTAAGAGCCAAATGCTCTCACTATGTAAAATGAGCCCTATATTCCCAACAGATAAGGGACAGTTATTAATAAGCCCAGTATCCACAATGGATATAGGACAGTTACAGGTACTCGGTCACAATAATAACAATTGAAAGTGAGTCTCATGAGCATTGCATATGTATTTGATATGTATGTTTAAATGATTGGAATGCACTATTTAAATGTTTCAAATGTGAAATAAATGAATAAGGTGTGAATTGATCCTACATGATGAATTAATGTAGTGATGAGAGTTTTGTGAAGATTTATGCAAAATGCAAAGATGTGAATTACATGTTATGTGTATTTATGTTATGCATGAATTGAGTGAACCATCTATGATGGTTACCTCATCTGAGTTCGTAAAACTCACCAAAAATTTACAATATTTTTCAGGCTCAGAAGAGTTACCCCATTAGGATAATGGGAGTACAAACAATGCATTTGAGTAAGAGATAGAGATCGGGATCAGTTTGCATCTGCATTTGTACATTCTTATTTTTGTATCATTTTGTATATTCCGAGATTTTTGTACAATGTGTATTTGAACATTCTGTTTATGCTAATTTTTCAATTGGGAAATGTTTGTAAAGGATTTTGTGATGTAATAACTTTTGAAATTGGAAACGTTTTGTAAATGAAATTGATTAAAGTGTTTTAATAATTGTGATTTCGAGTTTTATGAAATAAAATTTTGGGCCCGAATTTGATTACTGATTTCCATATACGTTAGTGCAAAAAAAAAGTACCGAGTTTCAAGTGATTGATTGATCTAGCATGCCACCCTTGCGGGGTACGCACTTGGACATCACCCAGGACGTCGGGTACGTGTCTTGTGAGAGTGGGGTGCTACACTATTCAATTCTCCTAGAATATCTTATCACTCTCCCATTGAGATTAGAATGGGCTCTCATACAAGGAAACTTAAAACATCTATAAATTGTTTAATTTTCTCATGAAAATGGAGAGATATGAGAACCTAGTAGCTAAAGGAGCAGACATTCTACCTAGAAACTTCTTTCCAAGTTGAAGAGAATAAAGGAGGAATAAAAGAAGTTACACAGAGACCAAATGACCTGCTTAAGGAAATTGAAAGAACCTCTTGTCTGCTCAGATTACTCTATATAATGATCCTTTAAATGTTGACTTGAAACATAAAGAAAAAATCCAAGCATAATTTCTATCCCTCTTCACTAAAAGCTCACAATTCCTTAATAAGTCAAAAAGCTAAAATTTCTTAGCTAATGGAAGGGATTCCAATTTATCTTTCTTCCATAGTTCTATCTATAATAGAAGAAATTGCAATAAAATTTCTATTATCCTGGATCTTAATTGCAATCTTTGTTTTAATCAAGATTAGTTGAAGTCTTTATCCTTAATCACTTTATACTCTGAAACTAGTTTTATAAGTTCCCCCACTCTCCTTTTTAGATTAATATCTCTCGCCCTTAAACAATCCCAGATTAACCTACTTGCTAAACTACTCTCCACTGTACAGATTAGGATTGCCCTTTCTAGTTTTAACCCAGATAAAGCTCCATGACCTGATGGATTTAATGCTTATTTTTTCTAAGGCCCTATAACTTATTAGAACCTCATGTTAGCAATGTTGCTAAAGAATTTTTTGGTTGAAGCATCTTGGTCAATGAATTAAACAAAATATTTCTATGCCTAAGCCCCAAAATTCCCATTTACACATCTTTTTCAAACTTTAGACCTATATCCTATTGTAATATCCATTGTAAAATTTTCTCTAAGATTTTGGCCTTGAGACTAAAGCCTCTTATGAATGAGCTAATCAATTTTTCTTAGTATAATTTCATTTCAAGTTGCAATATGCAAATAATCTCTTAATGTCAAAGGAAAGTTTCAAGGAATATCACTTAAAAAAGTTTATTAAAAGTTGTTACATAAAGATAAAATTTTTTTTGATGCCCTCAATTGGAGTTTCATTCTTCAAATCATGCAAGTGTTTGGGTTTCCTTCAGTCTTCATCAATTGCGTGTTTCAATGCTCATCCATTTCATCATTTAGTGTTCTTATAAATGGAAAAGCTACTTAAATGTTTAAAAGGGATAAAAAGGGATTAAACAATGGGATCCATCATATCTTTAGCTATTTTCTCTAACTATAGACGTCTTTACTAAAATGTTTTCTTTTAACATTGCTATAGGGAAACCTTGTAAATTTAACTTTAGATGTAGGAAAATAATTCTCTATAACATTTCATTTAGGGATGGTTTACTTTTGCTATTTGCGACTAATATAGATTCAATACAATTATTATCTAATTGCCTTCAATAATTCTCATATATCTTTGGACTCTCAATCAATATGAGCAAAAGTTAAATCTTTATTTCCATGGTTTCGAACTTTGGACCAATTCTTAGTGGACATTTTTGGAATCCAATTGTTTAAAGCCACTTTCAAATACCTTGGTTTACCTTTCTCTTTTACTAGATTAATATATACTTATTATAAGCCATTATTTGATGTTGTTTTAAGAAGGAATTATAGCTCAATGTGCAAGAGTTTATCCTACAATGAGAGGGCTTAACTAATCATTTATGTTATTAGTAGTATGCACATCTAGTAGAGTTCTAATGTGGCTTTACCAACTAATATCATCAAGTATATTAAAAGAATTCTTAGAAAAATTTTGTGGAGTGGATCAGAAAGTAATAAGAGAACCTATAAAGTTAAGTGGAAAGAGATTTTCCTCCATAAATCCCAAAGGGGACTTAGGATCAATTCAATTCAAACTATAAACAAATCCTTAATGGAAAAGAGAATGTGGATTCTATTCATAATAAAGAAACACTTTAGGTGAAATGGATGCATAGGGCTTATATTAAAAGATCTAGCTTCTGGAGGGATGACAATGGGCCCAATTGCAATGCTTAAACCCAATTCCAGCACTTCTATAAACACTAAACTTTAGAGAAACAATGTACAAGGAGATAAAACATGTGATTGGAAATAGAGAGTAAACATGCTTCTAGTTTAACTATTGGATAGATATTAGACCTCTATATCTCCGCCCCTTATTTCTTACTTTGTAACACATTCTTCCTACTAATGCCAGAGTTAAAAAAATTAAGTTAAGAATAGAGTTAGTAGCCAGTTGAAAAGGTGATATAGCTAAGTAACCAGGGGCATTCATAACAAAATGATTGTCTTAGCATCAAAACACTATAATGACATTCCAACCAAGCTAAATAATTTAAAAAACATGGCTTAGTTGAGTAATTAGGAGACATTCATGACAAAGTGTTTATCTTCGCGTCAAAAGACTAGGTTAATGTTAAAGAAAAACCAAAAAATGGTGTCTCAATATATAGAATTTACTGATCTTTTAAAGTAACAAGAATTTTCATAAAGGGATACTTAGTTGCATTTTTTAATTGATTACTAATTATAAATGTATTTGTACAAGTGCTATAGGTGAATGAATAGATGTTAATATTTTGAGTAATATGTATATTTAATTTAAAGTGCTTAACCATGAAACATATAGGTTAGTATATTAGCACAATTTAATTAAATGGTTGATGTTTGCAGTTAAATTGATTGTATAAAGTTTGATGCAATTGTCTCATTATTGTATATTGCATGAGTGTATTCTTATATGTTTATGTTTGTTTTGTTTGAGTTTATGCTTTTGCCTTTCTTTGAGGAAAAGCAAAATTTTAAGTGTGGATAGGTATAGTTTAGACTATGTTTTGACAGGAGTTTTAATGTGTTTTTAGGTGTTTATTGGATGATTATCATATGTATAGGCTTATAATTGTATTAATGTGAGTGCTTATCTATATTCTAAGTGTTTGTATAGTTTAGAGCATGATTTCAACCTTAAATTTTATGTTTCTTGAGGTATCAAGGCGAGTCAAAAGTAATTAGATTAGATTGCACAAAGAGAGTAGACAGTTTAATAAGTCCCACAATTATCAAATTAATAATCATTCAAAGAGAGATCTTATGTGAGAAATTAATTATCTAATAGAAAACTTCAGATCTAATTGAAAACATTAAGGAAAGTTTTGTGAATCGAGAGGTTGCAAATTTGAAATTTTTTGATTCAATTAGAGTTAATTGATTAGGTCTTGAGATATAGTAATCGATACATTAGGAATTCTAAGATCAACACATAATTAGATCAATACTAGTTAAGGAAACAAAATAAAGGAAGAATAAGTCCTAAGCATTCAACGTTGATCAAACCCCAAATTATTGGCATCTCACTTTTTATTTACATATTTTCTTTGATTTATTATTTGTTTCAATTTTTGTTATTTACTTTTATAAAAAAAATCAATTTCTTGTTACCTTAGACAAAGTGAGGTTTGAATTGATTCTTATATAATCCTCGTGAGAATGATACTTTTCGGTACTACAAGATATGATCTGTATACTTACGGGTATTGGGAGTTTTATTATATATAAAAATTGCTCAACAGTCACTATAACTTCCTTCAACATCTTAATAAATGTAGAACTAAATGAGAATTCATAGATACTAAAGGGTCTAAGGCAAGGTGGTCCCTTGTCTCTTTACCTCTTCAATATATGTATAAAGGCCCTTATTAGAGTTACTAAATAAAACATTGAGAGCTCATATAGATTTGACTACCATACTAAATGCAAGAATCTCAAGCTATTTGATAATGCATTTTCTAATGATGCACTTATGTTTTGCAAAGTAAAAAAAAACTCAATCAACATCCTACTAGACTGTTTACATACATTTCAATTCATTTCAGGTTTATGCATCAACAAGACCAAGAGCAACTTCATCTTATCTACTACAATTAAATATTTAGTGCAAACATATCTAATTTAGTTGGCTTTGGACTATTAAAGCCTCCCTTAAGTATCTTAGAGTCCTAATAGTCCCCTTAAGACTCACTTTCAGTTATTTAATTATCAACCCCTCTTGAAGGCTTTAATAAAAAAAATTAACTGCTAGAACAATAAGTTTCTTTCATTTTCCAAGATATTACAAATAACAAAATAAATTCTTTCAAATATACAAGTATACTGGTATGCTCACATATTCCTTCCCATTGAGCTCACCAACAAGAAAGAGAGGCTCCTCAAAAACTACTTATTAAATAAAAACCTGCTAAGCAGCCACAAAGAAAAAAATCAATTGAATGAAGGTATGTTCTCCAAAAATACCGAAGAGTGCTAGCATTGAAATCTTTAAGAACTACTAACAAAATATTGTTATCTAAAAGGATATGGAAGCTTCATACTGACCATAAATCCCTCTGGATCAAATGGATTCACTCCCACTTCCTAAAGGGAAAGAATTTTTAATGAATAAAACCAAGACCTCACCACTCTTGGACTTTGTCACAAATGTATAAATTAAGGAACATCATAGAACCGTGCATCAATTATGTGATAGGGGATGAAGCAAAATTCTGGTTTTAATATGCTTCCTGGCATCCACTAGGCCCTCTACACAAGACTTCTTTATCTAATTCCATCATAAACATGATTCCAACTTGCACCAGAGTCAACAAATTCATCTCAAGAAATAAATAGTTAATTCCTACTCATTTTAAAGATTCTGATTGTCCCATATTTAATAACTTTCATACTTATACCCCTGACTCCTTGAAGGCTACTAAAGTAAGATTGACTTATCAAAGTTCTGGAACATTAACTAATGCTTCTTATTTTAACCACTTCACTACCTTGCTACCATTAGTTAATTGGTCTCGTATAGTCTAGAGCTCCTCCAGCATCCCTAAAGCAGCTTTCACATTATGGTTAGTTGTCAGGGTAGACTAAAAACTAAAGATAGGCTCTTTTTAGATCCTTCTCCACTTTATGTTGCTCCTTATGTAATGAAAAAATAAAAGATATCAACCGCCTATTCTTCTAATGTAGTTTTGTGCATTATACCTGACTATTTATTCTCTGAATTTATGGACCCAATTGCTAACTTACTAACTTGAATAAGCTAGTTATTTGGAACATTAGGTTTAAGAATCTTGAGGAATGCAAGTTATATGAAACTGCCTTCGTAGGCTAGTTTATGCCACTTAGAAGGAAAGAAATTATAGGATTTTTGAAGATAAAAGCTAAAACTCTGGCTTCTTTTATAGTAGCATGGTAACCTAAATTAGAGAATTCTTAATGATCAGACTTGATTCAAGCAAACTTAGATCAAAATAGCTAGAAGATGGTGAGTATGAAGCTCTAATTTCATTAAGTTACCAACAAGTTATGGAATTCTTTGTATAGATGATTCATAAAGAGCAAAATGGTTATATATAGAGGCATCTCAATTCCTTGAGGTTATTTAGACTTATATCTGATTCTAACTCAAATATTGATTATAAATTCTCCTGATCTTATTGTAAACATTTATGGAGTTTTGTTTTCTTTAAAATTGTCTCATTCTTGATATTTCATAAGTTGTGGGGTTTATAACCTTGTAATTGATGTGATAGGTTAAGTAGCTCCTTATTATACTTGTACTCATACTTATACTTTAATCCTCCTTCTCTTATTTCATGTAATCTTTAATTTCTCAAAACAAAACTTGTTAACTACTAATGGTATATCAATATAAATTTATTTTGAAAATAATTATATCCATTAATTTTTTGAAAACATATAATAAGGAAATAAAATTATTAATGTTCATTTTGTGATAAATATAATGAAAAAGGTAATCATATAGGGTGATTATCCTATGGTTTGACCTTTTTTATTTTAATCCTTATATTTTGAAAATTATCATTTACCTTCTTATAATATTTATTTAGCTACAAACAAGTCTTCTTGTCATATTTCATCAATTTTTGTCCATTCCTAATAATAAAGCAACATTATATTGAGGATTAGGAATTTCAATACTTATCATTTTGAGTAAAAATAAATGAATAATAACAAAATATAACAGAAGAAGTGATAGCTAAACATTTGAAACTTTCAATCTAATTAATAGAAAATTAATTAATTGATTTTTTCTTATATTAATTATGATTATTTTTTATATGTGAAATAACAACTACATCTTTATAGAAATAAAGATATAATTGTTATTTCAAATTTATATTATTATGATTTTTTTAAACAGGGTTGATGTAAAATTAAAAATTATTTAGCACAATATATTAAGAGACTATTTTGCAATTTTAAAAGATTCATAAACTATTTTATAATTTGAAAAAATACTCAAAATGTTACCAAGCATTGATTGGCACTAGTGTCATACCGTATCAAAACAAAATTTGATACTGAATTTGATATGATATTCATAACATTAGCCTACATTGCTCAACTAGAAAAAAGTTATATTCATTTTTTTAAAGTTCATTCACTTGCCAGATAAAGATGGTTAAGATTTGAAGATGAGGTAATAATCTTCTTTAAATATTAATGAATTTAAGAAACTCTAATGATTTTATAAATTCATTATTGAAATGACTACTCTTACTTTAATCCAAACAAATTTGTATTCAGTTTATACGTATGAAATTAATGACCTCCCTTCATATTAAACACATATTTTGATAACGAAGCTTATGAGATTAAGTTAACATGAATAAGAATGATCAAATCTTGAAATGAAAGATTCATGACTTATCTTAGCCATCCTGAAATGAAAGATTGATGCCTTATTATAAAACTCAGGAGCCTAGCAAATTGTTTTGTAGAGACTAGTAGATTGATCTTAAGCATTTCTTATTATTTTTATTATTTCCCATGACGTAACTCTTTAAATTTTATTTTAATGAGTTTAGTTTTTAATTATCACATTAATTATATTATGCACAAGAATATTGTTGAATTTAGACTTCTTGTAATATTAGTTGTTAAGGAAGGTAATTGAGGGCTTTCTCAATTACATATCATAAAGTTACAAAAGTTATGGTTAAAGTTATAAACATTTTGAGAAATAGATCTATGTTAGTCCTATTATTATGTTTGATATCATTTGCACCTAAAAAGTACTACTTTATACTTTAAAAACTAACTTGTTAAGTTTCTACTGAATCTTCTTAATCATTAATTTTTCATTTAACTATTAACTTATATGACATGGTATACCAATTAATAATATTGACCCTTAAAATACTGAAACAAAAATTTTAATTTAAAATTATTAAACATATTTTCAATTTTATAATTATTAAATTAGTTAACACATTACATTATTATTTCTTAAGCAACTAAAAATTAACTGCAACCTAAATTATTTGTGAAGCAGAGATGATAACAAATTGAGTTAGTTTTAAGTCTATAGGTGAACTTGGCATAAAATTTCTTACCCGATTTAAATTCAACCTAAAGTACAATCAATTCAAAGAAACTTACGTAAGTTTGAGCTCAACCAAGTTTCATAGGTCTAAAAATTTATTTATCAAAATATTAAACAATGTTGTTTTGATATAAATATAAAATAATTTTATTTTATATGTGAAAGAAGTTTGATTTTTGGGGTCAAGTTTAGGTTGTGAAATCTGAGTCCAATTCGAATAAAGAGACCCAAGCTTAAACCCAACTCACGACCTAAAAAAGAAAGTTCAAGTCAAGTCTAAAAATAGAATTTTTGAAAAGTTCAAACTGATTCAAAACCTAATCAACTCAAACCAATCTTATTGATTTTGAACTGAATCGAAATGAGTTAGGCTTGACCCTTTTTACCATCCTTATTACCAATAATTATAAAATTGAGCCCTTCTCATTTTTTCTTCTTATTGTATCTCTAATTCCGTATTCATACGATTAATAATATCTATGGCTTAGTAAGCATTTTTTATATTTTTATCGTCAAAATGTAAGTGGATCAACAGTATAATGGAGGTGAGAGGAACTCCAACTTCTCTCTAGAAGCAGCAGTAGGTATGTCTAATCTCCCCTTCTTTCCTCTTTTTTTTTGAACACTTTGGTATTACTCCCTCTCTTACCACCCTTCTTTATTGTAACCTTCCTTCTATAATTTCACAGCTCTTACTTATAGTTTCTCCACCAGGGTCAACTTAGACTTTTCCCATAAATCATCTCACTCCCACCTCTTTTCTTTACTATTTTTCCACAACAAACGTTTCACAGGCTACCCTGTAAAACTGAATCTTTCCTCTTTCATGCTTCAGTCATCACGATGATCCATGCAGCTTCACCCTCCCCATCTCCCACCTTTATCATCCCACATTCCTACCCATACCCCCACCACTAGCCTCACTCTCAATGCTCCAGACATACTATTATCTTCGACTGCTCCTATCTAGAAATCTTGGGAACAAGTAGTTAGGGAACAAACCCCCTTAAAGGTTTATTCACCACACATAGGAAAGGATGGCAAATTAATTGCTTGCCCTGATCTGGAGGTCTTGAAGGAAGGAGCATGAAACTGGGAATCCACCATTGTGGGTTTCTTCTTTGACAAAAGGCCATCTTTTCTCTTAATATCCAAATGGGCCAACAAGCTCTGGAAAACCCAAGGACTGATGGAGGTCTTTCTCTTTGAAGATAACCTAATCCTTTTCATCTTCTTTTCCACTTCTGAAGCTCAAAAAATTTTGGAAGAAGGTCCATGGCACCTTGATAATCACTCCATCTTCCTACAAACTTCGCAGTCGAGCTTATGACTTGAAACTCCTAAGATCCAAAACATCCCACTTTGGATTAACTTCCATAATGTCCCCCTTAAATATTGGACAACCCTTATGCATGGACGAACACATTACTAAAAAGAAGCGTATGGGCTATGCTAGGATCTGCATTAGTGTGAATCTTTCGAAAGAGCTTCTTAACGAAATCCTGATTATGAGACTAGAGGAAGATAACAATCTATGCGTAGATACTGTAGCCATTTCTTACCACTAGAAGCCGCCCTCTAACACTCAAGGCATAATTTGGAAATCTACAGGAAAAACATTTAAAACTGGAAGCTATCAAGAACTCATGGGGATAACAGATGAGTCTCAACTTCTAAAATCTATGGAGAATCTCAATCCTTCAATCCCAAATACAAAAATTATAGCCACAGAGGAAAGAACTGATGTATTGCCAATCCCCGAGCCTTCCACCATATTTGTCAACATTGATGTTCAAAACAATGAGATACAAAAAAGAATGTAATGAAGTACACAGTTTTGTACTCAAGGATCAAAATACAATGCATAATGTAGAAATGAAAATTTCAAGAAAAAACTGATGTAACGTATGCAAATCTGCTAGATGCACAATGTAGCGACGAATGTTACTTCAAAAAGATTGAATAACCCTAAAGAAGAGCTGGCAATTGTGAACACCAATATTCCTAAGACCTCATATATCCTTGCAAAATCAAAGATGTCGAAGAAAATGTCAAATTCTAAATAGTGGAGAGAAGGAGATCCAAAAAGGGCAAAGGGAAAGACTTCACAAATCAAGCCTTTTAAAAACATGTCTATCATCACATGGAATGTTAGAGGAATAAATTGTCCTCCTAAACTCTCAGCTTTAGGGGACTTTGTTTTGTGGGAGAAACCTACCATCATTGGCTTGCTCAAAACCAAAATTAGACTAAAAAATTTGGTCAAGTTGGAGATTTTTTATTCCTATTGGAACATGCTTACAAATCATAATCACTATGCTCTTGGTAGAATTATTATTTGCTATAAGAAGGATGAACTCAAGGTAGACTTATTAGACCCCACTGAGCAAGCTAGACATCTTAATCTCTATTTCATGTAGGAGCACTTTAATTTGAACTTATCATTTATCTATACAAGCAATTTTAGATTTCAGAGAAGATGTTTATAGAACAATCTTAAAACTATTAGCAATAACATCTCTAATCCATGGCTTATCTGTGGAGACTTCAATTCAGTTTTATACACATCAAAAGCACAAAGACATTGTAATTTAAAGAACTACATAGTTGATTTGAAAGAATATGTGGAGGAATTAGGAGTGATCAATCTTAAATTTATCGGACACACTTTCACCTGGTCTAACAAACAGAAATGTTATTAGTATATAAGGAAGAAATTAGATTGTGCCCTAGTCAATGACATTTGGCTTAGACACTTTCCTAATAATATTGCTACATTCAAAGATCCTCTCTTATCAAATCACACCCTAATTATTGTTGATAATTTGTTCCAAAAATTTACAAAACATCATCCTTTCTAATTTAACAATTTCCTAGTGAATGTATTGGGGTTCTCTAAAGCATGTAGAAAAGGGACACAACACTATTGTCAAGGGACCAGACACTTCAGTTGTGTTCAAAAACTGAAGATCATTAAGCAAGAACTGAAAGTGTTAAATTCCTTGCAAGGATTCACAGCTTCTATTATTAAATCTGACAAACTTGAACTTCAAGACATACAATCTAAACTTGCTTCAAATCCAACAAATCAAATGCTATTAGACAAAGAAAATTTGTTACTCTCTCAGTTTATGCAGGCCACACACAATCATAGTTCTCTCTTACAACAATGAGCTAAAGTGAGCTGGTTAAAGGATGGGGATAATTGTTCTAGCTTCTTTTTCAACTCAATTTTTGCAAAGAAGGCTCAGTACTTCAGACAAATTAGTAAATCGAAGAGGAAGTAGTTAGATACTTTGAAGACCTACTTGGTACCATTAGTCCCTCTACTGTTTCTCTTAAAGATCTCAGGAAACTCTAGCTTAAACAAATCTCACCTCTAGATTTGGACTCTCTTGTCAAACCTGTGGATAGCATTGAAATAAAAAATGCAATATTTGGAATGGATGGCTCAAAAACCTAGGCCCTGATGGTTTTAATGGCTATTCCTTTCAAAAATTCTAGAACACCATTAGAAATTTTGTTACATAGACAGTCCAGGAGTTCTTTTCCAAGGGGATTCTTCTAAAGGAGATCAACAGAACCTATGTTTGCTTGGTTCCTAAATGCTCTAACCCCACAAGTTTTGATGAGTTCAGACCTATAGCCTGTACACATTTCCTTTACAAAGTTATCTACAAAATTCTAGCAACTAGATTGAAGAAAGCACTAACTACATTAATTAGTGACAATCAAGGTGCCTTATTGAATGATCGACATATAGGAGATAACATCCTTATAGTACAAGAGCTCTTAAAGGGTTACTCTAGATCCAACTCTTCTCCAAATTGCACAATTAAGATAAACTTCCACAAAGCCTTTGACAGTGAGTTAGGACTTCCTATGGATAATGTTAAAGGCCCATGGGTTTCCAAACATATTCACTCAATGGTTAAGAGAATGCATGTCGTCTGCATCCTTGTCAGTATTGATCAATGGCAATCCTACCAAATTCTTTAAAGCAACAAGAGGTCTCAAGCAGGGGGATCCCCTATCCCCCTATCTCTTCATTCTTTGTATAGAGACCCTCAACTCAACCATCAAGCATGAAGTGCTTAATAACTCCAATTTCAAGCATCATGTAAAATGCAAGAAAATTGGATTAACTAACCTTTGTTTTACAGATGATCTCCTTTTATTTTGCAGGGCAAAGATAGACTCTATAAAAAGTTATATGAAAACTCTTGAAATTTTCAAAAACTTCTTAGGTCTGCAATTTAACCCAACAATCACTTCCTCCTATCCAAAAGTGCCACTCCTTTGGGAACTCTCATCTCTCAAACCACTGTAATGTAGTTCAAAAACACCCTTATTGTACCTGGGCTTACCTGTTTCTACTAAAAAGCTTAACTTTATAGAATGCAACCACTTTTAGTGAAAATACAAGAAAGAATCACCTCATAGGTTAACAAATTCCTCTCTTGTGCTGGGAAGGTGTAGCTTATCAAGTTGGTGCTAAACTCTTTACATGTTTATTGGAGCTCCCATATCTTTCCATCAGGAGGCATAATTAAAAAAATAGAAAGGCTACTCAAAAAATTCCTATGGAGTCATCTAAATGGAGAAAAAGGGTGCCAAAGTGAAATGGGCATAAATATGTCTTCCCAAAGATGAAGGTGGATTAAACATTACTTTGATCAAGAACACAAATCAAGCTTTGATTCTCAAAAGGCTATGGTGGATTCTAACAGATAAATCTTCACTTTGGATAAAATGGCTTCATTCTTACTTCCTTAAAGATAGAAGCATATAAGGAATCAAGCAATCTGCCTCATACTCTCACTTTCTCAACCAACTTCTAAAGTTAAAAGACAAGGTACAAAATGGTGTCTCATGCTTAATTGGGAATGGTAACTTAGTATCTCTCTGATACAACAAATTGTCAATTATGGGATAACTCATACAACATTTCAATAACCTAAACAGTCCACAAACCTTGTCCCTCAACACTAGACTCAACTCTATGATTAATAATGGTTCATAGAACTTTCCTTACAACCTAAGGCATCTACAACTTGCTTATTCCCCGAACCCACCCTCTCCTGATAAATTCTACTGGAATCACCAGCCAATCTATAAACTTACCAACAAAACCACCAAAGATCTACTAAGAAGAAGAAAACCAAAGGTAGCATGGCACAAGATCATATGGAGCAAGGCCTTAACTCTAAGAATATCCTTTATATTATGGTTAGCAGTCCAAAACATACTCAATATAGCAGATAGAATGTCATATCTGCAAGTCAATAAAATATGCCTAATATGTCGAGTCTATGTGGAAAAGATCATTTTTTCTTCACATGTCCTTATGATAGCACTATATGGGATCACATAGCTAGGAAATGCTTATGGGTATATTTTGGGAGCACCTTCACTAAGATTACACAAAAATTGAAGAACCTGTCAACTCACCCAAATCTAAATAGATTGATTTATATTCTATCCTTAGGGCTTTGTGTATATGTATTATGGAAAGAAAGAAACCTCAGACGGTGTACTAATAACAACTCTTTTAAAGAGTCTATTATCACAAAAATCCCTAGGGAACTTAGAGAGCTAATACTACTTAAAAACCTAAATCTGGTATACAACGTAAACACCCTATCCTGTCCCAATATCTAACTTATTGATATATTGCCGCATGACTGAGTATCTTAGTATATACTTCCCTAATTTTTAGATCTTACTCCCTACACATGGTAAGCTACGGAAGTAACGAGCTATATAAAAAAAATAAGTAGGGCTTAGTGCTTACCTAGTCTATCAACACTTCTACATGCCTTGATTCCAAAAGCTTTTCAAATGTCTCCACCTTCCAAAAGCCTCCCTCAAAATCTCAAAGTCTCCAAAGAAATTAGCCCCAATTAGATAAAATCTAAGGACACGATGATCGAACAAAGACATGTTTTACCCCTCTTATAAAAATTTCACCGCTTGGTTAGATACTCTCCCATTGTCATTATGCCATTTCCTTCTTTTAGTAATATTGAAACACTGTCATTTGAGCAGTTGCTTTAGGAGAGTCCGCTCTCCAACTTTTGTACCATTAAACTTTCTTTATCATTAATGAATTTTTTAAAATTCTCAAAAAAATATTTTTATCGTCTCTTGTCTTTTTGTTTTCATTATAAACAAGTCTCATATTTGTCGTTCTCTCTTTGAACAACCAAATTGCAATCCTATTATGGGAAAACCAAAGCATTGTGAGATAAAATACCAAGATTTGATATTTCCTAATCTTCAGAATTTCTTAGCTATTCAAAACAAAAGTGGTATAGACATGTATTTCGGCATCAAGAAATTCTGCAACTATCTAATGATCTCTAAACCAACCCCACAAGTAAACAATTCTAACTCGAGTTATTCTCCAACACATATAGCTCATATTCTCCATGTAAACATAGAGTAATTTATTTACAATCCCAAACTACTTAAGTCCTCAATAAATATATTAACAGATAAAGAAGTTAAAAGGGGGATAGAAAGAAACACTTTGAGTGAACTTGTAAAAGAGAACGATCATAGTAAGAGAAAGTTGGGAAGATAATGGCATTAGAGGATTTAGGCATAACTAATTGCTTCTAGTTGATGAAATATGAATGCTCCATTTATCTTCATGCAATCTGATATTGCAACCACTTTGCCTCTCAAACCCTATTCCTCCTCTTCTAACCCTAATGCTTCATCTAGAAGCTTTGAATTTTAGTAGTTCATTTTTCCCCAAAATTACCATAACATAATAATTTGCGTAGAGTGTTTTCTTATTTTATTTTAGTTGTTCTTTTTTACCTGAATTTTTAGTTTTTGATTTTAATTTTGGTTTCTTCCAATTTTTAAAACTTATTAAATTATAAAAAATAATTTATATTTTGTTCTTGCTTTGTTCAAGAAAGCTTTCAACAAAATTGTTACTCTTTACAAAGACAAGGTCACCCTGACCACACAAAGCCAGTTCTTTAAAGAAGTTGAAAACTATTAAGCAAGTTTCCTTAATAAACCATCTAAGACCATTTGTCCCTTTAGAAAATTGAGTTATTATCTAGAATTTTTACTGCACTAGAAGTTGAGAACACAATTAAATCCCCAAGTCCTTTCAAAGGTCCAAGATGGTTTCAATGTCAAATTTACGTTAAATATTGGTCATTAACAAAAAAATACAACTTTGGATGTAGTTCTTAAATTTTCAAGGAGAAGTTTTTAAAAGAGATCGATAGGACCTTCAATAGCCTCATTCCCAAAGGAAATAAGCAAAAATCAATAAAGGATTTTTGCCCTATTACTTGTTGCATTCAATTTATAAAGTTATGTCAAAGTTAATTGTAGATAGAATAAAAGTGGTGCTTCAAGCTGACGTTGATCACTCACAAAGAGCATGCATACTAAGCAAGTAAATTAGGGATAACATTATTTTAGTTCAAGAACTTTTCAAACACTACACCAGGAGAAGCTGTAGAAATTATGCCCTTAAAGTGGATTTTTAAAAAACATATGACATAGTGGATTGGTCTTTTATCCTCAATATGTTAGATTAGTTATGGATGCATGAATCACATGCATGAGAATGCAGCAGAAGTGTTAGAATCTAAATTTCAACACCATGACAACCCCAAAACATAGAATCACACATACATGCATGGATATGTAAAAGAACATGAAATATAAAACATTTTTACCTTTTGTTTCTCCTCCTTTTTTGTTTCTTCTCCTTGTTTGGGTTGTTGCAAACACCAAGAACATGCAAAGATTAAAAAGAAACAATGTGTAATGGTGATTTGACCACTAAATTAGATGAGTTCTAGTAGATGCTCAAAATGAAAAGATAGATCAAGAATCTTGTTTCATGCACTTTGATTCCTACAACAATTGCATAAATTGCAAGAACAAGACTTTTGGCACCTCTATCTCACTCCAGAACTCTTCTAGAACCCTTATGCTCTCGCTTAAGTGTGTAAGAAGTGGTTAGACTCTTGTGTACATAAGTGAAGAACTCACTTATGTACTCATTCGTGCCTTCAGTCACAATCGTAGCTAATGAGCTAAAATCGTGGTCTACTTAAAATCAGGCTTGCCTTCGGTCACGATCGTGGCCTACTTAAAAATAGCTATACACATTATACTTTTCATCCGATCTTTATGTGTGTGATCTTTAAGTTCCTGATTATTTTAGGCACTTAAATTAACTCTTAATTCAAGCAAACCATGAAGGGTTTCATTATGCCAATTTGACGAAATATAGGTGGATTAACACACGAACTCTTCGATAGTTAATTCTCTGACTTATGAACCTATCTATAGACAATTACCGTGCAATTCGTCCTTTCACCATACTATACCCCACTTGGTTCGGAGTATAGGCTATGTGTCAACTCCCACTGAACTGACTATGTCACATCTAGTCCAAGTAATGTTAGTTCTTATCCTAGAATCTCATTACTCTATGTGTCATTGAAGACTATCTTCATGACATATAACTGCTCTGGCTAAAGACTCCTGAGTAATGACCCTGACAAGAGGCTGTGGATATCATCTCCTTCTATTAGGAGTGGTGAATTCTTTATTAGCTACCCAATTACCTTCGAATACCAATAGATGTACCTAATCACCACCCTAAGAGCGACCTCGTCTTGAGGTAACAAGGAATGATGTCAAAGTACAGGATTAGTATCCAATATATCCTTGAGTACCTCAAGTCTAAGGATATTTGCACCATTACTATGATGAGATTGATCATTGAAATTTGATAGATTATCCGTATGATAATCTCATTGTGAGTCATTCAATGTACGTATTACCATTAGTAAGCATCTATATGTTAACTCTAAATATCTCATATTTACAGTTTGTGAGATCCACTGATTGATCAAATCAAGGAGTATAACATGTGCTAGTCTGTCTGGATTAATCATGTCCTATCTTATTAATCCTAAGACTAGGGATTATTTAGATACTAACATAATTGCACATGATAGAAATCTCATTATCATGATCTCATCATGATTTCCTTCATGCTATGTCTTGTATCATGGACTTCATTAATTCGATTTAAGATCAATATCAATTCATATATAAATGAATATAAAATTAATGAAAAATGCCTTTCGCTTTATTAATCAAAATAAAATTAGTACAAAAGTGCTAAAGGTGATTACTTTTAGAGTACTACTCTAACGCAATTGTTGGCCTCCGAAATTGTTTTTCGTTGAGTTAAGTATAATATTTTATGAAATACACATGGAACTAGATTTTTTTTGCCTTAGAATAAATAGAATTGTTAAGCATGATTTAAATAAATTATGAGGTCATGATAGAATAATTATTGGAGTTTAATTATTTATTACAGTGTTAGTAGGATTTTATTACACTGATTAGTTAAATTAAAGCAGTAAGAATATATAGAGGGCAATTATGGCATGTCACCTAAGTTTAAAAACCATGAAGCATTTAATAAAGGGTAAAGTTGACATTTCACACTCATTAAGGGTATAAGTGGAAGAGAAAAATGTTGATTTCTTCATTAGATGAAGAAAACGTGAAATGAAGGGAGAGAAGAAGTGAAATACTTGATAGAGAAAGAAAAGGGAGGGTTTCAGCCATTAGAGAGAAAAGGAACAAGATAAGCTTAGGTTCCATCTTTTCTTAGTTTTCAAGAGTGAATTTGAGATTATTCAACAAAAGAAAAAGAAAGGGGAAGAGAAGAGCTTCCATTTGAGCCAAAAAAATCTCTTTGTTTGGTGAAGATTCAAGGTAAGCGTATTTTATAAATCCTTTAGAATTTGGAAGGATTTTTTGATTCATGAAGCTTAGGAAATACATAGGTTTAAGTATTCTAGAATCAATTTTTAGTAAATATGCTATTTGGATTCCCAATTTGTATTCCCATTAAATTAGATTTTTCCCAATGCCAAAGGAAACCAAAAGAGGCAAGAGGAACAAGAAAAGGGGCATTTTTAAGCAAGTTTTTAAGCAAAGAATCCAGGTAGGTTACATGTTTATAATTTGAGTTAGTGAGCCATGAGTATTTTCCTAATCAATATATTTAAATGATTTCAATTGCTTTATAAATGTTGCATTTATTGTTTCTTAAATGATTCAAGTATTTTCTACATATTTGGTACATGAATCTTGATGATGATTTATGAAATGATGATGGAAATTGTATTTGAAATAAATCATACTTATGGAAATTATGTTTCCACAACGTGCCTTTTGTGCAATATGTTTACAAGTCATGAATTCATGTTTGTGTTTGGGTTTGTGGTGTCTATCATGTTATGTCACATGCACGTTAACCATGTTAAAGAATTTCCCTGCCTACCTGCTTATGATATAGAGCTCCATTACGGACTTCCTCATGTTTATTGGAGCTTTGCCAGAACTCCCTCATGTATATGGTTTATTTACAAGGCTTCTCCATCATGTTTATATGGAATACCGAAACTATTATGCTTGCTTATGTTGTTTAGGATTTGTTTAAGAAATACATGTTTTATGGTTTCAATGCATTTTACTACGACATAAATAATTTGAATGGTTTTGCTTGTTTCTCTAATATAAACTTTTTACCCATGAGCTTTTAGCTCACCCCCTTCCTCCCCATCTCCAGGTGACGAGTAAGAGATTGAGTGATAGAGAGTTAAGGCACCACTCTAAGTCTGCATATTTTTGTATTTAAGTTGGTAATGAAAACTCAAGGCTTTAGTCGCATTTCAAGTATTACTCATTCATGTATATTTTGTACTATGAGTCCAACGATGTTTTGTGTCTTGAAATGCCTATTAAAGCTTTGTAAAACTCCACTCTTTTGAAGTTATGAAATATTTCTATTTTGCTCATGACTTTTCAAGCTTTCGCATTGCATTTTCAAGCATTCATAGAGGTAAAATGTGTGTTCTATCTTCATAGGGAAAATTGTATTAATCTAGGCAGATTATACAAAGTTGTCTTCTTAGAAGTTGTATTTTATCCTCTTATCTTTCTAACGATATAAAGTTTGTAATTTTTGGAGATCAGAATTTAGAGATATTCTTTTTTCAAGTTAGTGATGCTGCACAAGATGCATACTGGACACTTTATAGCCCTTTTCTAACTTGATCTAACAGAAAAAGAGTACTATGGTGTCTTGAAATGGGAAGAATTAG
>JAOQML010000195.1:15108857-15123116 GCA_027568935.1 Erythroxylum urbanii | reverse complement strand
TCACAATATGGAATTTAAGTTTAGTTATAATAAAAATAAAGATAATAATAATAATAATAATAATAATAATAACAATAATAATAGGGATATTTTGGTTTTTTCGTTAATTATTCCTTTGTTATTCTAAGTTTATATTTTCAAACAAAAAACTGACATATAAATTCTTTATCTATTTCATTTCTTAAACTAAACAAAATAATACTCATTTTATTTTATTCTTTATCTTTCTTATTCTTAAAATTAACTATTCTATTTCTTGAACTAAACAGGTTGTAAAAGAAATTACTGTAAACAAGTATATATACAAAACTCCAGTTAAAATTAAAACTAAAAACTAAAACACCACTCGCCGATCGTTTCCATAAAGAGCAGGGATCATACTTCTTCACGTTAAAATAGGAATTGTCAATCTTGCGGTAAGGTTTTCGTGTAAAAGATATATGTGCTTATAAAAAATCAGCAGGTATATATATATATATTTAATATAAAAAATTATAGTTTGTTATCGGTGTATTTTGATATTTTAACTTTCTCTGAAGACCATGCGAATTCGGTACAAGCGGTTGAAGCGCTCAATAATGCTGAGGATGGCCAGAATCTGTGGTTGGCCATATTAAAGCCCTTCTTCGTCGGAATTGGAAATGCATGCAAGATTTTTCGTGCCCTCATTCTCAGGAGAGCAAAAATATAATGCTGTTCTTTACCTTTCAATAGGGACATGGTTAACATTCCTGGATTCACCACTCACCACCAAGATCAGTTTTTGGATTTTCCAAGTACTGGAGTAGTTACGTTTAGATAAATTTGCTGTAGCATAAATATATGAAACATATAGAACCATATTTGATTACGTTTTCATGGTTTCAAAAATACATACAATGAGATCCTAAAGCAAAGAGATTGGGTCAAATCTGCTTAATTGCGAAAGGAAGGTTGAGCTATCAACTTTTCCACATGTCCTTGTTCACTTTTTGATAAAATAATTAGAGAATTAGCTCCTTGCAATTACTAGAGTTTTGATCTTCGACGAAGGTCAGAATTGAGCGCTAACTGTTATACAAAACAATGAAAGAATCCTACATCGAAAAAGTAAAGATTGAAGATTCAATTGTTAATGGGGGTGACATGGCTGATGGTGAAGGCGATTTTGATCCCAGTGCCCCTCCTCCATTTAAAATTGGTGATATCAGAGCTGCCATTCCTAAGCATTGCTGGGTTAAGGACCCGTGGAGGTCACTCAGCTATGTCTTCAGGGATGTTCTTTTCATATTTTTGTTGGCAGCGGCTGCAGTTTATTTTAATCACTGGGCTTTTTGGCTACTCTATTGGGTTCTTCAGGGGACCATGTTTTGGGCAATCTTTGTTCTCGGCCATGATTGGTAATTGCATCTTAACTTATCTTTTCTCATGGGCTTTAACATTTTGCTTGCCATTAATTCCAGATGATACAATCTTGGTTTTGCATTCTGCAGTGGACATGGAAGCTTTTCAGACAATCCCACGCTCAATAATATAGTAGGACATATCCTGCATTCTTTAATTCTTGTACCTTACCATGGATGGTGAGCTTTAACTTTTAACTCTGCCCTTTGACCCTGTTGATGAATTTGTCTTTGAATTGTTTTTGATACTAAATAGTTTAAACTTGAAAACGTGCATGATCTTGCAGGAGAATCAGCCACAGGACTCACCATCAGAATCATGGAAATGTTGAGAATGATGAATCTTGGGTTCCCGTAAGAATTCAACTTTAGCTTCTGCCCCTTGCTCCAAATGAACAGTTCATAACCCATACACTGGATTCGTTGCTCTATTTCTTTAGAATTTTTGTCTGCCTGTTTTTCTTTTTCAGATACCTGAGAAGATCTACAAGAGTTTAGGCTCAAAGACCTGGATTTTGAGATTCTCTCTGCCACTCCCAATGTTTGCATATCCTATATATTTGGTAAGCCCATGCAAATTGGATTACCATTTTTTAAAACCAAACGTAGACGCCAAAGAGAAACGAAACGTTTTTCCATGCTCCTCTTTTTGCATGTACTAACTATAAAATAAGTTGAATTTCAGTGGAAAAGAAGTCCAGGAAAAAGTGGTTCACACTTCAGTCCCTACAGTAACTTGTTTGCCCCAAACGAAAGGAAAGCTGTATTAACTTCAACGGCCTGTTGGACTGTAATGCTTCTTCAACTTGTTTACTCATCCTTTCTTCTTGGTGCTGCCCAAGTAATTAAACTATATGCTCTGCCATACTTGGTGCGTAATTAACTGCGTTCTTTTTATCTTAACTACAACCCTTCAATTATAACAATTTCTTCTTGTAATTGTCAATTGCGGTTAATTAACATGGCAGGGTTTTGTGCTGTGGATTGATATAGTAACGTACTTGCACCACCATGGCTATGAGCAGAAACTTCCCTGGTATCGTGGCAAGGTACTCCTAGTAAGTACTTACAGAAATGTATGTGTTTTAAGAATTTTAACATCATAAAAAGTATGTAACGGACAGGAATGGAGTTATCTGAGAGGCGGCTTGACAACAGTAGATAGAGATTACGGATGGATAAACAACATCCACCATGATATTGGCACTCATGTTATACATCACCTCTTCCCTCAAATCCCACACTACCATTTGGTAGAAGCAGTAAGATATTCTATCAGTAGTAATTTGTGTGTGTGTATTTTATATATGGAACATTCAGATTATTAACTGCAGTGAGTTTCTGATGTTCTATTTCATGGCAGACAAAGGCAGCTAAGCCAGTCCTTGGGAAGTATTACCGTGAACCCAAGAAATCAGGGCCATTCCCATTTCACTTATCAAGCAATCTATTGAATAGCTTCAGAGAAGATCACTATGTGAGCGACACTGGAGATATTGTCTACTATCAGACCGATCATAGGATGAATAAATTACCTACAGCTTTCTGAGGTAAGTTGGAAGAATAGACCTTTTTTTTTTCTAGCAATACTTGATTGATTTTTTTTTTTTAATCTAACCGGTCTAGATTGCTTTAGTGTTCCAAGACAATTGGAGTAGAGAACAGTGGATGCCAACAGATGCAGGATATTTATTGAAGCATGCAAACACAAAGTTTTGCTGGTCGCTGATCTTATACATATTTGCTTTTTCCTTTTCACTTCTTATCTAAAGTACAAGAAACCTATGTGTATTACGAATAAGTAGAAAGAATCAGATGCCCTTTCACTGTAGATATGTAATTATGTTTTGACTAAAACAAATGAGTATATAAAAAAGAGGGAATTTTTTTTAAAGAATTAATTCTGTTAATCCTTCTTAGGTAAAAAGTATAAATTTACTTATAATGTTTTCAGTTATAAGCTAATATTTTAGAGTTTAATATTAAACATTTGCAAAACTTTTAAAATAAATATTGAATGGACAAAATTTTTTACTGTCCATTATATTAACGTGATATAAAATTATTATTTTTATTAGATATATATTTATGTACGTCATGTGCTAATATGAAACTCACGTATTTGATGAAACTTAAATTGATTTGATGATTAATTTTTAACAACCCTAATTAAAAAGTCAAAAAGTCAAAGTATCTGGTTTATAGGTGGTTATGCTTTGCGTCATCGATGCCAGCTTCATCCTTGTATTTTTACAAATAGGCTTATTCAAACTGGACATTCTGGTCATAAATGAGTAACCCTAATTAGACGTAATAAAATTGATTTAATCTAAATAATTTAACTTTACATTTATTAAAATCTTTTTTGAGTTAATTGCTAAAGTAGACAATGTCTTCTCCTCTTCTAAGTTCATTATCGACGAAGGCTTCAAAGTTGATTAAATTACGACGAGTGTCTTCACCCCTGAAACTTAGAACATCTTCGTCTAAATCCTAAAATGAAAAGCCTCAAAACAAAATCTTGTATTTATCTGGAGAAATTTTCACAGAAAGTGAAAGGGAGAGTCTCTATGGCATTTTAATTGTTTCGAATTAGTTTCACTTTAGTCTCACCTCTCTCTTTATTTCGTGGGTGGGATATATGTACCTGTCCTTGCAAACATTAGTTGTTTTAAAATTCGAGCTTTTTTTAGGAATTTGTGAGATGGCAAGAGAAATGTAAAAAACAAAATTGGAAACATAGAGATTTTAGAATTTAGACCAAGAACAGGATTTCTAAATTGATTTTCAAATAAAGGACAAATCGATGTGATAATTTACAGTAATTAGACCTTTTTTAGTTTAATTAGATTATTAACGTATTTAATAGATTTATTAAAATTTGAATAGAATTATAAATTAAATTAAAAATTATTTGAATTTAATCAGATATGTGGGTTCCATTTCACTAAGTGATACAATGTGACACATATGTCTAATAACAAATAATAAATGTATACCACGTTAACATCATCGTGGCATATAACACATGATAAGACTTAACTTTGTCCAAGTTCGATCATTCAAAGTTTATTTTAAACATTTTGCAAATGTTAAAATCTATTTTGAACTCTTCAAAATGTTAGGCTCTAATCCAAATTTTAATAAAAATGTTAAATTAGGGTTAATTAATTAGATCTTGAGAGAGAGCAATCAAGACATTAGAAAATCTAGGATTAAACACAATTGAATTAAGAAGAGTAATGGAAACAAAATAGGGAAAGAACAGTTCCTAAGTTATTCAATCTTGATCAAACCCCTAATTCCATTGGCAGTTCATTGTTATTTGATTGTTTGTTTTATGTTGTTTTATTATTTGTTTTAACTTATGCTATTTAAATTTAATTCAAATCAATTTCGTGCTACGTTACACAAATTTTTGTTCGCTGTTGCATACTTCTTGTGAGAATAATAACCTCTTATACTACAATATACGATCCGTATACTTATGAGTATTAAGAATTTTATTATTAGATATAAAACTTGCTCAATAACACAACTTGCTAACATTTAAGGAAGAGATATAGGGAATAACATTCTGCTAGTTCTAGAATTCTTTACAAACTATAGAAGGAAAAAAAATCCCGTAAATGTTGTTTTATTAAGATGGAGTTCAAGTTAGCTTTTAATTTATCAAGTTGATCCTTTCTTATCTATTTATTATAGGCATTTGGCTTTCCTTTAAGATATATTAGATGGATGCAACAATGTCTTGCAAAATTTTGATAAATTGCTCTCCAACTAAGCTAATCAAAGGTACAAGAGACATTAGGTAAAGGGATTCTCTATCCCCTTACCTATTTGCTCTTTGTATAGATGTCCTAGCTAAACTAATAAAACATGACATTAGTTTGGAAACAGAGTTTAAATATCATAACAAATGCAGAAGTTTAGAAACTCATAATTTATAATTTGTTGATGATCTCCTAATCTTTTATGGAGTTTATTCTCATTTTGTAAAGGCACTAATTAATGTATTGGAGACATTCAAAGCTATCTCAATTTTGCCTATCAACAAAGAGAAAAAAATTCTTTATTTCCTCTTCTGATGCTTGTCTAACTAACGGGTTATCTTTTATCCCTAGCTTAAAGAAAAAAATGACATTTACTTACTTGGGCATCCTTCTTTCTCACAAGAAACTATCTTATGTTGATTTCCTTCCTTTAATTACCAAGGCGAAGTGGAGAATAGACAATTGATGCAATAAAGCATTGTCTTTTACAAGAAGAGTTCAATTAATCAATGTAATCTTGACTTTTTACACATCTATTACGCAGCTCACATTGCTCTTCCTACATCACTAATCAAGACTATAGAGAAGTTACTAGAAAACTTCTATAGGTAGGCTCTTCTAACTCTCCTTCTATGGCCAAAGTATCTTGGAAAATAGTTTGTCAACCTAAAAAATAAGGGGAAGATAGAGTGATACCCTTGAAACTAAGTAACAAAGCTCTTCTAATTAAAAGAATATGGAGATTATTAAAAGATAAGGAATCCTTGTGGGTTAGATATATTCACTTATATCACTTATTAACAAGATTTTGGGGCTTGTGACCTTAAATATGATGCTTCTTGAACAATGATTCATCTATTGAGATTGAGATTGAGAGGATAGGTGAGGAAATAGTAAAAATTCAACCTGGATAGTGACCCTAATACCATATTATGGTCTAATTTTTGTGGTGAGTTATGTCCAACAATTGATTATGACAAGTATTTACATATAAGGATAAACATTCCTTTAGATGCTACTATAAAGCAGATGATCTTGTATAACAAATTATGTCTTAATCACCATTGAATTAAGAAGAGTAATCATGACGTTAGAAAATCTAAGATCAAACACAATTGAATTAAGAATAGTAATGGAAACAAAATAGGGAAAGAATAGTTCCTAAGTTTCTAATCTTGATTTAACCACTAATGTCATTGGTAGTTCACTGTTATTTGATTATTTTTTTAATTTATGCTATTTAAATTTAATTCAAATCAATTTGTGCTATTTTAAACAAAGTTAGATTCAAATTATTAGCTATTGCTTAATTCTCATGGGAACGATAAGCTCTTATACTTTAAGATACAATCCATATACTTGTGAGTATTAAGAGTTTTATTATTAGACATAAAACCTGCTCAAAAACACAGTACAATCAAGGAAGAGGTATAGGACACAACATTCTACTAGTTCTAAAATTCTTTAAGAACTATAGAAGGGAAAAATGATGTGTTATAGAAGGGAAAAATCTCATAAATGATGTGTTATTAAGGTTGACTTCAAGCAAGCTTTTAATTTAATAAGTTGATCCTTTCTTATCCATTCATTACTGGCATTTGGCTTTCCTTTAAGATATATTAGATGGAAGCAACAATTTCTTTGTACAGTGTCTAGCAATATTTTGATAAATTATGTCCAACTAAGCTAATCAAAGGTGCAAGAGACATTAGGCAAGGGGATTCCTTACCCCTTACCCATTTGCTCTCTATATAGAAGTCCTATCTAAACTAATAAAACATGGCATTAGTTTGGAAACAGAGTTTAAATATCATAACAAATGCAAAAGAATAGAAATTCACAATTTATAATTTGATGATGATCTCCTAATCTTCTATAGAGTTCAGTCTCATTCAATAAGGGCGCTTATAAATGTATTGGAGACCTTCAAAGCTATCTCAAGTTTGCTTATCAACAAAGAGAAAAAAAAATCTTTATTTCCTATTTTGATGCTTGTCTAACTAATAGGTTATCTTTTATCACTAGCCTAAAGAAAAAAAATGTCATTTACTTACCTGGGCATCCTTCATTCTCATAAGAAACCATCTTATGTTGATTTCCTTCCCTCACCAAGGTGAAGTGGAGAATAAACAAGTGACGCAATAAAGCATTGGTTTTTACAGGAAGAGTTCAATTAATCAATGTTGTCTTAACTCTTTATACATCTATTAGGTAGCTTACATGCTCTTCCTACTTCTCTAATCAAGACTATAGAGAGGCTACTAAAAACTTCTAATAAGCAGGTTATTCTAACTCTCCTTCCATGGCTAAAGTATCTTGGAAAATAGTTTGTCAACCTAAAAAAGAAGAGGGACTTAGAGTGATACCCTTGAAAATAAGTAATACCCTTGAAACTAAGTAATAGATCTCTTCTAATTAAAAGAATATGGAGATTATTAAGAGATAAGTAATCCTCGTGGGTTAGATATATTCACTCATATAACTTGAAGTAACAGGATTTTTGGGCTTGTAAGCCTAAATACGATGCTTCTTGAACAATAATTCATCTATTGAGATTGAGATTGAGAGGATAGGTGAGGAAATAGTAAAAATTCAACATGGATAGTGACCCTAATGCCATATTATGGTCTAATTTTTGTGGTGATTTATATCCAACGATTGATTATGACAAGTATTTACATATAAGGACAAACATTCCTTTAGATGCTATTGTAAATAGATGATCTTCTATAACGAATTATGTCTTAATCATCATTGAATTAAGAAGAGTAATCATGATGTTAGAAAATCTAAGATCAAACACAATTGAATTAAGAACAGTAATGGAAACAAAATAGGGAAAGAGTAGTTCCTAAGTAATTTAATCTTGATTCAACCACTAATTTCATTGGTAGTTCACTGTTATTTGATTATTTGTTTTAATTTATTCTATTTAAATTTAATTCAAATCAATTTTGTGCTACTTTAGACAAAGTTAGATTTAAGTTGTTAGCTAGTGCATAATTTTCATGGGAACAATAACCTCTTATACTACAAGATACAATCCATATACTTGCGAGTATTAAAAGTGTTATTATTGAATATAAAACTTGCTCAACAACACAGTCTACTTACAGTCAAGGAAGAGGTATAGGGCATAACATTCTGCTAGTTCTGAAATTCTTTAAGAACTATAGAAGGAAAACTTCCTTAAATGTTGTGTTATTAAGGTCGACTTCAAGCAAGATTTTAATTTAATAAGTTGATCCTTTCTTATCCATTCATTACAGGCATTTAACTTTCCTTTAAGATATATTAGTTGGATGCAACAATGTCTTCATACAGTGCCTTACAATATTTTAATAAATTGTTGTCCAATTAAGCTAATAAAAGGTGCAAGAGACATTAGTCAAGGGGATTCCTTATCCCCTTACCCATTTTCTCTCTATATAAAAGTCATATTTAAATTAATAAAACATGGCATTAGTTTGGAAACATAGCTTAAATATCACAAAAAATGCAAAAGATTAGAAATTCACAATTTATAATTTGGTGATGATCTCCTAATCTTCTATGGAGTTCATCCCCATTCAATAAGGGTATTTAAAAATGTATTGGAGGCCTTCAAAACTATCTCAAGTTTGCCTATCAACAAAGAGAAAATTAAATTCTTTATTTCCTCTTTTGATGCTTGTCTAACTAACAGGTTATCTTTTATTACTAGCCTAAAGAAAAAAATATCATTTACTTACCTGCACATCCTTCTTTCTCATAAGAAACCATCTTATGTTGATTTCCTTCCTTTAATCACTAAGGTTAAGTGAAGAATAAACAATTGATGCAATAAAGCGTTGTCCTGTACAAGAAGAGTTCAATTAATTAATGTTATCTTGACTCTTTACACATCTACTAGGCAGCTCACATTGCTCTTCTTGCTTCTCTAATCAAGACTATAGAGAGGCTACTATAAAACTTCTAATAGGTAGGCTATTCTAACTCACCTTCTATGGCTAAAATATCTTGGAAAATAGTTTGTCATCCTAAAGAAGAAGAGGGACTTAGATTGATACCCTTGAAACTAAGTGATACCCTTGAAATTAAGTAATATATCTCTTCTAATTAAAAGAATGTGGAGATTATTAAAAGATAAGGAATCCCTGTAGGTTAGATATATTCACTCTTATCACTTGAAGTGATGGGATTTTTGGGTTTGTGAGCCTAAATATAATGCTTCTTGAATAATGATTCATCTATTAAGATTGAGATTGAGAGGATAAGTGAGGAAATAGTAAAAATATCAACCTGGATAGTGGCCCTAATAGCATATTATGGTCTAATTTTGTGGTGATTTATGTCCAATGATGGAATATGACAATTATTTACATATAAGGAAAAACATTCCTTTATATGCTACTGTAAAGCAGATGGTCTTGTATAATGAATTCTGTCTTAATCAGGAGACCATTGAGACCACGACAGTAACACTATGCTAATTATGTTTTTTGTAACCCTATGCTTGAGACACATAATCTCCTATTATTTTGTTGTTAATACATAGATTACTTATAGGGAAGGCTTCTAAATCTCTTCCTCCTAGCCTGTCTGGCTATATTATGGACAAGGATTATACATCAAATTTTATAAAGAATATAGAGAGATTAAGTCCTCTTTAAGCTTTTTTTTACGAGACTTTGTATAAAATATAGGGGAAAAATATATGACTCTTCCAGTATCAAAGCGAACAATTAGGAGAACTTTTCTAAAAGCTCCTTTATTAGAAAAGAACTCACATTATGCTTCTTAACAGTCAAAGTAGAGATGGATGGAAGGTTTATTATTGATTTGCATTTGAAATTCTAGATTGTAGAAAAAGCAGTAGGAGTTAAAATGTTTGTAATCAAGGTTCCTGTGATTCCCTTGTACCACTTATTCTCCTATATTACAAGGAGAATGTCATTCTAGTGCTACAAAAGAAGCAAAGAGAGTGTTACTCACCAGAGAAGAGCACTAGGTGAAACTGTACTTAGCTTTGTAATGAGTTAAAACAAGCAAGCAATAAAGTAGCTCTGAATTGTCTTGAAAATAACTATTTGGTAAGAGGATACAAATAGATCACATACATAGTAGCTCTTTCAAGGAACTGAACTTTGCCACTATAAAGTAGGTGATCTTTTATAATGAATTATATCTTAATTAGTAGACTATTGATATGCTACAATGTTATTGCAAGGAAACCAAAAGCCCCAACTTCAAGTGAAAGTGTTTAATGGGCAAAAAACTTTATAAGAATCTATACTTTTAAGTCTTGTACAGAATCCTTGAGGGAAAAGAATTTGATTGTCCCTTGGTTCAAACTTATTCAGTTCCCTTAGGTAGTTCCAAAAACAAGTTTTACTATTTGGTTGGCTATTCATATTAAGCTCTCTACCAAAGATAGATTGATTGGCTCTATCTCCTCTAGTAATTATATTTTTTGTAACACTATGTTTGAGACACATGATTACCTATTATTTTGCTATCAATATATAGATTATTTATAAGGAAGGCTTCTAAATCTCTTCATCCTAACCTATTTGGCTACATTATGGACAAAGATTATACATTGGATTTTATAAAGAATATAGAGAGATATCAAGTCCTTTTTAAGCTTTTCTTTACAAGACTTTGTACAAAATACAGAGGGAAAATAGGTTTAATAATTAAAGAAACCTAAACTTTCGTCAATTTTCAATTATAGCCTAAGCTTTAAAAATATAGCAATAAAATGCTTAAATTTTCAATTTTTTACAATTATAGCTTGACATTAGTCTCACCGTTATCTTTGCTGACATGGCATTGCCACTCGTTAAGGGACCCTTATTAATCAAACATGTCAACATAATTACTATAAGTCAATCTAATTATTGAAACGACATCGTTTTATTGTAAAATTGAGGCAACGTCATTTCAAAAAATGAACAACACACCCCTTCATTTTCAATCTTTAACCTAAATCCTTAAGTCTGTCATTTCCAAGACAGTCATTAAAGAAATTGCTGCCCAACTAGCCTCTAATGTATGCAAAAAGCTTGCTTTTAATTTACTTCCAATCTCTGGGACATTGTCTACATTAGCGTTCACTCCAATCTTCACTTCCTCGATCCTGTTGTCACTACCAACTACCATTTCTATTCTTGCGACCATATCGTACTATGTCCTCTCTAAGTTGATCACCGATTCCAATGATGAAATCTCTGTTTGTTTCGATTCTCCTAGTGATAATTTTCAATTTTCTATTACTGAAACATTGGGATGCATTTGGCACGAGATGACGTAATTACTCTTTGTGAGAACAATGTTAATTTGTTGGACAAGATCTCAAATTCTTGGAATTGGATCGAACAGAACATGTTGGACAAGTTTGATGTTGTTTCAAAGGTGGCATTTGACTCAGTTGGAAGTTTGTTTCAGGTGTTAGATTTAAAGAGGATGAGTAGGCTAGTTGGATATAAGTTGGTTTATATTGAGAATTCTTTAGCCATTGGGTCAAATTGGGATTCTTCAATGGTGGATTTTGTGTGGAACAAGAGGAGGGCTTTGATGTCAAGATCATTGGTTTTGCCAGTGGAAAGCTTCCAAACGATCATATATGCTGTTAAGGTAGTGGCTTCTGGGAAGATGGAGGTGATCAATAAGCTCTCTAAGGATAGAGGGGCCAATAACAGTGTAGTGGATTCAAATGTAGAGAGATTTATAGGCGCTTTAGAAGTTGTCACGCATCTAGCCCCATTCTTGGCTTCGTCATTGGAACTTGCTTTGATGTTTAAGGTGGGGATTAATATGTTGTACTTGGCCAATGTGCCTGAAGGCAAGTCAGAGTGGGCTTCACGTATTAAAAATGAGGGGTGAGAGTGATTTCGTGCGTGAGTGAGGTAAAACTTAGGGATTTAGGTTAAATATTGAGAACGACGGTATGTGTTGATCAATTGTTGAAACAACGTCATCTCAGTTTTATAATGAAATGACGTCATTTCAACAATCAGACTAACTTATGCTAATTACGTTGACGTGTCTAATTAATAGTCATTTCAACAATTAGACTAACTTATGCTAATTACGTTGACGTGTCTGATTAATAAGGACTCTTTGACACGTGGCAATGTTATGTCAGCAAAGATAACGGTAAGACTAACATTAGGTTAGAATTGAAAAAAATTAAAAGTTTAGACATTTTATTGCTACTTTTTAAAGTTCAAGCTACAATTAAAAAATTGACAAAAATTTGAGCTTTTTTTGGTCATTAACTTGAAAAATATATGACTCTTCCAGTATCAAAGCAGAAAACTAGGAGAACTTTTCCAAAAGCACCCTTATTAGAAAAGAACATACATTATGCTTCTTAACCATCAAAGGAGAGATGGATGGAAGGTTTATTATTGATTTTCATTTGAAAGTCTAGATTATAGAATAAGTAGTAGGAGTTAAAATGTTTGTAATCAAGGCTATTATGATCCCCTTGCACCACTTATACTCCTATATTACAAGGGAAATGTCATTCTAGTGTTACAAAAGAAGCAAGGAGACTCACCAAAGAAGAGAACTAGGTGAAACTGGACTAATCTCTGTATCAAGTTACAATAAGCAAGCAATATAGCAGCTTTGAAGTGTCTTGAAAATAACTACTTGGTAAGAGGATGTAAATAGATCACATGCACAATAGCTCTCCCAAGGAACTCAACTTTGGCACTATAATTCAATGGCAATAGAGTATCCCTTGCATATAAACTAAAACTAAGATGAGTAATCCAACTCCAGGATGCGTTTGATAAGACATAAAGCAGGGGCTTCGAAAAGAGGCAAGCTTTGAAAAGAAGATGAAGAAAACTCACAAAGAACTTGCAATTTTAATTGGAAGAAAGAACGTTTGACTATGAGCTGATTGGATTTTAGCGGTACCCCTAAGTTTAAGCCTTAGGAATTCAACTAAACAACATGGTGTAGTATTAGCTAGGCCATTATCTTGGGTTTTTGTTTCTGTTTCACTTTCAATTTTTTTGTAAAATGAATAAGATAATATTAATCAATAGCAAAAGTTATGACAAGTTAACATTCTTACAAGTTTTCAGAAACCATAGGGACCTCTATTCTAGCTCACTCCACTACAGTGCTTCTGGGATTACAAAGACCTCTTTACTTACATAATGTCCTGTTTACACTACATTATATCGTAAGTGCCATTTGATTTTGGTGTAGGGAGGTGCTAAGCAGTCAGCTTGTTTTGCAATGATAATAGCCCTAACCCAGTTGACGATTTTATCTACCAACTTGTGCTTATCTTCTGCAATGAGTTATATAGTCTATTATTTCGCTCCTTCCATAGCATGTATATGGTAGTGATGAATGCTACTTTGGGGAGTATAGCATTGCCATAGCTTTGGTGGATTACCCAATTCAGCATGTCCTCCCATTCACAGTTAAAATCTGCAGCTTCCAACATATATAAGATTGTGTTCCACAAAGCTTTGGAGTATTCGCAGACAAAAAATAAGTGATTCCTATCCTCCTCTGCTGAATGAAAAAGTAAACAGATTTTATTCGTGGGTGAGAACCAGCGACATTTAGTTCTTGGACGATTCTTGATCGCTAACCACTTAATAACATATCTTTTAAGATTCAAAGTCTGTTTCCATAAGAGGTTGAACCACGGTACTGAGGCTGATGCACTTTTGAATAAGTTATGGCATGAAGCATTTGTAAAAACTCCTCGAGAGTGAAGAGTCCATAGGATTTCATCTTCAGCTGTGAGATCTCTCAATTGTGGAAGATAAACCTCTAACGTAGAGAGTCCCCGAGTGTTGATACTTAACCAATTTTTTGTTTCAAATAATATTGAGATTCAAATAACTTATGTTCTAATATTACAATCTCATAAATGTATTAATATTGTATAGTTTATTTAAAGTGAATTGAATGAGTTTATACAAAATATGTAACATTCTAGCATCTAAATGTTTTTTTTTCAAACTAAAGCATCAAAATGTTTACACTTTATTTAAATTATCCACTTAGTTGAGAATTTTTCTTTTAAAATATTTTTAATCAAAAAATACATATTTTATAATAGCTATTTATTAAATGATTTTAAA
>JAOQML010000195.1:15078594-15088832 GCA_027568935.1 Erythroxylum urbanii | reverse complement strand
GGGCCATCATGAATTGCTATACTAAGGAGGTAATTTTAGAATCTCCTAATCAACTGAGAGCAGTGTTCAGAGGTATTCGCCAAGCAGTGCCAGCCATATTGATCTCATTCATGAGTGCTTTAAGGTTAGTGCAAGGGGGATTTGAGGCTTATCTAGCCCACATTATTGATACTAGAGCTGAGCAGAATATACAGGACATTCTTGTGGTTAAGGAATTCCTGGATGTGTTTCCCGTAGAGTTACCTGGCTTACCTCCAGATCGGGAAATAGAGTTCACAATTGATCTAGTTCCAGATGCTGCTCTTATATTTATTTCCCCATATAGGATGGCACCTATGGAACTCAAGGAGTTGAAGACTTGGTTGCAGGAATTGCTTGAAAAGGGATTCATTAGACTTGGCACTTCACCCCAGGGAGCTCCAGTCCTATTTGTGAAGAAGAAAGATGGCACTTTGAGACTGTGTATTGACTATAGGCAACTAAATCGAGTTACAGTAAAGAATAAGTACCCATTGCCTAGAATTGATGATTTATTTGATCAGCTGCAGGGAGCTCAGGTGTTCACTAAATTGGATTTGAGGTCTGGGTATTATCAGCTAAAGATAGTAGAGGTTGATGTACTCAAGAGTGTTTTCAAGAGCAGTTATAGGCATTTCGAGTTCTTAGTAATGTCGTTTGGGTTAACTAATGCCCCAGCTGCATTCATGATATTGATGAATAAGGTGTTTCAATCCTATATAGATCACTTTATGATAGTGTTTATCGATGAAATTTTGGTGTATTCAAATATTAGAGAAGAACATGTTGAATCTGAGAGGGATTTTACAGATTATGAGAGAGAAACAGTTGTACGTCAAATTCAGTAAGTGTGAATTTTGGCTAGATCAAGTAGTATTTTTAGGGCATATAGTGACTGGATAAGGTATACAAGTGGATCCAAAGAAGATAGAGCCAGTAATGAATTGGGAAACTTCGAGGAATGTGTCTAAAATTCGAAGCTTCCTAGGATTGGTCGGATATTACCGGAGGTCTGTCGAGGGGTTTTCTTTGATTTCAGCCCCTCTAACAAAACTTTTGAGGAAGAATGTAGTATTGAGATGGAATGAGGAATGTCATAAGAGCATTAAGGAGTTGAAGCATCAGTTGACTACAGCACCGGTGTCGACTATTCTATCAGGAACTGGAGGATATGTGGTATATAGTGATGCTTTGCATCAAGGATTTGGATGTGTATTGATGCATTATGGCAAGGTGATTGCCTATGCATCGAAACAACAAAGGTCTCACGAGATTAAATATCTGGTAAATGATTTAAAGCTTGCTATAGTGGTCTTTGCTCTAAATATATAGAGACACAATCTGTATGGAGAGACATTTCAGATATACACAAATGATAAGAGTTTAAGGTAGCTGTTGAGTCAAAAGGAATTAAGCATGAGACAAAAGAGATGGATAAAGTTGTTGAAAGACTATGACTACACGATTGAGTATCATCTAGGGAAAGCTAATGTGGTGGCTGATGCTTTGAGTAGGAAGTTGAACACCAGTGTAGCTCAAATTCAGTTATCAAGGTTACCGAGCTTAATTCACTTGAGAGCTCTGAATGTGGAATTGAATCTAAAACAAGATGAGGCATTAATTGCTACATTGAAGTTAATGCTAATGTTACATGATAGAATCAGAAAAGTCTAGAGGAAAGATCCTGATATGGTGAAGCTTATAAAGAAAGTGAAGATGAATCTGGATTCTGAGTTTGAGTCGCGAGATTAGACATTGTGGTCGAAACAGAGGCTGTGTGTGCCTAATGTGGATGATCTGAGGAAAGAAATTCTAGAGGAAGCTCATATGGTCACCTATGCTATACATCCCAGTACTACCAAGATGTACGTTGAAGCATCATTTTTGGTGGCCTGGAATGAAGAAGCAAGTGGCGGAGTATGTTTCTAAGTGTATGACATGCCAGCAGGTTAAGGCTGAGTATCAGGCTCCAGTAGGGAAGCTACATTTGTTGCCTATTCCGGAGTGAAAACATGAACGAATTACTATGAACTTCATTATAGGATTGCCTAAGACTCCGAGGCAGAATGATGCTATATGAGTTATAGTGGACCGATTGACTAAGTGCATGTAACACTCCATCAATCACCCAATTGTAACAATAAATTCCCAATTCACTAATTTTAATCCATCCAAAAACAAAATTCTAGACCTAAATATCACACAATCTTACAATCACATCATACTTATTTAAAATCTTTCATACCCCGAAATTAGTCTATTGAGTCCATATACTATCTTTGTAATGTGTACCAAAATATAATTCGTGTATGAATGCTAATGTTATGCATGTATATGCAACGCTTGATTTAGGATTCTAATCCTAAACAAGTTTCGGAGACCGGATGTTACATAATCTCCTATTCGAATATGATAATTCTAGAAAAATGACCATCTTAATTGAATTTAAAGAATTTAACTAATATGAAAACAATTTATTAAATCTAAAAATTTTAAATTAAATGAATTCAATTGAAATCTTAAGCCTAAAAAGGACTTAATAGACATGTAAAAAGATATGGGTCTATTGTCCTAATGAACTTCAGCAAGGCCTAATTGGTTTTATATTAACCAAAGAAAAATCTTCAATTGATTATGGCCTTGTTTAATTCAAGTTTTAAATTTTTAAACTTTAACATAAATGAGCTTGAAGATCTAGGTTTGAAAATAAAGATAGAAGTAAAGGAAATTTTTTGCTTAACATGAATTTCATCTATTAAATTAGGCTACATTTGATTTTATATACTAACCTATTAATTGGACATCATAAAAATAAAAAAGAGTTCAAAGGGTTAATCACAATGTGAGAGAAAAATCTCCATCTTCTCTCTTTTCTTCCTAGCCCTTTATTTCTCTTGCTTTTTTTTCTTGCTTTCCCTTTCTCTCTACTCTAGACTGATTCACCTAGTTCTTTTCCTCCTTAGATAGCCTACCCCCTTTTGGCTGATAGTTCTTTTCCTCATTAGTTTTCCTACTTCCTACTTTTGGCTGATAGTTCACCATTATTGGAAAATGTCAGTAAGCTAAAATTCTACACCATTTCCCGATCAATCTAGTCCAGAAATTTCCATGCCTAAAAACCAATATGGCCCTTCCTTCCCTCCTTTTATGAATACCATCCTGAAGCCTACAACTTAACTAGGATTAGCTCTAAGAGATAATGTAATAAAGAAACTAACTTAAAGCAAAGTTGTTGGCAAACCGATTACCTATGGGAAACTTAGATAAATCCCTCCCTAGAAGATGGTTCCCTAATCTCTCCTCCCTTTTATGTGCTACAGGTGGGAGTAAAGAACTGGACTGGGGCTCTAGTTGGCTAGTACTTGGACAAGTGTCTAGCATTCCCTCTAATAAATCAATGGGCAAATACCAGCTGGAAAAGGCATAGTTTATTAAATGCAATGGTTAGTGAAGATAAGTTTGCCCTGTTGTCTATAAGGAAAGCCTTCGGTTCTCAAGAAATGGGAACCCAAAACTTCACTTGGACAAAACTGAACTAAACATCCAAATATAGGTAAGTATTGTATCCCTATTGCCTTGGTTGCTAATACTACTAACGTGAAGTGAATTGGCTATCGTGAGTTTGTATTGAGGTGGAGCTTGGTAGAAACCTTCCAAACACTTTACGAACTATGACACTCAATAGTAAGGCGGAAATAGTAGAGGACTCATTCAAGCTACCTTATCTTTGGAAGCCTTTTAATAGGGGAATAATGAAGGTTTGGTGCTCAAAGAACCAAAAACCCTCACAACCTAAAGGTTTCAGTTAATAAAACAAACATGAACAAGCTCAAAAGCAAGATGTGGTAGAAAGTAGTGAGGGTACTCTTAAAGTCAATAACAATAATTCATTGGAACCTCAGCAGTAATTAAGGGGAAAGGAAAATTGGTATAAGGAGTAAAGATATCCAAAAATGATTGTTTTCCAATTACTCTAAAGATAAAGACATAATGAATGCCAATAAGGAGGTAACAACAATTAGTAGTTCTTTAATAAATAAAACAAACTAGGTGGGGTTTAATCAACACCCTAGCTATAGTAATAAAAAAACTAGAAGAAAGAGGGGTAAAACCAAATAATTAGGATGAAGTTTCTAATATGGATCATAAGGGGCCTTAATTGCCATAATAAACAGAGGGCTCTCAAAAACTAGTTAAGGTTGTAGAAGTCGTATTTTTCGGTCTTATTAAGAAAAAAATTAAAGAGGAGAACTTTAACATGGGTCTCTGGTTTTTTTTTCAGAAGGATTGGATATCCTAAAGTAATCACTCTAATTATCCCAATGGTAGGGTGATTATTTCACTTGATCCCTCTCTTTTTATATAGAAAGTTGGTATTGTTTAGATCAATATATCAACTGTGAATTGGTCAAAAAATTCTCTCATTCCCTTTTAACAGTTATAGTGGAGTATGTAGAAAATAGAGAGTTTTAAAGAGACAATTTATTAAGGTATTTAAAGCAAATTGGAGCCAACATCAGATCCCCTTATATGTTTGTAGCGGATCATAATTATACTCTTACCCTTTGTGTGCTTAACATCTACTCTTAGATTATTAGATCTTAGATACACTCGGGCTCATTTTACTTGGAATAATCAGTAAAGTGGTGACAAACTTATTCAAAGGAAATTGGATGCATGCTTGATTAATGGATCAGAGATTAATCTTTTTCTCCTCAATCTTGCCCACTTTGGTAACTCTCATGTCTTGGGTCATTCTCTTATTTCTATTGATCTTAACCAATCGAATTACAGAAGCAAAGCCCCTTTTAAATTCATTAATTCTCTTTTTACAACATCCTCATCTCAAATAGTCAATTGGAAAGGCTTTGAATATAGATTGTAGAGACTTTCATACATATAGATGTGTTCAAATCCTTAAGGAAATTAAATCTGAATGCAAACTCCTCCTCAAACGTAGTGAAATTCCTTTATTACTAGAAAAAAGAGAGGCAATTGATGAACTTAATAGAGCTTAGAAAGCCCTTCCCCTTCATCCTAATGATCTAGTCCTGAAAGCAAATAAACTAGCTAAACTAAAGAAATATGACATAGCCTTGCAAAACTATAACTCCCGATTAGCACAAAAGGCCATAATCATATGGTTGTAAGAGGGTGATAAAAATTCTAAATACTTATATAGCATGATCGAAGGAACATCATCATGCCTTAATAACTACATGCCTATTGTCTATTGTAATGTTATTTACAAATGATCTCCAAAGTCCTTGCAAACAAAATGAAGGTTTTAGGGATAATAAGTATTAGTGATAATATTTTCTTTGCTCAAGAACTCTTTAGAGGTTATGGTACTAAGAAAACCATTAATAATTGTGCAACTCAGATAGAATTCACAAAGGCATTTCATATAGAATTCACAAAGGCATTTAACTCTGTCTATTAGGAATTCTTCCTAAATTCCCTACAAGCCTTTGGTTGCCCCCTAAATTAAAAACTGGATTCAATCATGCATCACTACTATCTTTTATTTTGTTGTGATTAATAGGGAGCCATTAAAGCTCTTTAAAATAGCTCAAGGGAGGTAAGGGGATCCTTTATCCCCTTAATTCTTTGTAATCATTGTGGAGATTCTGTTTAGGATCGTTGTTCTCAACATTGCTAAAGCTCCTAGTTTTAGATTCCATTATAGATGTTATAAGCTTCAAATCTCTCATCTTACCTTTACTGATGATCTCTTACTGCTTTGTGGAGCTAATCATAACTCTATTATTTTACTTATGAAGTCTTTAGAAATATTTAGGAGGTATCATGTTTGAATTTTAACTTAATGAAAAGTTACTTCTTTCTATTAGCTTATGTTAGATATATGTTGTATAGATATGCTTATTTTATTTTGACATATTTTTATAAATTGGATCTATCAAAATTTTTTGTTATCTGGGATTCAAAAAGAATTATTTGGATAATGTTCTAGATAGTATAGAATCATATCTTGAATAGATGTGGATTTGGTGAAGACTAGTGGTATTGCTGGAAGTTTTATTGGGAATCAAGTGGTTTTTCTGTAAAATACAATTATTGAGGCTTTTTGGTTGAGAACCTACGACTAATGTCAAAGGATGTAGCGTGAGTGCTTTGAGTGGTGTGAGTGTATTGAAGTCAAGTATGCACAATCCATCCTATGCGTAGGTGCAAGCATGAGACGTTGGTGTGCTAATCTAGGTGTCTTTTGATTTGTAAAGGTGTCATGTGTGTCGTGTGCTACATGGTTTTGATTGGGATTATTTGAGCTGGATGATTTGTATTCAAGCTCCTGCAATAATTACTTTGGAAGTCACTTACGTTGAACCTTCATCCATTGGAGTGGCTTTCTACTGGGAGGTATTTGGGCACTGTGTATACGTTCCGTTGTGTGTCGATTGTGCTAGAGAACGACCATGATAAAATTGGAAAGTTTGCGAAACTACTATCTCCCACAGTTTTTCAGCTTCCAATCACAAAAATGTTCAGCTTTTTACCTCATCCCTCGGACTAGAACTCTAACAACTCCCTTTTATGTAATTGGGGGTTCCTATTTCTAGAAAGAAATTAAGAGTAGTCAATTGATCTCCCCTTATCAGCTCTTTAGAAACAGACTTCAATATTGATGTAATAGGCTATTGTCCTATGTTGGAAGGCTCTAACTAGTAAAATTTGTGCTCGACAATTTTGATGTCTACCAGTGCTCCTCCTTAGCACTACCTAAAAGGAACGCAAAGAAAATTGACAAGCTTATAAGGGACTCCATATCGAGTGGAAGTTGCAAAACATAAGATTTTCGGGTATCAAATGGAGTACAGTTGTCTCCCTAAGTAGAATAAAGAACTATTCATATTCCCTATCAAGAGTATGCCTAAAGTACTAATGGTCAAAAGGTTGTGAAATTTTCCCTTAGAGAAAGACAGTCTTTATCTGAAGTGAATCCACACATACCACTTGAAAAATCAAAGCATCTGGATGATGAGAATAAAGCTTAACCAGTCAAATATCTTTCATCAAGACTCGCTCAATAGGAGCTTCATACAGGCCCATGTTAAACACAAAATTTGTAATAGAAAAACTATTAACTTTTGGTTTGATCATTGGCATAGTCTTGGCACTCTTTATTGTCAAGAGAACTTCAACATACTCGAGGCTATCGTTCCTGTCAATATTAAGGTTGAAGTTACACTGCTAAATAGGTCCTAACATTGGCCATTCCACTCCTTTCAGGGATTCCATGACATAATCAATTAATGTCGGGGCATCCTCCTAAACCACCCAGCCCACCCGTAAATATGATTAATGTATATTTAAGACCTCATTAGGAGGACTGCAAACGTAGATTTTTGGATCAAAGCTTCCGTGTGATGTGTATTATATGAAACGTGACCCTACATCCAGTCATTACGTCTCAAAGATTTCAAACGTCATGTTTCATCAAGGTACAATCCTACAAGTAGACGAACATGGCCTATTAATCACTATAAGAAAAACCGGTTATGAGTTGCTTATTCTCCTACTTGCTCAGAAAGATGAGGTAAAGAATATTTTGTTGAATGAAGACGATGAGACTTGATTTTGTCCACCTAAAGTAGCAACTAACGAAATGAATTTAAGCAAACTAACATTTGATTTTATAAATCAAACTCTTGAACACAAAGATAAACTCCAAATTTTACTCGACTCCGCATGTTTCAGAAGCGAAATCTCTAGTTTGCAAAGAGTTAACTTTAAAACAAAACAAAATCAAAGACATAAAAGATGAAGCTAATCGCCCAAAGAAACCAAATAAAGTGCGCCACCAGTGTATAAAGGAGAAAGTAAAGAATAAAGCAAACAAACATGCATCAGAAAAAGGTCAACGAAGAAATAATATCGTAAAGCCTTTGTACAGGCAAAGATTGACACCTAACAGAATAAATCACAAAAGTTGAATCTGTACATGGGCAGAAGAACAAAGTGATAACTAAAATGGCCAAAAAATTGACGAGAATAATTTTCTGAGGACAAAATCACACAACATCAACCATACAGATGGAATCAAAGATGAAATGAATAGACCCTGCCTATGGCGACTCCTTGACCATCGATGCGTGATAAGGTGAAGACATTCGGGACCATCCGTAAATCTAATAGGGAATAAATCAGAGTCACCGAGGCTTAATTTTCTCTTGGGGTGTTTTTTAATGGAGAGACTGGAAATTCACCAAACATGCATTTAGTGATTTTCTTAAGAGGACAGAGCTACACCTACACCTACACCCATGGTTCTCTTAAGAGAAATGCGCAAAGAGAAAGAGGGTGACCGCTAGAGTTATTAATTTAACCAATGAAACCCCACTTTTTCTCGAGGGACGAAGAGGCAACGTCCTTTTATCCTCTCCTGAAAGATCCAGACCAGAACCAGCTTTCTGCTTACGAGTGTTAAAGCTGTGGCAAGAAAAATGACTAAGACGCCCCTATCATTTTCTTATTTTTCTCTCTTTATTTTTATTCATTTCTTTTAAATTTTTTCCTCAATGAAATTTATTGTTTGGGTTAGAAAGTTTGAAATTTCCTTTTACAAAATAATTATTTGCCTACTCCAAATTAAGTCCTCGTAAAAGAATTCTTCCATTCCTTTTGGTTAGAAATTCTCAAGTTTTTTTTTTCGTTTTAAATAACCATATATGATACAATCTTAAAGATAACTTTACTCTGATAATTTGCTTTTCTAGTCCACTTAATAATTTTAAGTCAATTTTATTTGCCGCATAATTATTGAATTTGTTCATAATTGTTTAGAGTAAATACAGTCAAAAAATAATTTAAGATCTCTTTTGCTATGTCACAAGATCTAAAGACTTTCTCGTAAGAATGGTTGGTTGCCTTTTAACTTATCCATTGTGTTAAACTCCTATTGGATTACCAACCACAAAACAAGTGGTGCATTATGTAGGTTACACCTTCAACGAGATTACCTTCGTTCAAGGTAATAGAGATTGGGTAGCACATGACAAGATTTGTTTGTGAAACATCTTGACTTATGTTTTAGCTATTTAATATAATCTTCTTTGACATAGTTGAAGTTATAATTGAACAAATAATCCATAAAAATTGAGGAGCCTTTCTAAGTTATAGCTCAAATTGTTTCCTTGTATTACTTCCTTCACTTTAACTTTTTATGGTAAGATATGCTTAATAGATTGAAAATTTGAAACCTTCAACAGATATCCTTTCACATGCTAATTATCAAACTAAATCCAAGTAACATTTCTGTAACGTATTAAATCCAACTGCAAAGGTTAACTGGAATATCTTGCCTGTTTTGCACTTGCTTTATAAACTGAAGTCTTTCTCTTGCTCAATATTTCTAGTTGTTAGCCTAGTAAGTGCTTCCACACGTAACGTAAAGAGATATGAGAAAAAAACATCACCTTATCTTAAGCTCCCAACTCATTTACACATGCAAGCAAGGTCACCATTTACTAGTATATTGTATGTACAAGTTTTTACACATTGATTTAGCCAAAGCAAGAATTCTTTGAGTAGTAAAAATGCCTTCATAATATTGAATAAGAAGTTTTAATTACCAAAGTTAAAGCTCTTTAAAAGTCAATCTTAAGGGAGACATTTTAAAGTTTTACTTCCTATGATGATTCTTGTAAACTTCTTAGGACAGAAGTATATCATTACCTATATTTTTTCCCTTGACATATACCCTTTTATTTGAACTTGTTAAAAGGAGCAACATTGTTTGAACTTTAGAAATGCATTTTTACAAACGAAAAAAATGACAAGATATGGGTCTATAATTTTGGATAGAAGAGGAGCTAGGATTTTTGGGTATAAGGAATATAAAAGTTCGTTAAACTCCTTAAGTATCTTATAATTATTGAAGAATTCCAAGATGGCATTAGAAAATAAGTTTCAAATCAAATTCTATGGTTTTTTAAAGAATAAAGCATTAAGGTCATCCCGGCATGAATACCGTACCAGACTTGGTACCAGATTGAGTTCTGGTACGGTACTGTACCAGTACAGATTAATATCGGATACCGTTTCGGGTAATTTTTTAAATTTATAAAATGGTCCCTAAATTTTTAAAAATTACAAAATAGTTCATTATCATATTGCATAGTTGTAATTTATTTAATTTAGCTTTTTTATATCTTAGCCCTTTTAGTTTATATATATCTTTATAATATTCCAATTATTTC
>JAOQML010000195.1:15022294-15034671 GCA_027568935.1 Erythroxylum urbanii | reverse complement strand
TCACTTAGCCCAATTTAATTTCATGCATTGTCCTCAATCTCATCCAAACTAGTATGACAAAGCTTCATGGTTTAACACACAACAATCATGCAAAAATCAACAAAAGTCACACAAAAATAAAAAAATATTCACACACCAAAATTCCAATTCTTTCCCCCACACCTAGACTAACATTGTCCTCAACGTTAAAGAAGCATAAAGGTAAAGAACAAGGGTGAAAGAAAGCTTCTTTGTTTGGAGGTGCCGAGATCAAGGGGATGGCGGATGTAGCAGTTGAAATCCTTCATACTCCCAGTAGGCCATCAAACTATGCTCCAGACGGTGCATTGTCTTTTCAAGCCGACTAAGACAAGCATCCAAATCGATGTGTTGTGGTGGATGTGTACTAGGTTCGGCTGGTGGGGCTCGATGTTGTCCGGTTGAAGTTCTTGGTGTTAGAAAAGTAGTTAGGCCGGGAGCAATAAAAGTAAGTTGACCGTGGCAAAGGTCCACAATACCCATCCTGTAGAGACAATCTAAATCCAACGGTTCTATACCACAAGCCACATTCATAGTAGTGTTGTCAAGATCTAACACTTCCAAATTAACCGCTAATTGTGTGATATAAGACCCAAGAATCAAAGGTTTAGACTTCGTTTTCAAAACGGCATGAAACTGGGTCATAAACCAAAAACCCAAGTTAACTGGAATATGCCTATCCATGCACTATAAGAAATAAAATTCGGCCTTCGACAAGGTACCCGCAACATCATTTTGACTAGAAAAATTAAATGCTAGTAATCGATGGATAATTTTGAAAATAGGATTCCGAAGAAAGGAACTTTTAGAAAGGCTAGCATTATAAGGATGAGTTTCAATAGACCATTGACGCCATAACTTTGTAGCATTAACATCGGCATGAAAATCACATTGAGAAGTGATAAATAACTCAGTCTCAGTTTCAGTAGTGGAAAGAAATCCCAAGGCAACATTAAATTCATCAATTGAACATGCAAATTCCTTCCCTATCAATCTATATTCAACAGCCTCTTTCGTATACAAATCAAAAGTTTTATCATAATTGAATTGGAAAGTGCTATAAAATTCTAATATTAATTCAACGAAGGTAGGGCAATCTATTCTGGAAAAAGCACTCCATCCAATGAGACCATCAATTGCACAAAAGAGTCATATACAAGTAGAGCTTCAAGGGTATCAGAATGAATAGACTTACAGGGGAAAATCTACCATTGGCTGAGTTGCTGGAATCGAGTTGTATCATCAGAAAATAAGAAGGAAGTGCAGCCCGCTACCTTAGTACACAACTTGCTTCAGGTTTCAACCGCTTTGCCCCTCCTTGACCGTAGTCGTGTACATGGGGTAGATGATGGAATGTTGGTGCTGGAGTTAGGGCTAGAGGTGTGTTGGTGGTCTGTGAAGAGGGTTGAGGTGGGGAGACATCAATAGCAGCCTTCGGGAATCAGTCTTCTTCCTAGGAATTGTGCTAATTCGTGGAGAATGACCTGCAAAATCAGAGACTGTCGCAACACCAAAGCACAGAAGAGGATGGAATGGGTGAGTGGGTAATGGCAAATGAGAGATGCGTGAGGTTTGAAGATGCTAAAATTTGTGGACTAAGGTGTATTATGATGGAGTAACAGCAGGGAAAAGAAAACAAAGAGGGAAATTAAAGAGGGAAAGAAAACAGGGGGGTAGCGGTAACCTGAAATTTTGGTTTTTAATTTTTTGCTTTTTTTTAAATTTTCATTGTAAATTGATGTAAAAAGGAAAAGAAAAAAATAAAACTGGTAGAAAGAAATAAATAAATAAAAATCTAAAGCGAATTGCCAACTAAATGAGAAAATATACTGAAAATAATAAAAAAATTGTTAAAGAAATAAGAAAGACAAACTTGAACAATTTACGGGTTTCCTCGAACGTGCTTCTTTAAATTCGTTAGCTAGACCTGTGTCGTTACTTACCGGTTTAGAAATAGGTTGGAGATGCCAACTCCGTTTTATCCACTCGCTCGACTGAAGGATTTTCATAATATGGCTTTAGACGATGTCCGTTAACCTTAAATACCTTAGAGGTATCTACACTCTGAATTTCTACCGCATCGTGAGAAAAAACGTTAGTAACAATGAACGATCCAAGCCAACGAGATCGTAATTTTCCTGGGAATAACTTAAGCTTTGAATGATAAAGAAGAACTTTTTGTCTGATGAAAAAATGTTTCCTAGAAATCATTTTATCATGAAAAGCCTTAATTTTTTCCTTGTAAATTTTTGAATTTTCATACGCCTCATTACGAATCTCTTCTAATTCTTGCAATTGCAGCTTCCTACTGGTACTAACTTCTAATTGATCCATATTCAACTGCTTCATAGCCCAATAAGCTTTATGTTCAATTTCCACAGGTAAATGACAAGGCTTACCGAAAACTAACCTGTAAGGCGACATACCTATAGGAGTTTTGTACACAGTTCTGTCTGCCCATAGAGCATTGTCCAATTGAAGACTCCACTTTTTCTAGTATGGACTTGATCTCTCTATTAGATACCTCAGCTTGCCCACTTGTCTGCAGATGGTAGGCTGTAGAGACTCGGTGTGTAATGCCACATCTTTCCATCAAAGCTTCAAAAATCTTGTTGCAAAAATGGGTCCCTCGATCGCTAATGATGGCTTGAGGCATTCCAAACCTGACAAAAATATTTTATTTAACAAAATCAATCACGATTTTCATATTGTCAGATATAGCAGCCTTAGCTTCAACCCATTTCGAAACGTAGTCTACTGCCAACAAGATATAATTCTTACCAAAAGAGGAGGGAAAAGGACCTATAAAGTCTATTTGCCAAACATCAAAAATCTCACATACCAGAATGTTCGTTAGTGGCATTTGATTCTTTGATCCCAAGTTACCTGTTCTTTGACAACGATCGCAAGACTTACAAAACATGTAAGAGTCATAAAATAATTTAGGCCAAAACAATCCACATTCTAAAATTTTTCGAGCAATTCTTTTGGGACCATAATGTCCCCCACACATAGATGAATGACAAAATTGCAAAATAGATGAAATTTCATCATCTGTGATGCATCTCCTAACAATCTGATCAGAACAAAATTTCCAAAGGTGAGGTTCATCCCAAACATAATATCTAACCTCTCGCTTGATTTTATCTTTCTCAGCTCTCGATAGATCACTAGGTAAAGATTGGGTCACTAAAAAGTTCACTATGTCCGCATACTAAGGGATTACCTGTTGCATTGGGAAAAGGCTCTCATTGGAAAATTTTTCATGAAGGACATCAAGCGTGGTAGTCTATGTGATCCTTCTTAAGTGATCAGCCACCAAATTTTCTGCTCCTTTCTTGTCGCGAATTTCCATATCAAATTCTTGGATTAGTAATATCCATCGAATCAATCTTGGCTTGGCTTCTTTCTTGTTTACCAAATATTTTAGCGCTGCATGGTCAGAGTAGATGATCACCTTCGTCCCCAACAGATATGACCGAAACTTTTCCAACCTGAAGACGACCGCTAAAATCTCCTTCTCCATTGTGGAATAATTTCTTTGAGCATCATTAAGTGTCATAGAAGCATAATAAATAACACGGGGTACTTTGTCCACTCTTTGACCCAGCATAGCGCCAACTGCATAATCCGACGCGTCACACATCAACTCGAAGGGCATGTCCCATCGTGGTGGTTGAATTATTGGCACTGTAGTAAGTCGCTCCTTTAACTCATCAAACACATGTCTGCATGGCTCATCAAAATCAAACTTCTTGTCTTTTTGGAGCAATCTACACATAGGTTGCGCAATTTTGGAGAAATCTTTGATAAATCGCCGATAAAATCCTGCATGACTAAGAAAGGAACGAACTTCCCACACATTTACGGGGTAAGATAAAGATCAAATAACATCTATCTTGGCCTTATCGACTTTAATTCCCTTCGAAGAAACAGTGTGGCCCAAAATAATACCTCGATCAACCATGAAATGACACTTTTCGTAATTTAAAACCAAATTAGTTTCAATTCAACATTTTAGCACTTTTTTAAGGTTGATAAGGCAAGTTTCGAAAGACTCCTCATATACCGTGAAATCATCCATAAAAATTTCCATGCAATTTTGCACAAGCTTGGAGAAAATACTTACTATACAACGTTGAAATGTCGCGGGTGTATTGCACAATCCAAATGGCATTCATCGGTAAGCAAAGGTGCCGAATGGACATGTGATGGTTGTCTTTTCCTGATCCTTAGGTGCCACCAAAATCTAGTGATTTCCTGAATAGCCATCTAAACAATAATAGTGAGATGTTCCTGCAGGTCTTTCAAGCATCTGGTCAATAAATGGAAGCAGAAAGTGATCTTTCCTAGTAACTGAATTAAGCTTCCGATAATCTATGCATACCCTCCAACCATTTTGGACACGAGTTGGAATTAACTCACCATTACTATTTTCAATTACCGTTACACCAGTTTTCTTCGGAACTACCTGGACTGGACTTACTCACTTACTATTCGAAATCAGATAAATGATGCCCGAGTCAAGAAGCTTCAAAATCTCTTTCTTCTCCACTTACATCATGGGTGGGTTTAGACGATGTTGTGGTTGCCTCACCTCCTTCGCCTCATCTTCCATTAAAATTCGGTGCATGCAGATGGTGGGACTAATTCCTTTCAAATCAGCTACCGTCTAACTAAAAGCTTCTTTATTCTCCTTCAAGACGTTAACAAGCTGGCTTTCCTGCACATCCGAAAGTTGATTAGAAATAATTAGAGGCAATTTATCCTTCTCACCTAAAAAGATGTATTTTAGATGACTAGGTAAGCTCTTCAATTCCAATATTGGTGGGCTAGTCAACGATGGCAGCAACTTGTCTACCCCTTTTGACGTTTCCATAGACGTGAGCTGATGGGAGAATGGTTCGGTGGTCTCCAAGCAAAGTGACATTTCAATTAGTTCACCATCTAACGTTATTTCCTCCCTTTCTTGCCCATGAGATACGTTATTTAATTGTTCATTAAAGAATAATGATCCCCCATCTCCTTGCGAAGCTAACGTCTTCTCCCTTAATGCACCAGGTAACGTAGAGTCTTCATCTCCTTGCCATTGCGATGCCTTTTCCATCAATTCCGCGTCATCGTTATCTTTCAACATCCAATTCTCTTGCATCCATCTTTCAATAAAATCCACATAAATAATAGATTGTTCATCATCTGGAATTTTCATGGTATTATAAATATTGAACTTAATTAAGTCACCATCAAATTCCATAGTTAAAGATCCATTATGAACATCTATTTTGGTTCTAGTCCTTTTTAAAAATGGCCTTCCAAATAAAATCAGAGTGGAGGAAGATGTGTCCTCCGTGCCCATCTGTAAAATATAAAAATCATCCGAAAAAAGCATGTTTCCTACTTGAACCAATATGTCTTCTAACACACCTTTCGGGTAAGCATTTAAGCAATCGGCTAATTAAATAACTACGTTAGTTTCTTTAAGAGGTCCAACATTCAAAGATTGATACACATCGTATGGCATAACATTAATGGATGCACCTAAATCTAACATAGCTCTTTCAATCTGCAAATTACCAATTTGGCACGGGACATACCTGGATCTTGACATTTCGGTGGAAGCTTTTGCTTTTGTAAAAATGCTGAAACGTTTTCTCCTAATTGAACCTTTTCATTGAATTTCAATTTCCTCTTTGACGTACAAAACTCCTTAAGAAATTTTGCATATCGTGGAATCTGTTTAATTGCATCAAGGAGAGGAATATTTACCTGAACTTTTCAGAAAGTCTCCAAAATCTCCTTTTCTTATTCTTCTTTCTTCGCTTTTGCAAATCGACTCGGAAAAGGAGGTGGGAGCACCTTGTTCTGCACTCCTTTTTGCGTCAATTCAGGAGGGGATGGTGTGTGTGTGATTTCTTCCTCTATTTCCCTTTTGGAATTTTCTGGAATTAGTTCCGGTAATTCTTTACCACTCCGCAAGGTGATAGCCTTTGCACTTTGTCTAGGATTAACCTCTGGTTGAGCTGGAAAATTACCAGAATTTTGTGCTTCTATTCGATTGACGGAAACTATAATTTGACTTAACTGGGTTTCGAAATTCCTTTGTTGATTTTCCAAATTTAGGATACTTACTTCAGTATTCCGCTGAAATGTTAAAGTGTTAATGGTCAAAGTGTTCACTATGTCTTCTAAAGAAGACTTACCTTCGGCAGTTGACGTTATATTTGGATTTTGACACAGCACGTATGGTTGTCTATATGGCTGAAAATTCACGGCTGCTTGTTGTCCTTGAGGATTCCCATATCGCAAATTCGGATGATCATGCCATCCCGGATTATAGGTATTGGAGAATGGGTCGTACTTCCTTTGATTTGGTCCAGCAAATCCTCCCACGGCATTCACTTGCTCTGCGTTTTCTTCCTACAAAACTGGACATAAATCAGTAGAATTTCCTAACATTGAGCATATACCACATACCTTAGCTTCTTCTTTCCTCGTGACCGCTAATTGCCGCACCAAGGAAGTGAGGTCATCCAATCTCTTTTCCAACGAGGTTGCACTAATTTCATTCACGCCCTTAGACTCATGTCCAGTACGGATTCCAAATTGTTGCGTGTTGGAGGTCATGTTTGCAATCAATTCTCTTACGGCCACTGGCCTCTTATCGACTAACGCACCACCGCTTACAGCGTCGATCATGCTCCTATCAGAAAGTAAAAGTCCCTCATAGAAATATTGAATTAGCAATTGTTCGGTTATTTGGTGGTGCGGACAGCTAGCGCATAATTTCTTAAATCTCTTCCAATATTCGTAGAGTGTTTCTCTTGTGTGTTGACGAGTTCCACAAATCTCTTTCTGAATATTAGCTACTCTCGAGGCTGGAAAATACTTTTCAAAGAAAAGCCTTTTCATTTCGGCCCACGTTTGCACGTTTTCTCCGGCAGAATAATATAGACAATTTTGCGCATCATCTTTAAGGGAAAACGAGAAGGCTCTCAGCTTAATCTGCTCTTCTGTCACATTCGTCGGCTTCATGCCCATGTAAACAACGTCAAATTCCTTCAAATGCTTGTATGGGTCTTCTCCCGGTAAATGCCTGAAAATAGGTAATAGATGAATCAGCCCAGATTTTAATTCAAAAGTATTGTTATCACCTAAATTCGGGAAATTGATGTAGTGTGGCTGTTGTGCATCTGTTGGCGCGGCTAGTTTGCGAAGGGTGTGGTTTGCAGCTATTCTATCCATTCTCTGCGTCTCTTTTTGCTGTTTAGTATGTTTCTGCAGTCTTTTCACTATCTTTTCGATCTCAGGATTGTACTGTAAATTATCTGATTAGTTTGAACACGAAACGTACATAAACGGTTAAAATTTCCTGGCAATGGTGCCAAAATTTGGTACTGCTGTCGCCTGCAACTAAATTCAAAAGAAAACACTTCCGTTAAAACAATTTAATGTAGTAGTGGTAAGTGGATATCATTCCCATGAGGAATCTTTGCGGTAATGAAATTATAAATTCAAACGGCACAAATAACGAAAATAAAAAGGGGCGTTTTGTCACGACAATATTAGAAAATTATAAGAAAAATCACAATTCGGAAGCAATAATTAAATCTAAAAAATTAATGAGAAAATACCTTAATTTTGGGTCACTGATGTTATCATGCTATCATGGATCCTCGATATAAAATTGCAATCATTAATAAACATTTATTGGGGAAATTTCTCTTAAGTATAATGACTAGGAACATGTATCCTAGCATTCTTATTAAACAACAACCTAGATACGATCATAGGTATAATCAAAAAATAGCATTAAGAACCAAGAACCAATGAGCAAGCGAAATACATATATGACATGCAATCAATCAAGCGAATATCTTCTTAGAATTTTCGACTCTAACGTAGAGAAGATAATCCTAATTGCTACTTGTGATTACCAAAACTAAACGTCACATTTCGTTAATCTAGTGATTGAACCAATTAGTCTCTAGTTGTGCACCTAGAAACCAACGAATTCAATTAGAAAGAATAAATCTGAAGATATCCAATGTTTATTAACAATAAAAAAAATTATTCGAAACATCTCACCATAATAACAGATAACATGGATCTCCTCAACCAAGACAAAAGACTTAGCTACTCATAAGTGAATTGAAAACAAAAGTAATAATAAGGTAATAAGTCTCCATCCCTGATTCTTTAATGAAGAATACGAAAATACCAATTGAAAGTATGCAGAAATTGTAAAAACAGAAGGAAAACGGCAGCAGTCCAAAAACAACCCTTTTTCCTATTCTAAAACGTAATATATATATTTATGTGCGTCAATCATCAACCCTCCTTCTTGATGCTTATCTCTTCGTTATCTTCTCTTGATTCTCTCCAGATAATGCACTCTTCTATTTTCGGTAGGTAGCTCCCTTAAAAGATGGCCAAATAATCTTTAGAGATTGTGTTTAGTTTGAATTTGACTTCTGAAATTTTATCTGCAGATTTATTCCCTCCTTAGGCATGCCCACGCTTAGTCACTGAATTGTTGTCAGAGTGAGAATTTCGGATTTTCTTCATTCTTTTGCATCTTTTTTATTCCATTTTATCTCTAAGGTGTTGAAAACCATCTGTAAACAATTGTAAGATAATTCCATTAATTTCAGATAATAATTTCAACACATTAGCGATAATTAAGTTCAAAATAAGTGCAATTTAATGACTTAACAAATAATATAAAGAACGTACGAAAAAGAAATTAGAAAATAATTCATAATAGTTCAATAATCAAACCTTGTCTACGTTCCCAAATCTTTTTTAGGAATCCATTGAAATCTTCTTTCAACTAAGTGAAGAGGAACATCCTTACAATAATCTTTGTTTAAATAAAAAGTAAATCTTATACAATCTTTCTTAAAGATGACGAGTACCCTAAATCTTTCTTAGATTGATTAACTATAAGAGATATAATGCCAAATTTTCTTTACAACTTGAATAAAATGTGCTTGTTCACTTTAATGCTGAATGGTTCATAATCACTTCACAATAAATGAATGATTACTTGTGAATACTTAAGAACAATTATAAAAGTGTTATTGTAACTTTAGAATATCATAAAGATGTTCAAAACCTAAATGCTCTGGTATTTATAATCATAAAAAATTCAAATTATCATTAGACACAAAATCTACTCATAAAGTGAATTGATTGATCACTCCCAATATTACCCAACATGCATCCAAAAGGGGAGGATGACTATTCATAAAAGTTGAATGAGCATTGTCAATATCTAAATGCAATTGTATCTTCAAATTCACATAAAACAAGTTCATGTATTATTTGAACATGGAAGTCTCTATATAAGGGACATTTAATCGAACAACTCATAGGCAATATGTATTATCTCTAAATAATCACAAAATAAATGCATTTTTCCATTATTTACTAACAACAATACATTTAAACAACAAATAAGCCAACAATGACACAAAAAATGCATACACCAACAATCATCACACAAAAACTAACCACCCAACACCCACGGTATATATATATAACCATATAAGAGCTTCGTTTTTTGAAGACAAAATAAACCCAATAGAGAGCTTTCCTAAAAATGACGCACGATGGGATGAAAAACAAGTAGAAACTGATGGTGGAAGCAAGCAAAATCTCATAAGACCGACGCAGGCCACGGAGGAGAGAAGAAAAAAAGCGTAGAGGGGGAAGGGGTCCGGTTAAGAAGAAAACTTAAACAAGGTCGATTGGATTAAAACCAAACGACGTCGTTTTATTAATGAACAAGTCGTCTTTTACCGACGGAACATATTTTTTGTCGGTATTCAAATTCACCAAAAAGGTGGCACCTATTTTGCCACCTTTTTTGTCGTTAGTAATGTTTGATGTTTTACCAATGGAACATTTACTCCATCGGAAAATTAAAGACATACTACATACTATCGGTAAACAACCGACGATGACTATTAAACAAAGCATATTTCACCGACAAAACTATTTCTGTCGGTAAAGTTTTGAATTTAATCGCAGGAAGCTTTCCCACAATCTTTACCGACGGTCATTGTTTGATCATCGCTATATTTCGTTGAAAAAATTTGTGCAAATGCTTTCCCTTCACCTTTACCGACGACAATTGTGTCCGTTGCAAAATAAAAATTTTAGCGACACTTTTACTGATGGACTATGTTTTTCTATTAGTAAATAGCTACGATTTTTGTTCCGTCGGTAAATTTTCGTCCCTAATCTATGATTTTCTTATAGTGCAGGGTTTAATTTCGACATTGATGCTTTTCATTGGAAAACGCCACCTAACAATGTAGCAAATTTCAGGCAAGTAGGAGGCATTAAAGAGATTGTTATGGTTTAAAGATGGGTTGTAAGAAAAGAGGGAATATCTTAGTAATATATTCTGTATATCAGGGAAGGTCCTTGGTGTATAAAACCCTCGTGCAGACACACATCACTTGGCTTACACACCATATTTTAGTTTCTTCTCTTTCTAAACTTACCATTTGTGATCATTGAACCATTATTTCCCGATGCAGGTTTTTTTTCTCCAGGAGTAATTTTTAGAAACACTTCCAGTTCATATTGAAAAAAGATTCAATTTATTAGGAACTCCATCTATTTCAGTAGGCATAAAGAATGTTTTGTTTAAGATATGTAACTCTTTATTTTCTTTTATTGTTTAAAGTTTTCTCCCTACATACAACCCTATAACTTAAAATGGTCATGTCGCTGTGCATGCAAAAGTTCACGTAAACTTAATTTTCAAATCAATCTCATTGTGTGTATGGCATGTTTAGATGAAGCTTAAGTATTCAGTTCATATTATAAACATTTTACTCTTAATTGCTATATCTGCAGAAGTCTCAGTCTAGGAAATGGAATACCGAAAAGAAGAAATCGTCTCTTTATTTTTTTTCTCCTTTACTCTCCTGGCACCATGATCCTAGAAACCCACATTGATTTGATAATGGGTTTTGCCAGCTGTTGATCTATAATTCATTTTTTTGCTTTCATAAAGAACCATTTATCAAGTTAGTTGTAATCACTTCTTTTAAAATTTTTGGGATATTTTTCTGGTCAATTCCATTTTCACAAGAGTCTGGGTGTTATCACATTCTTGAGAATATTTTATTTAGAAAACACATTAGTTTCTTTAAATTTTACCATAAAATAACATCTCATGAAGCTATATGTCCAAAAGCATATATATATAATCAGATTTGGTTTTGTAACCATTATAGGTATATTTCTTGAGAACTAGTTGACAAGGATTATTTTAAGAAAGAGAAAGAGCCATTATAGGTACATTTCTTGAGAACTAGTTGATAAGGATTATTTTAAGAAAGAGAAAGAGCTATGGTCAAGGAAAAATTGGGGGTGCTCAAAGCACTTGATGTTGCAAAAACGTAGTAATTTCATTTTATAACTATTGTTATCGTTGAAATGTTTCATTCATAGATGCATATGATCTATTCTGCATTTCTCTGGTGACCAAATTGCTTTGGTGTATTTACTACCATATAGCAGGTGCATCAAGTTTTGGCACATTGCCTCCTAACATGTTAGCAACAGTTAATGGAGTGGCATTATGTGGAACTCTTGCTGGACAAATATTCTTTGGTTAGCTTAGTGATAGGATGGGAAGGAAAAAACTGCATGGACTGACTCTTATGCACATGGTCGTATGTTCTGTAGGCTCAGGCCTTTCTTTTGGACATAATGTTAAAGCTATGATGGTGACTCTTTGCTTCTTTCGATTTTGACTTAGTTTCTGCAAAAGCAACAACTACCTTCTTTCCATAACCATTTTGTTTAACTATGCTAACAAGAAGACTTAAGGAGTTTTCATTGCAGCAGTATTTACTATGCAAGGGATTGGAATTTTAGCAAGTGGTGTATATGATATAATTGTATCAGCAACATTTAAGGGTGGGTTTAAGGCTCCAACTTATGAAGTTTACCTGATTACTTCAACAATCCCCCATATAGATTACATTTGGCGAATCATTCTAATGTTTGGAGCTCTAGAGGGTTGCAGATGGGGAGCTAAAGATTGGTTCAGAAGTGATACCATAAAAACTACTACTACTACTACTACTACTACTACAACTACTACTACAACTACTACAACTACAACTACTACAACTACAACTACAACTACTACTACTACAACTACTACAACTACAACTACTACAACTACAACTACTACTACTACTCCTACTACTCCTACTACTCCTACTACTGCGACTCCTACTACTACCACTGCTACTTCTACTACTACTACTACTACTACTACTACTACTACTACTACTACTACTACTACTACTACTACTACTACTACTACTACT
>JAOQML010000195.1:14985910-15017122 GCA_027568935.1 Erythroxylum urbanii | reverse complement strand
AATAAATATAGTTTTAATTCTTTAAATTATTTTTATTCAAATAAAAAATAAAATGAATTAAAAATAACTCTTATTTTAAAATATAAATATTATAATTGCACCAACTAAAGATGTTAGAAGCCAAATGTGAAAATAATATAATTGAACTTGGAAAACTTAAGTTTCACGGACGAAATGGAGAGTAGACTTAGAGCATCTTAATTGAAACTAGTTCTTAGGACATGTCAAAACCTGTCTCAAATTCTCTATGTTTTGATTTCATATGCTATAGCAGTTGTGTAACTGGAATTATTCGACGTGAATCAAGCCAGAAGAGGGATCGGTGTAAGGTCAATGTTCACGTGGATTTAGGCTGGTTATTACACCTGATATTCTCTCAGTGATAGAACGGAATCGAGTACAAACCTTTAAACTTTCGTTAATTTTCCCTGCGAGAGCCAAAAGCAAGGTGGATTTGCCGGAGCCCGGTGGTCCAAGAAGTAACGTCATCCTACAAAGTTAAGGGCAAAAAGAGCAAAACGTTGACGTTAGGATGAAAAACAAGACAGAGAAAGTGAAACTAAAGATAACAACAGATGAAGCGAATTTGCTGGTCCTGAAACATGGTCTGCAAGTATACTTTTGGTGGCCATAGCACCTACCTCCCGGGTTGCACAACGCCGCTGACATTCTTCAAGATTGTTAAAGAAAATCTCTTGGCTCGGAATACATGTATTGCTGATAGAAGACCCTGCACACAGGCAATGTATAAACAAAACAAAGAAACAAACTGTTTTCATTTTTAGATAAAGCAAGTGGTGAATTGAAGTGTTTGAAAAAATTCCCGGACCTCAATTGAGTCGCGTACAGCATTAACCAAAGTAGGCAATGCTCTCGAGGCAGTTTGTACGCTGGTTACCACGTTCAAGTTCTCAAACCTCACTTCCACTTTCGGCATCTCCAATCCAACCCTATTACGGTTGAAATCCGGTAACAACCATAATCATATGAAATGTTTAAAGCAAAATAAATCACAAATCAATCACACAAAATCATGAATGTTAAAAGAAATGTTTAGTGACACAAGTTCTAAATAGAACATATATCATCTTTATCACAGAAATGGATGATATTTGTACGTAAAACACTGGAATCTGGAAGTCCAAACAAATAAGAAGTGAAAAATATCCAAAGGACTTCCGAAAGCAAAATATATCTCTATGTTCCTCGCACAGAAATGAAAGAAAAATATTAAAAGTGGTCGAAGAAACTTTGACTGTAGGTCGGTTTTAAGAGAATTGTATCGTCATAGAGTTTAGATCAACTCGCAACAAGATGAAAGGTGACAAACTGAAAAACGGTATATTAAAAACGTACGTAATCAAGAACAAAAAAATCTCAGGACGTCGTTTTGTAGAAGCAAAAGCAATACCTTCCAAAACGCTCTCTGATTGCGGAAAGGAGCTTGGAATTATCCTGTGCGTTAGTGGCCAAAGCTTTCTTAACAACAAGTTCTCGGTTGACACGATCGAGCCGCCTAACATCGACGGTCTCAGTTTTATTCTCATCACCGCCACCATGCGGTGACGGACCGTTGGTCAACAAGGCGAAGTTTCCCTGCTTCTGCGAAGGCAATCGGAGAATCGCCTCCCAGAGCAACTCCTCATCGTCGTGAGCGTTGGACGGCTGACGGAACGACTCTCTTGCGGAATCAATCTGCACCTCAAAGAACTCGCTCCCGTTGGAAGCTGCCGCCATTTCTCCTCGTCTCTCCTTCTATTAATCTGCGCAAGTGTAAAGTGAGAGTAACTGGGGTGGTGCAGCCTTATAATTAAGAAAGAGAAAGAAAAGAGACGTGTTGGTTTACAACACAATCCGAACTTATTGTAGAGAGAGAAGAATATGTCCCGTTTTTTGATAAATGATTTTAAACGCCGAGGTGGTTAACTGTTCAAAATGAAGAGCATGATTCGCGGGCTACCATTTTTGAGTTAGTGCAGTTTTTCGGCTTTTCAAGACAGAAGAAACACCTGTATTACTATTTAATTTTCACCTAGCTAGAACAAGTAAAAAGTAAGAAGTAAAACATGATGATATATACGTGGATTTGGACATGAGGAAAACAATATAGGCAAAATTGAGATTACAAGATGGTACGTGGGATTAGGTATTACATGTTTGGTCTACTCCGATCCTTTTCATCTAAGAAAAAAACATTATAACAAATTAGAAGTAGGCTTTCTAGTATAGTTGGTACAATGTTCCATTTAAGCGATATATACCAGTATTTCGTATAAGATTGTACCTCTGTAGCTGGACTCAATCTCAATTTCGGAGGAATATTAACAACTTACAAAAAGTGGCATGTTCGTCATTCAGGTGCGATAGCAAATGATGGTTATACGTGTGACAGTGAAAAATGCCATACATTTTGTCAGTTATGGGGATTAATTGAAGTGAAAAAAAGGGAAATATATCCACTGCAAACTAATCTGACCTTAGTTGCTACTTTCCAAACTAAGAAAGAGGACGGGATCATATTAATAATAATTAATTATATTTCAGAAAACTATTCTAGGCCTTCCCTTGCCGCGTAATATGAAATAATATTAAACAAAAATAGTTACTATTTCTACTGTTCGTAATTTAGATGGATAAGGACAAATAGGTCAAAAAAACTTAAATAATGTGTGTCCACTTGTTATTGGAAACTTTGTTATTCTCTTCATTTTCCACATTCATCAAATTCTTAAAACTTATCATTATAGAGCTCTACCCTTGATTTGCAACACAAAATTTTGAACCATTTTTTGTTTCATTTGATATTGTTGATATGTGCTTAATTGATGATATATTTAATTTATTACACTTACTAATTAATGCCTTGAAATGTTTAACACACTCACTTTAGTTCATATTTGATTTTAGTTATAATTTGAAAGCATAACAAGTAAAATGAGCCGAAAGCATACTGATTGAGTCATCTTCTCAATATTCATACTGTATTGTCTTCATGAAGCAATAAGAAGAAGAAGATTACAATAAGAAGAGACAAAATAGAGCATAAAAATGGAAAATGAGACATTGTGGCTCACGGCTAACCAATTAAAATGTTACAGTCGTGAGCATTGTCTCGCGTCTGTAATATGAATTGCATGCACGAGAAACGTAAACAATTAAACGAATTGTATGCATATATAACATTTTAATTAAAATGTTTCAGTCGTGAGCATTGTCTCATGATTGTAACATGGATTACAAGCATGTGAGACACCTCACGCTATCAAGAGAAGGCCACATGTCTCATTTCCTTTAACCTAGCTTTTATTATAAAGAGAAGGAGATGCGTGATGGCTAGGGGAGAGTTTTTTGACAAAAACAAAACAGAGCTCATTCTTCTTCGTTTATGGTCAGTTTTCAACAATAATAGGGAGATTCTTAGCTGATTCCTAGAGACTGATGGAGAAGATGGAGGGCTAACCTTCTCAATGCCAATTCGGACGTGCAATCAATGCCAAGGAGCACATTAAGCACAGTGTCATTATGTGTCAAGTTCTTTCCCTCTTTTTCAGATTGTTTACAATAAATTGTATTTAATGATTGGGTATTATGTGAGAATGATTTTGATGCTCTATTGAATTATTTTTCATTAAAACACATAGCTGGAACTTTAATATGATACATAATAGTTGTGTTTGAAGTCAGATGTGGTAACTAACGGTATTACATAGCATGAGTTAAATAATCCAACTTTGTGTGATTATTGCTTAGATTGGTATGTTTTTTTCATTCATAACACGACTGTCCAATTAAATTTAAAGAGTTATTTCTAGGTTATCCAATAGTTAGGATTAATTAACGAGCTCTTTTTAATTAACTACGACTTACAAAAAAATCAGGATTAATAGAACTTTTTGTTAATTCACAATCAATAATCTAAAGAGAGGTGTGAAGAAGATAATATAATGATGTATGTGAAATTGTGCGTAGACCGAGATTAAACCAAAGAATTAGATTTCAACTCATTAATCAATTTTATCACTTTGCTACTATTTAGATTGAATTGCTTTTACATATTCAATTTTATGTTGTTTTCTAATTTATATTGAACTAAAACCCCCTTTTTTTACATATATGTAGAATTTAGGAAAGTAATTGGAATTAATCTCTGTAGGATCGACCTAAACTTACCACTAGCTATAGTTTTAGTCCATTTATTTTGTGTAGTGTTACCACATGCTACCCATTTTGGCGCAGTTGCTTGGGATTAATATTCTTTTCTTTTCTTTAATTATTTGTTTTATTTTATTTTTTGTTAATTTCTTTTCTTGTTTGGTTATTTACAATGTATGACATGATATTCTCACTTTGGTGAATTGAGATTTTAACCAAGAATTGAAAGAATGATACGTAGGTTGTGAAGACAAGTTACACAAAGTCTCGAGGATCCATCACTATTTGATAGGAGACTTGATTCTTCACCAAGAATTGAAATAACTTTAAATTTGTTTTCTGATTCTTCTAGTGATTCTATTTCTGAATTTGGTTCTACCATGGCTGAATAAAATAATGCTCACACTCTTAAGCAGTTGGTTGCTCCTGATTTTAATCATCAACGGTTGTGCATTGATTTTCCTACTATTGAAGTTGCTTTTGAGCTTAAATCTAGTCTAATTCATCTTTTACCTACTTTTCATGATATGCTAGGTGAAGATCCTCATAAGTTCCTCAACGAGTTTCATGTAGTTTGTTCTAGCATGTAGTTTGCTCTTGTGATTAAAAATTTTACTAATACTTTACTTCCTTTTTTTAGCAGGTTTACAAAATCTAAGAAGGAGCAAAATAAGGAGATTTTTGGAAATATTCAAAAAGGTAGAGGTGAACATACATCCAATTGATGTCATAAAGCAAGTTCTATGATATGCCAAATTCCTCAAGGAATTATGCACATAAAAAAGGAATCTGAGAGGAGACGAGGAAGTGATTATCTTAAATATTTTAAGGCATTAATCACTAATTGTAATGAATTAAATGTATTAACAATTAAGCACATATGAAGTTCTGCCACACTTAACTTTTGACCATCCTTAGGCAAATCATCAAAATCAAAGTCACAAACCAAAACACTTACTCATTTTCCATATTTCTTGAGAATATATAGTCATAAGCAAAGATGAATAACTTTTAAAAACCATAGCAAGAATTCAACATTTAACATTTCTACTCATGATTAATCAACATTCATCACCCTTATAACTGAGCAATCTAAAGGTAGAATTGGACAAAATATGTTTAAATAAGATATTTCTATGGCTACACTCAAATATTATTCATGATCATGAAATTTCATAAATTTACATATTATTTCGTTTCTCCACCACTAAAAGTCACATACATAATCATGAATCAAAGTACCTTTTTAAAGTTGTAATGTGGGCAAAGGTAAAGTAAGATATATTTTGGGTAATGTAGCATAGAAGCCATTAAGCTAGTTAAGCAAAAGTAACACTCAATGAGATATCAAGCGCACAAGCTAACATTCAATCAAAATTGGTAACTATTAATTATGATAAATGCACTACAAGAAAATAACAAATTACTGACGAAATATTACCGGGTTGAACATATTCTATTGGTAATTAGTGATGGAAACTAACTTTTCGTCGATTTACCAACGGACATAACATTCATCGGTAAACGTGGAGGAAAAATATACTCTCTCATTTTTCGTCGTACTATAGCAAAGAAATACAAAATTCCATTGCAAAATTAGGCTGCAAATGCTGGCAGGAAAAATGGTGAAATTGAATACCGATGGAACCACAATAAAAAATGTTCCATCGGTAAAAGTCAAATTGTTCATAAATAAATGACATCATCTTGTTTAAATCCAAATGACATCGTAGTTTTTAGCGATGGAAAATTACCGACATAAGAGAAATCGTAGCAAATTACTGACAAAAAATGATATTTCGTAGGTAACATTATCGGGAAAGATTACATTTTGTGAAGGTAAAAGTATCTGTCGGTAAAAATGGAGGGAAGGGCAAAGTTTCTGATGGAATATAATGACGGTAAAAGATTCTCATCGGTATATTTTTAGGTTTACCAATGGAAATGTGATTGTTGGTAAATTTTGTCAGTAAATTTTAGGGTAAACGTCATCGTTTCTTTCGGCTTCAACGTTTTTAATATAACGCAAATGATTTCGTTTAGTTTAACACCAAATAACATCATTTTCCTATGCATTTAGCCTACCCGAAGACCCCCTCCTACGTTCCCCCTCCTTGCGTTTCCCTCTCCCCTGTTGTCGATTCGTCTTTTGCTCATCGGCGTGTGTGTTCGTTTGTCTTCTCCAGCCATTATGATTGTGTCCTTCAGTGGAGGTAAGTCATTCAGCCTTATTTCTCTATGATTTTTTGTATAACCCGTGATGGCATATATGTTCGAACATATAAGTTTTTGAGGTGTTTTTGTGCGTTGATTTGGATTGTCTATGGTGTATTTGTGTTTGCAATGTTCTGGAAAATGTAGAGGAAGGAAAAAGACATGATTTGCTTAGGTTAATTGGGATGAATATGTTATGTCTTTGAAGTGTTCGACGAAAGTTCTGAGTGGGTTCTATAATGGTTTTCTCCTTGTTTTAAATGTCTATATATAGCTATTAAGGTTATTGCTTGTTCTCATAAACCAGATTTCATGACCTGCTTTATTGGGATTGTAGTTGAGAAATCAATTATGTGAGTTCAAACAATAATGAAAATGACAAACTAATTGATGGGATGGGTGTAATACCTGCATAAGTTTTTCTATACAATATTCTTATATATTTGCGACAATGGGATATTGTTCGAAGTATGCTTTGATGCTAATGTTGTTTATGTTATTAATTTTGTTCAATTGTATCGGGGCACATATGAGTTCTTTTACTATTTAGAATCACTATCGTTTCGTTATGTAATTTGCAATAACTAGATGGTGAGTTTAAGTGTCTTAGGCTTATTAACTCGATATATTTCTTTTTTCTTCTTTTAGATCCTATTTAGTAAATAAATTGAACCAGAAACAAAAAGAAGAAGGATTCTAAAGGTTCAGTTTTGTTCAATATAAGATAAATCATTCAGCTCACTTATAAACTCTAGTTCACTTATAACATTTTATTCTTATGCAGGAAAAGTCTATGGGCACGAAGCCTACGCCCCATCAACTCTTTTTGCACACTCATACTAAAAAGTATGACGATGTGACATTCGTCAACAGTTGTTGTAGAGAATTAAATGTATGTGAAATTTATGGTTTAATACTAATGCTTAATAATTATTACTTACTAATATAAACATTGCTAGCTGATAGGACCAAATACAAGAAACCATTTAACGAGAGTCTCAGCAGTCTGAAGATATTGATGAGACTGAAACCTATCTTCATATAGTAGGTGGTAGGGACCGTCGTGGAAGGATATTCCGTTTAGGTTCATTTGCGAATACATGTTATTCGCGATCCTCCACATTCAGTACAACAGCATCTATTAGGCGGCCTACAATTAATGAAGTCCAAGAGCTTCGAAGCACAGTGCAGGCATTAACTCAGTTACAACAATCGATGAAGTACATAGCTCAGCTTCGTAACGAGATGGATCAGTTGAAGGGGAGGGGTAGTATCTCATCGCACCAACTAGAGCAACCTCCGTCACCATATCAATAGTGTGTTTTTGATCATTTCATTTCAATTACAAATACTTATTATGTACAATGTAATGCTTTTATGATCAATTAAGATATTTTTAATTTTATATCATCAATCAAATTTCTGTTTAAACAAATTAAATGTATACTATTAAATTCATAACTGTTTAAATTATGCATCAACAATAACATCATCAAATAAAATTTATTGACGGTATATTTTTTAATTTTATGACAGATTTACCCACAAAATCCCAAACTTTTGTTGGTAAAATGATGTTAATTTACCGACAAAAAACTCGATATCGTCGGTTATTACAAACAGAATAACAAATTTTGTGGCTAAATTGTTATTGACGGAACGATGCATCTGTAAACTCACCAACAGAAAGAAAACAACAGTCGATAATGTTTTACAAAATTTACCGACGGAAAAATCAAACCGTCAGTAAATTTACCGATGAAATAAATTCCTGTCTATAAATATACCGACGATCAATATTTACCAACAGTATATTTAATTGGTCGTTGGTAAAGTAACTGACGGTTTGATTTTTCCATCTGTAACTTTTAGCAATGGTCATTTCGAAGACGCCTTTATCCATCGAAAAATTCTGTCGATAATTTTACTTACCGAAAGAATCTTTATGTTTTTTGTCAGTAATTTCCGTCGCAAAATCATATTTTTCTTATAGTGATGCCGCAACCATTATATTTCATAGCTCAAATTCAACTCTCACATACAAACCACATGAAGCATAACCAACCAAAAAGAATCACTCATACAGTTGATGACAATATATTGAAATTACAAAAAGTGATCCTTGAAAGCCACATCTATCTCATATGCATTATATTTAAATTACCCATTCATTACAACTTTAGAAGGAGACACTAATCATAAACATCTTTTCAAAACATATACAATTCCTCCTAGATACTTTTATGTAAACATTTTTTCTCTTTTTTTTAAGCATTGAAAGAAGCTATATCAACATAGGAATTTCATAAAATGACATTTGGACAAATATGACCAATCCACGTATATGCACACCTTCCACACTTATCTTTTAGACATTCACAATCATCAACAATCAATAAATGCTTCCCTAGCTCTACATCTTCGGTAGGATATTTGGTTAAGTTTAAAAACATATAATATGGATAGTATAGAAAATCAGGCCAATAATGCTAAGGGGGGCTTAACAAAAAAGTTTTTAAAAGGGTTTTTTAAATCAATTTACTATATTCATTAAGAGAAAGATGTTGGCACTCTATTATATATGCAAACTAATAAGAACAGAAAACGTTAGTTGTTATTATAACCTTATAAATGAAACATTTATATTATTCTAGTTATCTAATATTTACTGCACAAGCTTGAATAACGTCATGCAGTTATTGAAGATAAGCCTTGTTATAGTAATTAGAATCCTTAGGTATTTAGGTGAATATACATCTAGCTTAAATCCATTATACTAATATAGTTGGGAAGAAATATCAACATTACTTGTTAAGACAAAAATATAACTCTTACTAGGATTGATCTTAATCTTAGATAAGTTGTTGAACTCTTATAAAGAATTTTTAAAAAACTTTTAATTAATGGGATATTAAAACTGCACAAAAAAAGAAGAAGAAGATCATCAAAATAAAAATAATTAGCAATAAGCTAAAATGAATTTACTAAAATGAGAAAAACTTAGTAAAAAAACTTATAGAATTAGTTGAAATCCTCCAAAATCTGAAAGGTAAAATTCAATTGCAATGTCAAACTGGTGATTCAAGCGGTGAAGTTATCTTTAAGATTCTTCTAATTTAAGAAGTAAAAAATTGGGATCACCGTGAGACTAATCTTGGAAAAAATGATTTATTAATAACGAAGTTATATTAAAATTTATAAAAAGTTACTTGGCTCAATTTATTAATTAGGTCTAATTTATTAACTTGTCAAATAATTTATTTATGTTATGTAATTTATAAATTATTATATTCACATGATAATTTATTTAAAATTCATCTACAAAGTAGCGACTGGGAAGTTGTAAGGGTAAGAAAAATAACCGACCAAAAGCTTTGCATCATTGTGGTCAATAAGATGAACTGGATCCCATTTCCCACACAACCTCGGCTAATGGGCCAACTTGAGAATTTACAAACTTATCTCAAAGCATTTACGCAATCCAGATGATTAGAAAAGTCTATAGCCCAGTGTGATGGGCCATTGGCAACCAATAAAAACAGAATATAACCGAAAACAGACATCGCGCGCAGCAATCCCCTGCTATTCAATAACCCATCGCCGCGTGTCAAAACCTGTACCAGTTACGCCATAAATATCCTATTTTTCATTGTCTTTCTGTTTCTAAGTGTCACCGATCACAACTTTCAAAATCTTCTCTTCTTACTGGAGATGTGGTGAAGACTGAATACTGCTCGCTTTTTCTGTCTCCACTACGCCATGAGCGCCAGGGTGCTTCTCTACTCTTTTACTCCCCGATGTCGCCCTCAGCTTCAACCTTCCGTTAAGAAGCCCAAGGAACCTCTTTCTCTGGCTGTCCGCTTTTACTCCGATAACCTTTGTCGGGTTTTCCGGGTTTCAGTGAGGAACTCGGGCGGGAGAGACGGCCGCAAAGTTTATGCAGATGTCAAGTCGGAGTCGTACGAGATATCAGAGCCGCGGGTTAAGAAAGCGGCGAAGTTCGCATCGGAGAGTTCGGTGGTGCCGTGGTGGGAAGAGTTCCCGAAACGATGGGTTATTGTGATACTCTGCTTCTGGGCTTTTCTACTTTGCAATATGGACAGAGTAAGGATCGTTTCTTGCTTTTGTTTTTATCACTCTGTTCTGTTAAATAAGCTGCAAGTATTTGGTTGTGTTTTGCAGGTAAATATGAGCATTGCCATACTTCCAATGTCCTCCGAGTTCAATTGGAACCCCTCCACTGTTGGTTTGATTCAGTCTTCCTTTTTCTGGGGCTACCTCCTCACCCAGGTATAATTCCTTCCTTTTTTAAGTTACCAGCATTGTTTTCTTTTCATTGCAAATTGGGTTTTGGGATCAATTATAAGATAATGTGAACTGAGTTCATTCTTGAGTTTTTCTTATGCTCCGCTGACTTTAATTGTCAGTGACAGATTGCTGGTGGTATTTGGGCGGACACAGTAGGAGGGAAGGCGGTGTTGGGGTTTGGTGTGGTTTGGTGGTCTGTTGCTACTGCTCTTACTCCCGTTGCCGCCAAACTTGGGCTGCCTTTCCTACTTGTTGTCCGCGCTTTCATGGGCGTTGGTGAGGTAAGTTGTGAAGTTTGCGTGGCAGTTTTGAGAGTTGTCTAACTCGTTATTTGATGCGCAATCGGTTTCGCCTGCTGTTCTTTTTCAGGGTGTCGCTATGCCTGCCATGAATAATATTCTTTCCAAATGGGTTCCCGTATCAGAGAGGAGTAGATCGCTAGCACTGGTTTACAGCGGGATGTACCTTGGATCCGTTACCGGACTGGCATTTTCACCATTCTTGATTCATAAATTTGGATGGCCATCAGTTTTTTACTCCTTTGGATCATTAGGAACTGTTTGGTTTACCGTATGGCTAAGTAAGGTATCCTCTAATTCTACACGCTCTTTTGTGGACACTGATACTCAAAAACAGTTTTGCTCTTTAAGGAGTTAGCCTAGTTAGACATCTAATGACTGAATTGCCTATCAATAGCGATAGTCATATCTGTGTTTTCATATAGGCACATAGTTCACCTCTTGAGGATCCTCAACTCCGTGCAGAAGAAATGAAGCTGATTATTGCTAATAGTGTTTCCAACGAACCCGTTAAAACAATACCATGGGGATTAATCTTGTCGAAGCCACCTGTGTGGGCCTTAATAGTCTCTCACTTCTGCCACAACTGGGGCACATTTATTCTCCTGACATGGATGCCAACATATTATAACCAAGTAAGTTTTCTTCTTAGCTTTTGTATTCGTCACTGCTTTGTCCAAAATTGTCCTTTGCATTCTACAAAATAAATTAATTTCCAAGATTATTCAAAATATACTAAAATATTAATTTTTATTGCGTTATCTTAAGAAAACTCGCAATTAATGTCAGATTATACCTATACCAGTTATGTAGACCCTATCACATACTTAAAGAATTTAATAAAAGGTTATTTATTTTTGTAGTTTTTAGTTAATTATTTTAAAAATAAGTGAAACACATGGTCGCTTCTTCCCTCTGAAAGATTAAGTTCCAGACCTATAACTAGCTAGTTGTTTAATTTAAAATTTCCTGATTTATATATGAAATGAGTATCACATCTTTATTCAAAACCTTAGATTCATTATTGTTAATAAACCTTCGCTAGTTGTTGTTTCTTATAAATTCTCCTATCACGCCAAGAATATATATTTGTCTCGCAAAATTTGCAATAATAAACATCTTTGGGTACCAACAGAAATATACATCTAAGAGAATATTTGTTACTGAAGTTGATATTATATTAAATTTTCATTAATCTTAATTTAGAGGTTTGACTTGTATATATATATATATATAAGAGTGCCATATCTTCACCAAAAATTTTAATGTATTAGGGTAGGATCTTGATTTTGTATATAAACCCTCCTTGATTATTGTTCACAGTGGATGGATATGTTCTAATATTCACTGTGGGTTTTAGTTCCAGAATTGTTTATAGAATATCTGTAGCTGTACTAGAAAAATTTAATTAGAAATTTCTAAGTTCAGATAATCAATGAAGAAACATCAATCACAAGTAATGGTTTTCCGAGATTTGGGTACTAACACTTAAAAGAGTCCAAGGGAAACCAGTGATCAGTTGCACGAAAAGAGAACCTTGCTGGGCTGATCTTAGGCATTCACTCTTGATGGTTTATGGGGTTGTTATGTGAAGACAGGATAAGGAGCTTCTGCTCTGTTAATAGTTATTATTCTCATTTATTCTTTTATCTAGTAACTTTTCCTGGACTACTACTTGAAACTATTGTTTTTTACTGGTAATTTTGACTTGCAATGCGTTGCTAGAGCAATTGTACTACTGAGATGATTACTTCTCTACTCCTCCAGGTTCTAAACTTCAACCTCACGGAATCTGGGCTTTTCTGTGTTTTGCCCTGGCTTACGATGGCATTTTCTGCAAATCTTGGGGGGTGGATTGCGGATACTCTGGTTAGCAGAGGATTATCTGTGACATCAGTTCGCAAGGTATATTTGATTTTATATACTTGATCTACAGCCTACTGTTGTTAACTCTATATACTGTTATTTTACTCGTGTCTTACCTCTGCCCATCTCAGGATCTTAATTATGTTAGCTTGAAGCCCTATTATCTTCCGTTAAGTTTGCTCATTCAACCCTTGACAATAGGATCTGCATTGCATTCTTCTTTGCAGGTCATGCAAACAATTGGATTTCTTGGACCTGCTTTTTTTCTAACTCAATTGAGCCATGTTAACTCTCCTGCAATGGCTGTTGTCTGCATGGCGTGCAGTCAGGTTGTTTACGAATTTTTATGAAGCAGTTTGGTCTTTTAATCTATTATAGTGTTTTCTATATCTAATTGCGAAGCTTTATAAGTAGCATCGAATTTCATAAGGTTTTCCATACTTGGGTAGTTGTGAGAAGAGTATTTGATGTCCTCTATTCAAATATTTAATTTACTTTGTACTTAAACAGGGAACTGATGCATTCTCCCAGTCAGGCCTATACTCCAATCATCAAGATATTGCTCCTCGCTATTCTGTGAGTATTCATTCAAAGAAGACTGCCCATGACCATCAATTGCTGGAACTATTAGTAACATGTGGTTTGCTTCTCACTGACGTAAAAGTCATATACTTCTGGGCAATTGTATCGCAGGGAGTGTTGCTTGGTCTATCCAATACTGCTGGAGTGTTGGCAGGGGTGTTTGGAACAGCAGCAACTGGTTACATATTGCAGCATGGTAAGAATTCATTACTGACACGATGCTGGGTTGAAGCTTGGGATTTGGCTTCTAATTCTGGTTGTTCTTGTCCTTATTTTTAGGTTCTTGGGATGATGTTTTTAAGGTTTCAGTTGGTCTTTACTTGATGGGCACTGTAGTCTGGAATCTCTTCTCAACTGGGGAGAAAATATTGGATTAGACTACAGTGCAAGACAGCGCAGGGCTTCCCATTCTAGGTCGACGACCAAGCTTAGGTGACGAAAAGAGAACTAGGGACTGAATTATATCTTTTGTTCATCAGTTACTCCATATTCATGGCAGATTTTCCAAATGCCCAAAATTTTGAATTTGATTTACCTCAGAGCAATTACACTGTTGTATAGTATCTCAAAACTACCTGTAAATGATCTTAACCACTAACAAATCAATTTAGTGGCATTAATACGGAAAATTCTTATCCTCTTTCGGTTGTCTTGTCATAGTTCTATGTATCAGCTTTATTTATCTACCCAACACTTCTGCCACTTGGCACAAGAGTTTCTCATTGGTCACATACTTCGTGCAAATTAATCTTTGTATAATTTTTTATTTTAATACATCCGGTTATTTTTAAGATTATACTAAAAAATGGGCAGACACATGAAGTAATCACTAGCATTGAGCAAGCACCAAAGAAATGTTGACAAACTAGCTGTTAGACCCCTAAGTCCAGAATGCGGAATCGTGCGAGTATTAGAGAGCTTTGGCCAATGGTTAGCACACAGGTTGGCACGAGGAAGGCGTATTGACTAGGGAATAAGGCGAAGTCTTGCGAGTTGGCGAGCAAAATCCAAGGAACTTGGAAAGTAGGCGAGAAATGCGAGAAGTATCGGCAAAGATCTCGAGAGTAGTAGAATTTCGATATGCGTGTGTGCGCATAGACTCGCATTGGTGGAAATCTTCGAAGAGACGTGAGATTCGGATGCGAGGTCACACGGAGTTGACGAACTAAGTCATACAAAACTTGAGGGTGCATGAAGGCACTTGACTTCAGCGAGGTAGGTCGAAGATATGTAAAACATGCGAGGTTTTATACTAACTCGAATTGTGACTTGTACTTAGTCATGGAGCGACGAGATTGCACCATGAGTGAGCTTGATCATGGAAGATGGACTTGTCCATGGACATGCATTGATGGACCTATGTGCGGATAGGCCTTGGTGACTTGGAAAACACATAAGTAGTAACGTGGCAACTGCAGTGATGTGACATATGATGACGTGGCAAGATCAACTTGAAGATCACATTGGAGATTCATCAAATCTAAGAGATAAAAATCATGTGGGAGAATCATCTGAAGATAGTGGAGATATTCAAGGATATGGATGCAATCTTCTAAGTTGGCATGTAATCTTTATTGGATTAGATTTTGATGTAATGTAGCCAATTAGAAGAGTCCTAAGGGAAAGGGGATGTCTTCCCATTGGTCGATGTGATGCATTGTAATCTTTAGTTGGTAGGATCAACTAAGATTGTGGAGATCCTTAAAGATCTTGAACTCACTTTCCAAGCAAGAGGAGCCTATAAATAGCTCATTAGAGTTGAGAGCTATACAGAGATGAGAGAAATCACTCTAAGGAGAGAGCTTTGAGAGTTGAGAGCTTTTGGGGGGAGTTCTTATTATAAGGGCTTCGAGTAGGGAGTTCCTTGTAAGGTCTTCGAGTAGGGAGTTCCTTGTGAGTGTTTCGAGGAGGAGGTACTTGTGTCTTTTGTTAACATTTTATTGAGAGTTAATGAAAGAGTAGTTTTGGCTATATATATATATATATATATATATATATCTTATTGCTTTCTTTACTTTGTTATACACTTGTGTTATTTTGTACGTGAGAGAAACACTTTAAACACTTGTGTGCGCGTGAGGTGTTCGAGGGCTAATGGAATTATTCGGTGACATTCATATGAGAAGGTTGAATCTTATTTAAGAGGAACGAAGTGAGATTGCCGCACGAAGGTGGACGCAACTTGTGGTAAGAGTTTGGGTCTAAAGTAGACCTTTGTGATAGCTGGTATTAGAGTCAATCTAGAGCGATGGCTGGTGGAAGTAATCTTACGAAAAGGGTTACCAGAATAGAGACGATTCTTAAGTCTCTAGCCCCAACGGATGAGGGAGTAGTTTCTTTTTCGGAACGTATTGCAGTCTTGAAGAGGGAGCTTCAAGCAACTATGAGAGCTCTCGAGGACTAGATGAAGGCTTGTGAGGAGATGAGTTATGATCTGTTGGTGCTCAAGTGTGCGATGGCAAAGCACGAGATAGGTGTCCGAGTGGAAAGCACTATGGTGATGGTGTGAGAGCCATAAGTTTTCGATGGCAAGCAGAGTGCCAAATAGCTCGAAAATTTTCTGTGAGAAATGGAGCAGTACTTTGCAGCGACAAAGGTGGCGGACTCGAAGAAGGTGTCAATCATAACAATATACATGGTGGGTGATGCCAAGCTATGGTAGAGAACGAGGATCTCTAATGACATCAGTGCGGGCAGACCTCCTATTGATACGTGGGACAAGCTCAAGAAGGAGCTAACGGACCAGTTCCTACCCAACAACACTTCATGGCTCGCAAGGGAAGCTTTGAAGGGGTTGAAGCAAGACTGCTCAGTGAGGAAGTTCCCATCGGTGATGTTGAACATGCGGAACATGTAGGAGGAAGACAAATTGTTCAACTTCATTAGCAGCTTGTAAGATTGAGCATAAATGGAGCTTCGAAGGCAAAATGTGAAGGACCTCCCTAGCACAATAGTGGCGGCTGATGCCTTAGTGGATCTCCAGTTGTCACCACCAATTCTACCCAACGGAAAGGGCAAGAAAAATGGTGGAACCCAAGATGGAAAGAAGAAAGGCAAAGAGAAGGTGGGAGAATCTTTTCAACATAAGAAGAAACAATCGAAGGGGAAGGTTGCATGCTTCATCTATGAGGGGCCGCATTATGTTCGAGAATGCCCGAAGAAGAAGAAGGGCGAGGAGCAGATGAACTCCATAGTCGCGAAGGACAAAGGAGGGAGTGATGAAGAAGACTCGAGGGAAGGAGCCATCAACAACATCGTTTATTTGAATGTTATGAGTCTCGTGGAGTAGGACCATGAAAAAATAAACTCTACAGAAAGAGGAGTTGGTACGTAGGAAAGGTGCCAATGGAAGAGAAGGCGTGCTTTAGTCTTCAACAGTTGGCGAAGGAGTTTCTCAATTAACAACTTATCCAAAACCTAATCAGTTCTTATGTTCTCTAACAAACAATTGGAAACCTATCTATAATCTCTCTACACAAGATTTACCAACTTGATTTAATTCCAAATCTATTAAATTACCTAACTCTCGTTACCCCAATTTAATCATTTTTTCTCGATTCACCCTCTCAGTTTATTATCGAGATATGAAGTGCAAAATTAAACCACAATTAATTCAATAAACACATAAAACAATCAAATTTCAACAAATCAGAAATAATATTCTAAAGGTGAGTATAGAACATCAATCATGATTCAATTCTATCATCAAACTATCTATCCCATTTCTATAATCAAATAAAACTAAAATACATAGGAAATAGAACTTGAATGGACAATGGGAGGCCACGACTTCAGAAAGCTTCTTATTCTGGGAAGCACATCAAGACTGCATCGGCTTCCTTCTTTTCTTTCTCGATCTCTCAAAGTTTTCTCCTTTAGGGTTTCGTCGTGGTGGTTGATCCAAAGCTCCTAACTTTTGTTCTTCATGTTCCTTAAATACCTTGGCAGCCTTAGGGTTTTTTTTTGGGATAAAACAGTCCGAAAAATCCCTCGAAGCCTGACTTTTTCTCTTGTTTACATGTTTGCCAGACACAGGTCACGATCGTGGCTAGCATCTACCCCTTTTTGTCAGGAGTGTGGCCCAAGTGCCACGATCGTGGCCAGGATCATAGTGGCTCATATGTCTGTGTCATGATCGTGGCACATGGTTTTATCCCGAAAGTCTCCAAAACTCCTCTGTTCTTCGTGTTGGCCCTAAAATACTAACAAACACATCAAAGTACCTCAAAAACATAACATTTAAGTTGAAAGACCTATACTAACCTATAAAAACACTTAATCACATAAACTAACATAATCCTAACCTAAACACACACTAAAGACTCAAATTAATACTTAATATACAACAAATTAAACCCTAAAATATGATCCAAATCACAACTATTAATCTTACAAGATGGCTAATGTTGAGTTACATGAGTTAAAAAGGCAGTTAGATGAGTTGTTAGAAAAGGGTTTTATTAGACCGAGCACATCACCCTAGGTAGCTCCAGTGTTGTTTTTGAAGAAAAAGGATGGTAGTATAAGACTATGCATGGATTGCCGACAGCTAAACAAGGTGATAGTGAAGAATAAGTATCTGTTGCTGAGGATAGATGATCTTTTTGATCAACTGAGGGGAGCCATCATATTTTCCAAGATTGACTTAAGATCGGGATATTGGCAATTAAGGATAGCTAAGTCAAGTATTCCTAAGACAATTTTTCATACTCGGTATGGCCACTATAAGTTCCTAGTGATGTCTTTCGGGTTGACTAATGTACCAGCCACATTCATGGAATTGATGAACAACACTTTTTAGGAGTATTTGGATCAATTTGTGAAAATGTTCATTGATGATATATTAGTGTATTCAAGGAGTAAAGAGGAGTATGAGCAACATCTGAGGAATGTGTCACAGATTCTGAAGAAGAGATATTTGTTTGCAAAGTTGAGTAAGTGTGAGTTTTAAATGGAGCAGGTAGTTTTTCTTAGACATGTTATGTCCCGAGGTGGAGTGATGCTTGATCCTTCTAAGGTAAAGATAATTATAGAGTGGGAATTGCCTAGAAATATATTATAGGTAAGGAGTTTTCTAGGACTTGCTGGGTATTCTCGAAGATACATAGAAGGATTTTAGATAATAACTGGCCCGTTAAACAACCGGCTGAAGAAAGGTGTTCAGTTTGAGTGGATATATCAATGTCAGGAGAATTTTGAGGAGCTTAAGCAGAGATTAACTTTCAGCCCAATTTTGGTGTTACCATCGGGTGGTAAAGGCTTAAGGCATATACTGATGCTTTAAGGATAGGTTTGGGGTGTATTGATGCGGTATAGAAAGGTGATAGATTATGCCTCTCGTCAGTTGAGATCTTATAAGTTAAATTATCTCACCCATGATTTGGAGTTAGCAGTAATTGTGCATGTTTTTAAGATTTGGAGACATTATTTATATACGGAGACATTTCGAATCCTTATAGACCACAAAAGCCTCAAGTATATTTTAACTTAGAAGGAGTTAAACTTAAGGCAAAGAAGATAGATCGAGTTGTTGAAAGATTATGATTGTACTATTAATTATTATATGAGAAAGGCTAATGTAGCGGCAGATGCTTTAAGTAGGAAAAGCATGGTCGGCCTAATCGTTAAACGATATAATTTACTTTTAAGCTTGAGTATTATCTTCTTGTTACATAAAACTTCCAATGCACTTCTTCATTTAAGTTATCCTGTTCTGACCTGGTGAACTTTGTCTTCATCAATTTCTCTATTGCTTTGGATAATATATCCTAATACTTAAAGCACTCCGTTTATTGTATAACTTCTAAACTAATCCTCACCTCCACATCGCTAGCCACCCTATGCCCTGAAAAGTTACACTCTACATACTTAGTCTTAGTTCTACTCATTCTAAAGCCCTTTGACTCTAACGTATCCCTCCATTGTTCAAACTTGACATTGACACCCTCTTTTGTCTCATCCACTAAAACAATATCATTAACAACAACATACACCAAGGTACATCCTTTTGGATATTTTTGGTGAGCTCATCAATCATTATTGAAAATAAAAAGGGGCTTAAAGAGGAGTCTTGGTGAAGCCCAATATCGATAAAAATGCTTTATATCTCCTCTTATCGTCATTACTCTAGTTTTTACACCTTCACATATATTCTTAATAACCCGTATATAAGTCATAAGAACTCCATTAACTTCTCAATACATTCATATGATTTCCCTAGGTACTTTATCATACGTCTTCTTTAAATCAATAAAAAATATGTGTAGATTATGTTGTCTTTTCCTATAATATTCCATTAATCTTCTCAGAAGATGTAAAACTTCTATTGTGGACTTTCCTAGCAAATCCAAACTGGATTTCCCAGATAGAAGCATCATTTCTTACTCTCTTCTCAGTCACCTTCTCCTATAACTTCATAGTGTGACTAAGTAGTTTGATGTCCTTATAATTGTTACAACTTTGGATTTCCCCTTTATTCTTGTATAAATGAATTAACATACTAAATCTCCATTGATCCAACTTTTTAGCAAACTTGAGGATCACGTTGAAAAGATTAGCTAACCAAATATGATTATCTCATCAAGCTCTATTGCCTTTCAACTCTTCATCTCCCTCAATGTTTTTTAATTTCTTCCCTTACAATCTATCGGTAATAAGTAAAGTTATAATAACTCTCAGATGTGCTACAAACACCTAAATAGTTGTTATCCTCTACATCTTCATTAAAAAGATTATGGAAATATCTTTGTTATCATCTCTTGATGTCACTTTATGCTACTAGCACCTGCTTTGTTTAATCTTTTATACAACAAAATTGATCTAAGTCTCTCGTGAGAACATAGTTTTTATTTAAATGCAATTTAGCAATAACATTATAATTAAATAAAATTTAAATAATAACGATGCAAAATTATTTATATTAAAATTTTTTAAAAGAATTTGTTACTAAATTACAATACGTTAAAAGTTTAATATAGGAATATAATAATAAGGTTAAATATATCCCTTGAATTTCAAAGCTAATCGCCAAAAAAACATTAAAAGCTTTGAAGAACTTATCCTCATCATTTGCCTTTAACCCTTCCGTACACATTTTGTAAAATAACTTGGATTCCAATCCCGGCTCTTTAATTTAAGAACGAAATAAGAAAGATAGTAGTTTAATTGCTAAGTAGACCGGCGTAATGCGTTGTGCGATCAGGGTAAACGCTGTCGTTGCATAGCTTCGAGGCAAAATCAGTGGATAACGCGTTCACAGTAGAGGAGTAGAGAGAAAACATCGATCTTTTTCTTCTTCATCTTCCGTCTCGCCTCATAGAGTGCCACTGCTGACAAACAATGTCTCTTTCTATAAAAGCTTCACCACCCACCTCTCTTTCGTTCTTCTCTTCCTTCCTCTTCCTCTCCTCCTCCAACCCAAAGCTCATTTCTCTCTCTAAATCCAATTCCCTGAAAGCCACACCTCTCTCTATCTCTTGCCAAATCGCTACTCTACCTGTCCTCTCCTTCACCGGCGAGAAAGTTGGAGAAACCTTCTTAGACCTAAAGTCCGCCCCACCAGAATCAGCACGAGCCGTCGTACATCGCGCAATCATCACCGACCAACAGAACAAGCGCCGTGGCACTGCCTCCACTCTGACACGGGCCGAGGTCAGAGGCGGAGGGAAGAAACCCTATCAACAGAAGAAAACGGGCCGTGCGCGTCGCGGTTCGACCCGAACCCCTCTGCGACCTGGCGGCGGTGTTGTTTTCGGGCCGAAGCCCAGAGACTGGAGTATCAAGATTAACCGGAAGGAGAAACGGTTGGCTCTGTCGACGGCGCTCTCGAGTGCGACGGAGAGCATGGTCTGTGTGGAGGAGTTCGGGGAAAAGTTTGAGAAGCCGAGGACTAAAGAGTTTATTGAGGCCATGAAAAGGTGGGGATTGGACCCAAAAGAAAAAGTTATGTTTTTGATGATGGATGTGAGTGACAATGTCGGGCTATCGAGTAGGAATATTGGGACTTTGAGGATGTTGACTCCAAGGACACTTAATTTGTTTGATATTTTGAATTCCGATAAGTTGGTTCTAACACCCGACACTGTGGATTATTTGAACGCAAGGTATGGTGTGGATTATGAGGAAGATGATGATGATGATGATGTTGTTGATGAAGATGGAGGAGGAGGAGGAGGCAGTGTTGAAGGTTAGTAGTGCATTTGCTATGTTATCTTGTATCTGTTATGAGCATCATTACCATGACACTTGTCTGTTCTTTTGTAGAGTTCTTTGGGTGTTCTGTTTTTGTTTTCTTTCCTGACGTCGTTTGACAGCAATGTTTTATCATTCTTTCCTTTTCTGATTCATTTCTTTTCTCCACATGTGTTCTGGGAGTAGAAACAGATGTGAATTCGGATTCCACGGAGTGATGATGTGAAGTCCGTAACGTCCTGAACCCGACGGGATCCTGATTTGTTCAGCCGGTGCTTCAATTTCTGCCGAGTTGTTTTGGTGATAGGTTCTAGTTCTACCTTGGTGTCGATTTCCGCACCTCTCGTTGTTGTGCATTTAGATAAATCTCCTTGTATTATTTGATTGACGATCAGTTCCTGGTCCTTAATCCTTTTCCTTCCCCTAAAAAATTGTCTATGGCCTATAGTTGCAAGCAATTTCCATACTAGTAGCTTATGTATGGATAGTGATCATCGCAGTAAGTCCAGGAGTTTCACATTTTCGATTTCTCTTGATCGTAAAGACTCGTTCCTTTCGCAATGAAAAATCAAAACAAGTCACCATAAACTTCACCAGTCCGTTTAGATTGAGCTTGTAGTTTGTAGCTGAATTCGGACCGCTACTTCAGAGAAAAAAGTGCAAATTTTGTTGGCATACACAATTGGTCGTGGCTGCTAGGTGTTGGGTATATGAACTTCTTGGCAGCGAACAAAAACGATGGTTTTAACTTATGACTGGTTTACTCTTTGATATTATAATGTATAATTGACAAAGAGGAGATTACTTGAATCTCATGTTTACATTACAAGGAATGATATGGCGAAATTACATATCTCATTCTCTTTCTATACATGTTATATATAAAAAAAGAATACTTTAAACCTCCTCTACCCATGAATTATAGGCTACGTGATACTACATTCAAACTTCTTAACCATGTAAATGAGTGTATCTCATCATATTACAATTTGATTTTACTCTAGGGGATCTGACGTGTAAATTTGGTGGTCTACTAATTAAGATGTTGGTTTCGTAACCTCAATTGTATGGCAACAATGGAAGCTGGGGTCAGCATAAGGTTGACCGCTTACACTGAGCGCTTGCCTGAACTACTGAATCTCATGCCCGGCGTTGTGGATGCATTCTTGGGGAAAACATATGAAAGGAAAAAACCTTAATTTGGATCCCTTATTTTATTTACTATAGCTGTTTTATAGTTATTTCTTTAATAGGAACTTAATAAAGTAGGAATCATAGTATCGGTAGGAATCTTATTATCATAAGAAAACCTACCTGAAGTAGGAAACTTGCCTAAAGTAGGAATTCTATTATTGTAAGGAGACTGGCCTATTTAAAGGCAACAAGAGTAATAAAAGGTAAGTCAGAATTTATTCAAACAAGAGATCAGAGTTCTCTCCAGCGAATTCTAAGGTATCAGCCTCCCTTTGAAGAGCTGAAATTCTACTCAAGATAGGTCGACAAAAAAAAACAGTATACTCGCCTTGTGACTCGATCCCAAACACGGGACCATAACAATTCAGTATCAGAGTCAAACTCGATGGGCGACGAAATCAGAGACCTTTTGCAAGAAGAAAGAGCCCTTATCGACTCCAAGCTTTCAGCCATAGAACAACGTCTTGGGGAGAAAATTGTGCAGATTCTTCAAGAGCAACTATCTGGCATAGGACTCAGTATCAGCAAAAACACTATCAATGGAAGCGAAGAGAGCAGTGTGGCTATCCCAACGATAGACCAACCAGTTGCCATCGCTACCAAGGAAGGCCCTATACAGCCTGTCCCACAAACCAGAAACCATCAACCCATAGTGCCCAAGTATGCAAAATTGGATTTTCCGACATATGATGACACATAAGACCTCTTAATTTGGGCTCACCGTTGTGAGCAATTCTTTGAGAATCAGCACATACCTGAGTCGGAAAAGGTGGGACTTGCAGGTTTTGATCTCTTGGGAGAAGCTCAATTATGGTTTTATCAGTTGAAGAGGGCAAAAAAATCAAGGACTTGGACAGAATTTCAGAAAATTGCTTCCAAAGGTTTGAACCACTTGAAAGTAGTAATCAAGTGGGTGAATTGGTCACTCTTCGACAAACTGGAACTGTTGACCTATATCAACGTTAATTCCAAGCAAAGCTAGTTAGAGCTGATGAGCTCATTCCTAAAAGTTTGCACGTGGGATTGTTTTTGGCGGGATTGGATGTTTAATTGCTTAAACCACCAGATTTAGCAGCTACTATGAGCTTGGCTAGAGCTTGGCTAGAGCTTATGAACAGAAGCTTCAGCTGCAAAAAGTCACTAGTACCCAAAGGACAACATGGCAGTCTCCTTGAATAAGCTTTAGTAGTTCGGTGATTATGCCACTAAGGAGTTCCAATGTGTCATTTACAATGATTGATAAATCATCAAGCAATCAAGCTCCTTTTTTTAAGTGGTTGACACGAGCAAAGATGTTAGAGATGAGATCAAAAGGGCTATGTTATAATTGTGATGAAGCATATTCAGCTACTCACCAATGCAAACGACTTTTCTGGTTGGAGTTAGCAAATACAGATGATGATCCACTTGAAGACAACATAGATACTAACCCTGAATTTTCCTTAAATGCCATTAATGGACACCCGCATGGCAGAACTATGCAGTTGCAAGCTGTCTTAAAAGGGCAACCGATACTTGGCTTGATTGATTCAGGTAGTACTCACAACTTTTTAAGCTCAAAAGTAGCTCAAAGTTTAACACTTTATGTTCATCCCTTGCCAAACATAAAAGTCTCCATTGCCAATGGAGAGAGAGTTCGGAGTTTGGGAGTTTGTAGACAGGTATCGTTTTCTATTGCTTTGCAGATTTTTATGTGATTCCTTTGGGTGGATTTGACATGGTTTTGGGTGTTAAATGGTTGGAAACATTAGGTCCTATATTGTGGGATTTTGCTGTATTTACCGTGACTTTTTCGGTGGAAGGGACACCTATTTTATTCCAGGGACAGCACTGACCTTGTGATCATGTCTTACACACGATGGTAATGGTCAACTCAGAAGATCAGATGTTAAAAGGCCTTTTAATTGAATTTGGGGACTTGTTCTAAGAGCCAATCGGTTTACCACCCATAAGGGAATGTAACTGCTGCATCTATTTGCTTCCCGGGACAGCCCCTGTCGTTGTCCGTCCATACCGATACCCCTATTGACAAAAAGACGAGATAGACAATGCAACCAAATGCTCCAACAAGGGTTTATTCGGCCTAGTAAATCCCCATTTTCTTCTCCAGTCTTGCTGGTTCCTAAAAAGATGGTTCTCGGCGGCTTTGTATTGATTACCGCGAATTAAATACTAAAGCAGTAAAGGACAAGTTTCCTATTTCGGTGGTGGATGAACTATTAGATGAGTTATATAGTGCCCGTTACTTCACTAAGTTGGATCTCAAATCGGGTTATTATCAAATTCGCATGTCTCTTGCTGATGTAGAGAAGACCGCTTTCTGTACACATCATGGGCATATTGAGTTCTTTGTTATGACCTTTGGCCTTACTAATGCTTCATCCACTTTTCAGGCCTTGATGAATGAGGTATTCCATGAGCTTCTACGGCATTTTGTCTTGGTTTTCTTTAATGACATTTTGATTTACAGTATGACTTGGGAGGACCATTTGGTACACATGAGAAAGGTCTTTACTTTATTGCGTGCTCACAAACTTTACTTGAAGCATTCTACGTGTTATTTTGCATCTACACAAGTTGCATATTTGGGCTATACTATATCCGCTGCAGGTGTAGGTGTAGATATGAGCAAGGTTCAAGCTATTCTGGACTGGCCTCAACCTCAGTCTATCACTTTACTATGTGGATTTTTGGGCTTGACGGGTTATTACCGCAAATTTATCCGTGATTATGGAGAGTTGGCTGCCCATTAACTTCTATGCTTAAAAAAAATTCCTTCCAATGGAGTGAGGCAGCCTTGGATGCATCTGACAGGTTGAAACACACATTATCTGTTGCTCCAGTATTGCAATCACCAGATTTTACAAAAGACTTTATTGTTGAATGTGATGCTTCAGGAGGTGGTATTGGAGCTGTTTTGCAACAAGAGGGTCATCCGGTCGCGTTTTTCAGTCGACAATTGGCTCAAAGACATCAGAAGTTAGCCGCTTATGAAAGAGAATTGATTGGGTTGGCTAAAGTAGTACAACATTGGCGTCCCTACCTGTGGGGACGATCTTTCCTTATCCGGACAAACCACTATAGCTTGAAGTATCTATTGGACCAACAACTTACCACACCTCCTCAGCAACAATGGCTTACTAGCTCTTCGGTTATGATTTCACGGTAGAATATCGAGCTGGTTGACTCAATGCAGCAGCAGATGCATTATCCCATAAAACCATTCATGACCCTTCATTGTTTGCTATTAGTTGTCCTTGAAGTGCTTTACTGGAATCCATTCAGGAAGAGCTAGAGAGCTCCGAGGAACTCAAACAATTGTGCGCATGAGTTGAAAATGGAGACCTTAGTTCAGAATGGCAACTTCTCGATAGGCTACTTTTGTTTAAAGGCCGAATCTTTGTTCTCCCTAGTTCTTCCATAATTTCTCCTATTCTATCCTCTTACCATGATAGTGCGCATGAGGGAGTTCAGAAAACACTACATCGAATTCGCCAGGATTTTTATTGGAAAAATATGAAGAGTGATATTGCCTCGTATGTGGCTGCTTGTCCAGTGTGCCAACTTAACAAATATGAACATTTAAGTCCGACTGGGCTGCTCTAACCCTTGCAATTGCCAACTCAAGTTTGGGCTGATGTTTCAATGGATTTTATTGACGGCTTGCCCAAATTTTAGGGCAAATCAGTTTTGCTTGTTGTGGTTGATAGATTTTCAAAATATGCCTATTTTATTCCTTTGGCTCACCCCTACACATCTGCTCGTGTAGCTCAAGTCTTTTTTGAGCATATTGTTCGACTACATGAGGTTCCGGAAACTATTACTTGTGACAGAGATGTGGTATTTACTAGCACTTTTTGGAAGGAATTATTCCGCCTTTTTGGAAGGAATTATTCCGCCTTTATGGTGATAACCTTCAGCTCTCTTCCGCTTATCATCCCTAGATGGATGGACAAATAGAAGTGGTCAATCGTACGGTAGAGATTTATCTTCGTTGTTTCGTAGGAAAACCTACCTGAAGTAGGAAACTTGCCTAAAGTAGGAATTCTATTATTGTAAGGAGACTGGCCTATTTAAAGGCAACTAGAGTAATAAAAGGTAAGTCAGAATTTATTTAAACAAGAGACCAGAGTTCTCTCTATCGAACTCTAAGGTATCAGCCTCCTTTTAAAGAGCTGAAATTCCACTCAAGATAGGTTGACCAAAAAAACAATATACTTACCCTGTGACTCGATCCCAAACAGGGGACCATAACACCCGATTTGCCAGAATTATTGATACAGGCGTTTGTTTTGGGTGAGTAAAAAGCTTAGTATCTTAGATAAGGAGGTTATTGTAATCTTGCACTACTTTTCACGGCAGAACAACTACAAATGTCTCCAAGTTAACTAACAACCAAAAACCATAAAACTTGTAAGGATTGCGTATTGTAGTTCTTGGCAAACTGATCATGCTCCAGATTTAAACGCCCATGAAAGGAAATTTGACAAGATACAAATATGAGTGAGGGGTTCATGCATGTCGTAGAATTGCTATCGTCAATTAGCATTCAGTGGCTATGACCATTAAGGTGGATTTAAGTACTCCATATGTCCCCGGTTTATTAGGAGGGATTTCTTGTATTACAGAGATAAGACTCTGATTTTAAAATCTTGAGTTTATTAAAAAAAATCTCAAATTTATTGGATCATAGAGATAAGACTCTGATTTTTAAAATGATGGGTTGATTAAAAGTTTTTTTTACTCAATTATACAGTACTAATCTGAATTTTAAAAAATGAAATTAAAATATTCAAAATTTTAATTTTTAACAAAAATTATCTGATTAATATATACTAATATTTTCTTCACGTAACTATTACATATTATATTTACATCACACATAAATTTTATTATTTAATAAATTAAAAATATTAGAAACTCTGCAATAATTGTGCACTCTTTTGTATATTTACTTAATAACCAGTTTAACTCTAAAATAATACACTTTTTTTATTTTTAATTTATTAAATAATAAAATTTATACATAATATAAATAAAATATGTGATTCACGAGCTAAAAGCAATAATTTGACGTGACTATCCATATTATTGACATTAATGGAAGACTTAGTGTTGGGTTTTGTGGTTAAAAATTGAAAGTTGAATATTTTAATGTCATTCTTTAAAGTTTAGGTTAGTAACTTAGTATTACAAGATCGAATAATGTTTAAAATTCGTTTTACAATTAACCCAAATATGTTTTCATATGTACTTTTATAGAACATAACAGAATAATACACTGAGCAGATCACTGAAGGTTTGCTGATATTCAGAATTTGTTGGCAGTCAACATTTCAGGGAGAAACGACACTTTTACTGAAGAAACTGTTTACCTCTTGTATGATAGGTACTGATTCCAATTAAGAATAAACCTTTCCTTGGCAATATAGTTAGCTGGCAAATATATTTGTCCGCCAACTTTACCATGTTGTTCTCCATTACCAGTTATGTTTGGCCGCAAGAAGCTCAACACTCGTGCCATCCATGCCTGCTGGTTCAGCTTCTTCCGCACTGCCATAATTATGTGCCTCAGCTTACTTGTGCACATCTTCTGTTACCTTCTTAGGGCAGAACTAAGGTCCACACATGGTGCAAAAAAGTGCTATTTTTGACTGGCGGAGTCATCATGGAAGGATACCAAAACCAAAGCAAATTGATCCAGCCATCGAAATTAAAAAGTTTCATTGCTTAATGCGTCATCCCATGCGTAAGCATGCGAGTGACCCTTGGCTAAATCAACTGCACGTGCATCCCATGCGTAAGCATGCGCCCTTGGCTAAATCAGCTGTACACGTGCAACTATTTTATAAGCTATAGCCCAGCTTTCACTTCATCTCTATTCGGCGATCCAAGGTGCTCCTTTGGAGTTACATAGCAAAGAGAATTATCAGCATTCCGAACGTTTTCAACACCAACGGCAGACGTAACTTGCTCATGTCCAGGAGCTATATCAGTTGTTAGATATTCTAAAGGATAGAAAGGCGCTTCATTACACCGCCCTTTTAACTGTTTTTGTATGCTTTCAGGGAACTTGTTGATCGGAATATATTCAGGTCATTCATTAATTACCTAAAAAGAGGCATGGCATTGCATGGCATGTTAGTAAAAGAAAGCAAACAAGGATACATGATGAAGAGCAAATCGTTTTGAACGTAGGGAGAAAAGTTACCTTTCACTAATTAGCTTAGAACCTATTATTGTACTATTTAGTTGTTGATTAAATTGATTTGTTGTTTTCTCTATCATCACAACTTTTTTGAAAAATTCATTAAAAATTAGAAACATATAGTATGTTATAAAGTATGTAGAACATTTGTTGATATCTGAAGAAACCAACATCACTTCCAAAATTAAAAGAGCTTTCTTGAATTCAAGGTTCGAAATAAGTTAGTAACCTTAAAAATTAATGGTATTATTTTATTTTTCACCACAAGCGCACCACATAACTATAACTAGCACGAGTGAATCCCACGAGAACTACAATTATTAGTACTTACCATTTTTTTATTATCTAATCTAACAAATTATAGTACTTTTTAATTGATTAACTAGAATGAAAATTAAACTAAGAAACAATCAAAGAAGACAATGGTATCTAGACTTTGAATTCCCCTAAAACTTCTCATGTTATCAAGACTTCATTACTCAATTTAATTTATAGTTTATTAGATTATGAATCACCAATTATACTAATATCTTTATCAAGACTATTAATATCCAATTCTTAGTTAATTAACATAAATCTTTTTCTAGTTAAAGCCCTCAATATTGTTTTAATCAATTTGAACTTTTTTTTAAAGTTTAAATAAAGATTTATGTCAACTTATCTCCATAGTTGCATACAACTCATTTCAATTATGCTACATTTATTCATACATTGGATTTGTCAATCTCAATAACATGAAATCATACATGAATCAATATGCTAGCAAAATTAATTCAAAAATAATTAAGAACACATACTTAAATCTAAATGAAACTAAATAATGAATTAAAATATCATAAAATCACTACAACAATTTCCTTTTGGTCTTTCCCATCTTCCTTCTCTTCTTTAATGAAATTTCCACTATTTCCTCGACCTCTAGCTCCTCTTCATTCCATAATATTATCGCATTCATATGTTCCACCAAATTTGGCTTATGTATTCGAATAAAACACCCAACTCTTTGTTTTTATAAAGGGTAGCCTCGGTTGATGCAATGAATTTCATGAGAACATCCTCAAGATAATGATACTCCTCTTATTGTCATTGTTCAAGAAATCCACATAAATTTTGATCATTCCATTCAAAGTTATAATAATTGATCCATTATGAATTAAAAGTATTCTTATATATGGTATCTTCAAGCCAGTTCTATATGCAAATAGGATGCTCCAACATATAATCTAGTGCTTGAAATTTATGATTAGGGTGATCACCTCCACCAATATCATAACATATCATAAATATTAGATGAGTTTTTGAGTGCACCTCACTATGCCTCTCGTTCCAAGCTCTAAAATCCCCTTGAGAATATTGTCCTCTCCTTCCTTCCATTGTATTTGGTGATTATAATGGTGAATACATAAATCATGCAAATAAACCACAAACACAAGATCAAGAAAGATACCTATAAGGACAAATAAATAAATATAAAAAGAAAAGAAATAAAATCCACCTAAAAAGAAAAGAAAAATGACTATATTATTAAAAATGAGGTTTTCTTAGTATTAAATTTCCCGCTAATAGTGCCAAAAACTTGATGGTATTATTTTATTTTTAATCGTAAGCTTATGGTGTAATTATAAGTAACATTAGCGAGTACGAGTTAATCCCATGAGGAATAGAATTACTAGTACTTACCATATTTTTATTATCTAATCTAACAAATTATATTGCTTATTGTTTATCAAATTCAAAATTAAAACAATAAACAAAGATAAATTAACACAATTTACTAACGAGAATGAAGATTAAACTAAGAAACATTTAAAGAAGATGAAAAACAACCAGGTCCTCACACGAGATCTCTTTCCATATACTTACCGATTTGATTATTTGCGTGGTTTATTAGATTGTTTAACTCTCGATTTTGCATTCAGCTTACTCTCTCAATTTATTACCAAAGCATGCAATTACAACAAATATTCACAACACCCAATATAATTAACAATAAAAGCAACTAAATTAACATTAAATCCAGTATAAATCCCTAAAAGAAGTTAGAACATCCTTAAACCAAGGTTCATCATCATCAATTCCATCTCATTCATCAAGATGAAAAGAAGAAAAGATAATTTGGAGGATTGGAGGTTGAAGCAGCAGCTGAAGCTCCACCTTTTCTCTTCTTTCTTCCTATTTCTTAGCTTTTTTCCCACAATG
>JAOQML010000195.1:14945162-14959844 GCA_027568935.1 Erythroxylum urbanii | reverse complement strand
TTGATACCTTCTTTGATTTTGGACTTTTAGAACTTGATTGCTTCTTTTTCAGATCATATGTAAGATTTATATAAGTAATAAAATGATAAAGGCAAATAGGATCGAATTTAAGCCAAATTGCCTAGCCTTTGTATATTAATACATTAATGAACCCTTTAAGCCTATTATAAAATTCTAGCCTTTTCCTTTTAACCGTTTGCAAAGCACCTCGAGCTTAAAAGAAAAATAAGTATTTGCATACATGAATAGTAGAGCTTTAACTTGTGACTTTATGTGGTTGTTGGATATGGTATGTATACAATTAAATATAAGGGAGATGATGATAAGTATGAAGTGGAAATGCAAAAAAGGGGATTTGCACTAATTAAAAAAATAGAAGAAAAAAGAAAATATATGTAAAAATAAATAAGAGAAGTGTTGAAAATTAATTGAAAAGAATGAAGGAAGTGGATGATTTTTTGCAATATATGAGGAGTTGATAAAGATTTTTTGTCAATATCTTAATTTGATTGCTTTATTAATTATGAACATCTTTGCTTTTCCCATTCCTTTTCTTTGTTGACCTACTCATCCCTTTGGCTTCATTAAAACCATTATTAAGGACCTTTATATTTTTGCTTGTATATTTCTATTTTATAGTGGAGATTAGATGGTTTTCAAGACTATGGCAAGTTTTCACAAGAAAATGATGATTGTACCTTACCTAAATTTCAAACACTTATGTGAAGAGTGATTTGTTATAAGAAACATATCAAATTAAAGTATTTAAGCTTGATGAAGTACGTAAAACTATATTGTACTGTCATGTTTGCATAGTGATTTATTTAATAATTATTACGTGTTTAAATTTTGCAAATTGAGAATGAGATTTGTATATCTTGTGTTAATAACTATAAAGTTACAAATATGTATAAGTTGATGTTTATGGGTATCATTATAATAAACATTTGGGAGATTATAATTTATCGACTAGGGACACTTAGGAGTTTAGAGGCTTGTGGCACATGCTAAATATCACTGTACACCTAAGAAAGTGAAAATAATTCTTGTTTTAATTTGATAAATCACATTTTAGATGGTTTTAGAGGTTAAGTTAGATGTGATTTAACATTTTTATAGCACATTTTATATGGATACTAAATTTGGTTCATTGTTTTGTAGGCAACAATTTTGATGAGTTATCATAGATTTAGGCATAACTTTCTCCTTGTTTATTTGATTAAGGTGATTTTGGATTCATTCTCAAAGGGAAACAACTTTGAAGAAGACATTAGATATTGATTCTAGCTAAAAATATATAGAAATTTTAGGGAAAATGGGAATACTAGTCAAATATGGGATAAATATAGATCAATGTTTGATACATATTAATCATATTTTTTTTCTAAAACAAAATGGGCATTAGACACGACATATTTTTTTTCTAAAAAATCGACATTGGTCTTAAAGGTTTTTAGTTTTAAGGCCATTGGTATCATCTTTTTTCATGAAGATTTTAGTTTTAAGGTTTCTTCATATTAATGAAGGATTTAGAGCAAGATTAGAGGACACAGTGACAACTTCTCTAGTGAAGTAGTGTATGATAGGGTTAAGGAAGTAGCGTGTGATAGATTTTTCAATTATTAATGTATAATTTGATTTTTTGTTGCTTAAATTTATTCCTTTCATTCTTAATTGTTGATTTTGTGATTGACCATCATAGATTCAGTCTGAAAAACTATATGAAGGATTCAAAGGTGAAATGTGCTATGGAACAATAGGAGAATAAATACATTAATGATAGAGAAAAAAAGTATCGTAGACTATTATGATAACCATAGATATTAATTACATTAAATGAATTCGATTAGGCTGAATTGTGCTTCAAGATGTTGTACTTGCCTAATTGAATATATTTATATGTCTCGAGAGAGGGCATAGATACATTGAGTTAATTATTACTTCAATCATGATAATAAATCATTTTAAAAAATATAAGTTCATTAATATAAAAATAAACAAGTAAAAAGTTATCTTCTACGAGAATAACTTAATTTTCAGATTATAAGTCAATTAACTAGCTACTATCAACCACCATACTTTTAGTCTGAGTAGGAGACTTGAGAGCTTGTATCTTGAATAGGATTTCTCAGTTTGTTATAGATTTATCCTCAAACTAATTGTTTACATTCTAATTTGACATGTTATTATTTTGCATTCAGCCTCTAAACCATAGATCATGTATTGTTGTATTATTTTCTCAACTTATTTTTTTTAGTTACTCCCCTATCTAACATCTAGTTTCCATTCAAAATTATGCCTTAAAATTCTCAATATTCCTAAAGCATATGTTATTCATTTCCACATGTAGAATCTATATAATACCAAGAAATTTGTTTTATTACCTTTAGAAATATTCCTTATTACGCCTAGTCAATTTAAAAGTTATATCTGATTGGCTCTTAAATTAACCCATATTTCAAATGAGAAACTACAATAGAAAGAAAGTGACATGGCTAATCTACCCTTGCCTACTAACCACATGAAGCATGAGACCTTAGGTAAGCTGTTGTTATTCCAAACTATTTTACTCCAAACATTATAAGAAAAATAGGTCTTAGAGATAGAAATTACTAAAGCAAAACAAAGATTTTTCTTCATAAAACAAATTTGGCGATGAAAATTATCGATGGAAAGAGTCATTAGATAAACGTCGTACGTAATTTTTGGCAATGCATATTGTGAATCTGTCGCAAATTTAGTGACAGAATATTATATAGCTGTCAATACATTTCACGACGGAGTTTTGTATTTATATTTGTAAATTTACCGACAGTAATACCAATTCTGTCGCTAAATTTATGATGGATTCACAATATTTCGTTGGTGAAATTAGTGACGATAAATTGTAAATTTGTAGCTAAATATACCGACAAAGTTACAATATTTTATCACTAAATTCACGGATGGACATACAATATCCATTGCAAAATTTTACTTATGGACAATATTATCCGTCGTTAAAGTTTTCCCAACGGAGTACATTATTCTATTGGTAATTTACCTATGGAACAATAATATTTCATCACTAAATTTTTCCTGACAAAAGATATTATTCCACTGGTAATTTACCTACAGAACTATAATATTTCATCACTAATTTACTGACAGAGTATTTTAATTTTGTCAGAAAATTTAACTATTATAAATTTCAACCACCATTTCTCACTTCCTACCTGAGTTTTCTATTGATAATCTTTTGATTTTTTATACGTTTAATTTCTATACATAATATAACATTGATTGATAATATAAAGTTAAAATTATCCTGATTGGTAATATAATAAAAAATTGTAATATACGTCAAGAAGTATTTTGAAAATGACTGTAAATTAAGAATTCATACAAAAACTTAAGAGTAACAAAACATCAAGTACATTCACTTATCCATCTAAGCTATACAGTTGGTGAAGGTGGACGCTTTGACTACTGCGATGAGGTCCTGTCCCTCCCCATCAACTCATCCACCTTATTACAGAGCTGGGTTATGCACTCCATCAGCCTCTCTACTATGTTCTAAGCTAAATGACTCTTTCATTTGATATGGACCGCCTACTAGATCTATCTGTAGTGGACGTGAAGGATTGCAAATAGAATTTGTTTACAAATGAACCTAATCTGAAAATCCTTCTATAGCGGTGCCTACCACCCACTGCATTAAGATATATCTAACTCTCAACAATAGTTTTAGAGTTCTGAGACTGTCGGTCAATGCTTTCTTTTATTTGGTCCTATAATTATAATTGTTTATGTTAATAAGTGATATTTTTAAGAATTAATATTAAAGTATAGATTTTACATACATAAAGTTGTCTGCATCGGGTGATGACAAAGGTCACACCATTATGCTTCTTAATGTTAGTGTGCAAAAAGAGTTGGCATAGTGTAGGCTTCCTACCATAGACTTTTCCTACATCAAAATAAATTTTCATTAAGTGAACTACAATTTTAAAAAATTTCAACAGAGTTTCCTCTATTTTTATAATATTTACCCCCTATTAAACAAAAAAATTTACTCAACAACACAACCATTAATGCACCAGACATTTATAACATTATTAATCTCCATAATATACATATATTTTCAATCTAAATTTCATACATGAAATTACATTGAAATCAAATTTCATATATAAAAGTACAAAAATCAAAATATAAGTGTAATTTTTTATACTTACAAATTTCTCTACATGCTCCTAATAGGTCATAGATCCTTCAGTGTATATAGATAGACTGTCTCCCTTTGGTCCTCTATATTTGTATACAGAATTATGCTCTGAAATGGACATTCCCTCGAGTGATGCCCAATATTGCTGCCAACGACTCCATATTTCTTTAGATATATAAGGAGGACATACACCATTCTTGTGTATCGAACCAAGAAAGTCTCTATAATGTGTATGAGCTCACCTTTCTCTTACATTATAAATTACAACATCAAATTTTGATTCCCAATAAAATTATTTTTGAAAAAAAGAAAAACATATTATAAGTACTTATAAACTACAATATTAATCTAATTAATGTATAAATTAGATAAAAATAAAAAAGATTAAATAATATATTTTTTGTACCTTAAACTCCTGATAGTAAAAATCATTTATTGTTTGAGCGATATTCTTCCATATATAACCCTGAATATCTATCCTCTCCTTGAACTTGAATGAGATATTTCTGGAGCAAATTCCAGACAGAACTAACCTAATATATAAACATTTTTAGATCATTTCAAATTAAAGCATATAACTTAAGTATAAAACTATGGTGTTATCATGCATGTATTACAAAATTTTTAGAAATTCACTCACAGATTGTTAACAATTGTGATGTAAGTTCTTTCATCAACTCCATTAGCTCCAGGTTGAAGGCTGCCTCCTTCATCTGCAATGTTTATCCCTAATATCTCTATCGATATAAGGGTGGTGGATTGTGTAGTAGAGGTGCTAGATGGTGTAGAAGTAAGTAGGGAATGTGACTTTACAGGGGCTGTAGGTGGGCAAAATGATGCCTGATTTGGATGTGCACTAGTTGGACATGCAACACCTTATTCTGTAGCATTTGCAGAATGTGATGATTCACTTGGACACTCACTAGCTCCTCCAAATCAGAGCAACATGAACCTTGGCCACATCATATCCTACTTTCTCTTTTGTGGCATATTTTTAAGCTGAAATTCACATTTTATTCATTATTTAGATCATAGGTTACGTATGCATTTATTTCATGAACATCTTCCTGAAACGCTTCACTTTCAATTCTCTCATTTTCTCTTTTTCTATGAAATTTAAAAAAACCTCTAGGCTTTACTTTGTAAACAACCAACCAATCTGACTTATCTCATCATAAGCTGGGAAAAAGGACATAATACACCTGGATCGTTTGCATCGCCAACACGAAAGGTTTAAATTGTCTAAATCTTCTTCTGTCATGACCTGAACCACACTAAGCATACGACAACCGCCGCATACCTAGGCTAAGGATACTCACGCTACCCTTAACCTAACTATATAAGGCTAACTGGACATCTTTAAAAACATTTTAGTAGCACAATGATTATAATTTGAAAAATCCCAAAACAAATAAGTAAATAAAAACACCTGTAAACAAATTTTAAATGCACTTCTATATTCACAGTAAAACTTTACCACAACTTCTGGACTTTGAAGTCCACTTAAGAGCAATTGCAATAGTAGTACAAAATATTCATACATAAAATCATTTACTAACCACAAGATAAGCAAAAGTTAATTTACAAAATTTTATAGCATATCAACATAATCATCAAACATGTCTACATACTCATGAGCCACTATACCATAAAACAAATAAAAATAGAGACTACCCACTCAAAGCTTCAAGTTTGCTAAATTAACCTGTATGGTTGGGAAGCTGAGGGGATGAGTATACTATGTACTCAGTGAGCAGAGAGGAACATATATCGCAAATAGAACCTGGTACACACTAAAACGGTTTAAATAAACTAAGGATGGTTTTAGACATCTAACATGCACATAATCAGCTATGAAGTGAATATGCATAGTATAGAAACATATAGACCTAGTCTATGACCCATTCCATATTGGTTAAGAACCACATAGGCCCAGCCTATTAATCACTCATTCATTGAACATAGGTTCCAGTTCCAATACACATGAGCAAAAAAGCATCACATGAAAGTCAAATCTCGTTAGGGAGCCAAATCTCTAAATAAGCCAAAATAATTATGTGTGTCACCACTAGTCAGCTAAACTAGTGTGAGCACCTACTGAATCCTAGTGTTGGCTAAACTTTCATCTGTGATGAGTCCAGACTACGGTCGATAAGAGCCTCATAACCCTAGGTGGTGACCTCGTCGGTGACCTGACCTCTAGGTGTGCAATCACCCCGTGAGTCTTGTAGAATGGTATCGTTATAATGACTTGACTTTTATGCACCAGCATTAAAGGTACAGGGGTCGCTTAATCTGTTATACCTAGCACATGATTGGCCAATCGTTTCCTCACCAATCATCAAAAATCATATGCAAATATTAAATACTAAAATCAAGGAACCATGCCTTTATTTATCGGTCCAACCTATAAAATGGAACCGTGCTAAGGCTTTAAACCAAAAGAGAATACGTGCATGCAATATACATGACTCAGTTAAGCATATGTAAGTTTCAAAACATTTTTCATGCATTGAAAGTTATCTTTTACACTCTAGTGAAAAATAGTAAAAACTGTAGTAAGAAAATCAAACATTGTCCTTTGCCTTTAAATAATTGAAATCACTATCATTTCTCAAAATATAAAATAAAAACATCAGTTTCACTCTAAGTTCAAAGAGTTATTTAAAACAAGGTCATTTATTAAATAAATAAGTATACTAGCATTTATTTGAAAATCAATTCTACTATGCATTACCTAGGTTCAAAATTCACATACAAGTCATCATGCATGTCTTAGGCTGTCCTAATCCCATTTGAGAGATATGTTATGCCCAACTCACCTCAAAAAAAGGTATACACTCCTTTGATTTCAACAATCCTTTACACGAGCTTCTTGATCCACAGCTCCCGAGCCTTTATACATACAAATGTAACTTAGTTACTACTACTCCAACGTATAACTCATATTATACCTCAACACGTAAATGAATAAACACATTAGCTATAGGCTTTGACCATTAAGCTTCTCATATAGTTAATTCCCTTCTTATTCATATAAGCTTTCTTTTACATTTTTCCAAGGCATGTAATGCCTTGATCCAATACCTACACATTTCAAAGCATAATTGAGCACATTTTAATCCAAGCACATTAGGCCACTACTCATCAATCTAAGTAACAATTCAAGTTTACTCTAACTGTACATGAAAGTTGCTTTCCAATGCACACCATCAAAATCCTTAAATCCTAAGCCAAGTTCACCTAGGCATTTTATCAAACACCTAAAGGCATAAACTTAAAAGCCTCCTTCTAATGTACGTCTTCCTCATTTTTCATCATCAATTCACATTATACATACACAATTAACATCATAGAGTTCATCTAAACCATCAATTTCAAAAAATATTTACAATTTCACCAACTTTCACTAAAGAGAGACCATTTCGGTTTTGGCTTAAAGAAACCTCTCCATGACTCTTTTCATTCATCTAAACCATGTTTCATATATATTCAAGCATAGAGAACAACATATCTTAACCCCAAACTCAAAATCATAAAGTAAAGAGAGATGAGACAAAATTTACCTAAACTTTCCTTTAGTGATATCTTCAAATCCTTTGAGAATTTCTCAAATCTAATGATATATTTGAGTTCCTTGACCTGAAGTTACCTTAGACCACCTTGGTTTAGGTTAAAGAATCAAAAACTTGGTGAAATTTGGTGATGGCCAAATGTTTCCCTCTCCTCCTCCTCTTTTCTCCTTTCTTCTCCTCTCTTTTAATTAAAAAAAAGTGGTTTAATGCCAAATAAAGGGGTTACATGGAAATAAGGTGAAGAAGGGTCTAGAATTTGACTCTTCTTGACCAAACATAGTGAATTTATCTTTTTACCCTTAGTTCATGTGAAATTACCATTATACCCTCCAAACTTTCCTAAATTTGCAATTAAGCCTAAACTTTGAAAATGACCAAAACTTTTATTTTTATTTTTGTCCTCGGACTTTTGCAAATTATAAATAAGCCCCTTAACTTTATAAAATTACATATTGGTCCTTCAAGAATTGAAATATTACCTTTAAGTCCTTTAAGTACATCAACTTTTTAAATTAAGCTTTCTAAGTGTCTAATAAGTCTATAAATCATGTTTAATCACCTCTAAGGCATTAGAACACATTTAACTCGGCCACCATGGCCATATCTATCCAATGGAATCGATTTTACACACTTAGAAACTTATATGCCAGAAATCTCCAAGATTTCGCATACTGATGAACTCTAAGTTCATATAAGGGCATATAGTATTACATATCACTGAGATAACACCGAAAGGATTCAAATATATTTTCAAAATCATATACAATCATGTATATGTCAATTTATAGTAGTATCTCCAAGTACAGACCAATATGAAAAGGGCTCAAAGCTTCCAAAATAGCTTGCCTGTGATCTTGGTCATCCGATACACAAACTCTGTTTATGAAGACTAACAACCCGTCTTCTCTCAATCGAAACCCCTCATCCTCTTCAGATGGCAAATTATCTCGAATGAACTTTATCTCGAGATCATATGCTTGTGACCTCTTAATCTCATCCAATAGTGTTGGCTGAACCTTAAACCTTGCTAGCAGTGTTTCGTCATCCTCAGCCACTAAAATCTAACCCTAAGGCTCCATATACTCATCAAATAAGTCATATAAGGTTTTTGCCTGATAATCTCTACCGAACAGGACTTCCGAATCAATGCATTGACTACCACATTTGCTTTTCTCGGGTGATAGTCAATAACTAAATCATAATCCTTAATCAATTCCAACCATCTCCTTTGTCTAAGGTTTAGCTCTTTCTATGTCATTAGGTACTTCAGACTCCTGTGGTCGATGTATATATGGCAAGTCTCCCCATAAAGGTAGTGTCTCCAAATCTTGAGTGCAAACACCACTACTGCGAGCTCCAAATCATGAGTAGGATAATTTAATTCATGCTTCTTCAGTTGTCTAGAAGCATATGCGATCACTCACCCAACCTGTATAAGTACAGAGCCAAGTCCCTGATGACTAGCATCACTGTATACCTCATATCCAACCCCCTAGGTAGGTAAAGCAAGAACCAACATAGAAGTCAATTGCTCCTTTAATTCCTAAAAACTCACCCCACATTTATCATCCTACTAAAATTTTATCCCCTTCCGGGTAAGCCGTGATAAAGGAGCTGCAAGTAATGAGAAGCCCTCAACAAATCTATGATAATAACTAGCTAACCCCAGAAAGCTGTGAATTTTTGACACATTCTTGGGTTGTTCCCACTCAAGTATGGTTTCCACCTTTTTTGAGTCCATATAAATACCTTCTCCTGATACTACATGCCCAAGAAATCCTATCTCCTTCAACCAAAATTCACACTTTGAAAAGTTTGCGTACAACTGTCTTCCGTAAAGTATTTGTAGCACAGTCTGGAGATGTCTGGTATGCTCCTCCCTATCCTTAGAATAAATCAGAAGGTCATCAATGAAGACTATGACAAACTGATCTAAATAAGGATGGAAAACCCTGTTCATGAGATCTATAAATGTTGCAGGTGCATTTGTCAATCTAAACAGCATCACCAAAAATTCATAGTGTCCATACCTCGTTCAGAAAGCAGTCTTGTGTATATCATTTTCAGCAAATCTTCAACTGATGATACCCAGAACTTAGATCTATTTTTTAAAATACTGTAGCTCCTCTCAACTGGTCAAACAAGTCATCAATCCAGGGGAGTGGATATTTATTTTTGATGGTAACCCTATTTAATTACCGATACTCAACACATAAGCGGAGGGTCCCATCTTTCTTCTTGACAAACAATACTGGTGCTCAGTACTGTGAATGACTTGGTCTGATGAAGCCCTTATCCAATAACTCTTGCAACTGAACCTTCAACTCTTTCAATTCTTTTGGTGCCATGCAATATGATAGTATAGATATCGGTGTTGTTCCTAGGACTAAATCAGTAGCAAAATCAAAATCCCAATCAGGTGGCAATCCAGGTAACTACGTCGAAAAGACATTGGAGAACTCGCTTATAACAGGAACATCTCCAAGTTCGACCCTCTGTGCCAAAGTTTCAATCAAATATGAGAGGTATGCTTGGCATCCCCGATGAATCAACTTCTTAGCCTTGACCACTAATATCAAACAACTTGGGAACACCCATCGATCACCAATAAATTTAATCGAGACTCTACCCTGAGTGTCAAACTCCACCTATTTCTTATAAAAATTAACCCTGGCACGATGCCTCTCTAACCAGTCAATCACTAATATTACCTCTAATATAGAATCACCGACCTTTACCTCACAGGCCATATATGCTTCATCATGAGCCACTTGCTCTCTAAGAGGAGTGACTATAATGAGAGGGGGAACTAACGGCTTTAGGGGGCGACTAATGTTTTCGGAGAAAGTCATATTGATAAAAGACCTTTGCATGCTAATGTCAATCAAAACTCTAGCATCTCTACCAAGAACACACATAACACCTTATAACACTACGTGTTAGTAGTTCATACTATTTAAGAATTTACCGATGCTATATAGATCATGCATCACAATATAACAATATAATAACTAAAATGATCATCCTAAAAATACCTATAATCGAGTCCAGATTGGATCGAACGTCCTCCTCCGTCATTGCATAAACTCGTGCTTGAGCTTGGTGAGAAGAACACTATTGTCCTGCTGGAGGCGTTCTACTGCCCACACCAGTCCTCTATGTGGATCCAGAAGATTGAATACCTGCCTTAATAGTCTCCCCTAGGAGTCTCACTGGTAATACTGAACTGTCTCCCCTCGAGTTGAAGTCCAAACCAGCTGTGGACAATCTCTTTTCAAATGCCCTGTCTCTCCATACTGAAAACAATTTATCAATTTCGTACACTTTCTTGAATGTATCTTTCTGCATTTTCTACACTGTTCGGGTCAAGATGATCGAGTTTAAAAAGTAGAGCTGGTAGTAGGGGCAATGTTCTGACTTGCTGGTCGTGGTGACCATAAGTTAACAGCTAATGATGTAATGCTTCCAATACTACCCGGAGCTGAACTACTACGACTCCTCTTAGGCTGTTCAGGTGCCCCTCCGTTCCTTTTCTATTCTTTTCCCTTTACTATCTCCCGCACGCTTTCAGCAGTCTCTCGGCTCTCTTGGCCGACTGTACCATCTCTTTGAACAGGGTGGTGGAGGAAACCTTCATCCTCTCTTGGATTGCCAAATGCAACCCAATCTCAAACCGAACACACAAATTTTCTTCATCTGCCACATATTCTAAGACATAGGTGGCAAGTTCTCTCAACTTCGTCTCAAACTCGTGTACTGACCTATTCCCCTGTGTTAGTGCAAAGAAAGTAGCTTTCTTCTGATCCCCATCAAATCTGGTATAATATTGTTTGTTGAATTCATTGATAAAATCTACCTAGGTAATCTGATTACAGTAGGGTCTCGGGACATTTTCCCATTCGACTCTAACATCACCCTCCAGCAATTAGACAACTACCTTCAACTTTATCTCATCAGACAGTCCCATATCGTGGAATGTCTTTGCGGTTCGCCTCATTCATGTTTTAGCTTCAGTAACATCACCGCATCCATCAAAGATACACACCTAAGGTTCCTTGCTTCTTTAATATACCTCAAGATTTCAAGCATCGGATGTTGCTCTGGTGTATGACTAGGTACCATTATTGGCTGCTGAGGTGGTAGTACCTGTGGTGGTGTCTGTGGCGCTCCAGCCCCAGGTTACTACTGCGTAATGTACTATGCCTACCATGTCATCACTTGTTGCAAAGCCTCTCTCAGTATCGGTGGCACACCCGACTGCACTTCCTCTGACGGTACCTCAGTGCGAGGCTACCTATGAGCCAAAGTGCTAGCAACACCAGGTTTTGCGACTGCTTCAGTGCTGTGTTCCTCTGGCTCAGGTTGCAAAGGTCTTCCCTTGCGATGTCTTCCCCTTCCTCGTCTAACTATGCTATCACTATAAAATCAAAGAAAAAGTTGTTATGTAATCAAAGAAAAAGTTGTTATGTAATAAAATAGAACGGACTAAGCCTAGCTTATCCGATGTCCTAAATACCCCAAGGAATGTCGACAAGTACTCTTATTGAGTTCGAAATCAAGACTCAACTTCTAGACCTAAGACTTTTGCCCAAACTCGACTCCTAAGGGGTATAAATCTTTTAAAAACAGCAATAACACTTTTAAAAACGTAAAAACCATGTTCTAATACCAATTTAATTTTCACGACCTAAATCACACTAGGCACATGACAACTGCCGCATACCCGAGCTAAGGATACTCATGGTACCCTTAACCTGACTATCCAAGGCTAACTGGGCATCTTTAAAAACATTTCGGCAACACAATGGCTGTAATTTGAAAAATCACAAAATAAATAAATAAATAAACACCAGTAAACCAATTTCAAACGCACTTCTATATTCACAGTAAAACTTTACCATAACTTCTGGACTTTGAAGTCACACTTAAGAGCAATCACAATAGCAGTACAAAATATTCATACATAAAACCATTTACTAACCACAAAACTGACAAATGTTAATTTACTAAATTTAAAACCTCCTTTTTAATGTACTTCTTCCTTATTTTTCAACATCAATTCACATTATAAATACACAATTAACATAATAGAGTTCATTTAAACCATCAATTTCAAAAGATATTCACAATTTCACCAACTTTCACTAATGAGAGATCATTTCTATTTTGGCTTAAAGAAACCTCTCCATAACTCTTTTCATTCATCTAAACCATATTTCATGTATATTCAAGCATAGAGAACAACAATTCTTAACACCAAACTTAAAATCATAATGTAGAGATAGATGAGACAAAATTTACCTAAACTTGCCTTTAGTGATATCTTCAAATCCTTTGAGGATTTCTCAAATCTAATGATAGATTTGAGTTCCTTGACCGCAAATTACCTTATAACACCTTGGTTTGAGTTGAAGAATCAAAAACTTGGCGAAATTTGGTGATGGTCGAATGTTTCCCTCTCCTCCTCTTTTCTCCTTTCTTCTCCTATCTTTTAATTAAAACAAAGTGGTTTAATGCCAAATAAAGGGGGTGCATGGTTGTAAGGTGAAGAAGGGTCTAGAATTTGACTCTTCTTCAAACAAACATGGTGAATTTACCTTTTTTCCTTGAGTTTATGTGAAATTACCATTATACCCTCCAAACTTTCCTAAATTTGCAGTTAAGCCCAAAATTTGAGAATAACTAAAACTTTTATTTTTATTTTGGTCCTCGGACTTTTGCAAATTATAAATAACCCGCTTAACTTTATAAAATTAAATATTGGTCCTCCAATAATTGAAATATTACATTTAAGTCCCTTATGTACATCAACTTTTTAAATTAAGCTTTCTAAGTGTCCAATGAGTCTATAAATCATGTTTAATCTCCCAAAGGTATTATGATACATTTAACTTGGCCACCATGGCCACATCCATTCAATAGAATTGATTTTACACACTTAGAAACTTATACATCAGAAATCTCCAAGATTTCGCATAGCGATGAACTCTAAGTTCATATAAGGGCATATAGTATTACATATCACTGAGATAATACCGAAAGGATTCAAATACATTTTCAAACTCATATACAATCATGTATATGTCAATATACTATAGTATATTCAAGTACAGACTAATACAAAAAGGGCTCAAAGAGTCTGGTGTTACATCTTCGTTAGTTAATTTCAACTAGATTGTATCGGCTATGCACTTTTATTCCAACATTAGGAGTTGGATCAAACCATTCACATATAAATATCACACTTTGTTTTATTGGAAATACAGGATACTCAATTTCAAGTATCTCAATAATTTTACCATAGTTATCCATCAATTTTTCGTGTATACAAACCTTACTAGTTGTTATTGTCATGCTATGACTATGATATTATGTATGAAATTTATACCCATTAACAAAATACACTGGATACGATTTAATAGTTCGCAAAGGTCCTTCCTAAGATCATATATGAACTTATTTTCTATTGCATTTTTTGAGGCCTGCATAAAAAAATTATCATAGTAAATAGTATAATGTTATTTAAACACTTTGATCTGATAATTCAACCATTTCAATTATTGCAAGTGAAACTTATATATTTCTCGAACCATCAAGGAAAGTGTCTTTTAACTTCTTTATTGATATCATCTTATGTTGTTTCAGGCATTAGCTCATGTAATCATTCCTCGTATAATATAAAAGAATTATTATGTATTTTAGTTGTGAACAACACTAACTTTGAAAACTCAAATAATCAATTTCAAAATCAACTTAAATGTAACACCCAACTCTCATAGGACATGTACTTGACATCCTGAGTGATATCCGAGTACGAAGCCTACAAGAGCGGCATGCTAAAACAATCATCGGTTAAAACTCATTACAAATTGTTTGAAACAATGTACCTATATGTGGAAA
>JAOQML010000195.1:14920404-14937502 GCA_027568935.1 Erythroxylum urbanii | reverse complement strand
ATTAATAAATAAAGTCAAAGTCAACATTGATCAACTTTTTGAAAGTTGATGGAGTTGACTTACTTAATGACTTATAATGTATATAGTTCGGTTATGAGACCTAAATAAGGTTCTTATATGATAAGATATGTATTATTTTGATGGAAATAACATGCTTAATGCATATGTTTGAAATTAGGGTTCCGAAAATTTTCCGAACATCGAATTGATCTATTTAGTGTCTAGTAGGTTAACTTATTTATCTTGACGATTTTGGTCCCGTCAAAATAATTTTGGCATGTACCAAAATTGTTTAGGTAAATTTGAGATGACCTAGGGATATTATAGAGGACTAATTGGTGTACGAAAATTTTAGAAACCCTAGGGATTAATTTAGAATTAATCCAAGTAGAGCGTAACATTTCTAGTATGATTAGATAAAGGCATATAAACTAGGATTAAAGTGTTTAATGTAGACATCAAAATAATTAATTTTAGGATTCCTAATTGAATCACATTCATTATTCGGATTTGTCAAGACTAACACTAGTACCCCATTATGTTTAAGAGTTGAATTGAATCCTGAACGTTGGATGCATAGTTAAGTCACAACCTAAATTAAACCTCTTTTATGTGATACATGCATTAGATGTCATTTTAAGGGTAATTATCGACATAGGCTCAAAGTATAAATGAGACCAAAGAATAAATCCCTCAACCGAATATTAGGACTTACGCCTTCCATTGATATGGCAAGAACCAGAGTTCTTTTAGAGTTGAGTTGTTGGGCAAACCCAAGCCTGGTCTACACGAATATGTTAAAACCATAGAAATTAAAATTTTGAATTAATGAGTTGGTCCTAACTGGAAGCATTGATTTGTTAGGCAAACCCAAAGTCAACATGGATAGAGGTGAAGTTGGGTTATATATATGGTATGTATACAAATAAAGAGTTGATGACCCAATGAGTGTGCTAAATCAACAGTTGATGGCATAAGTCGATAGTTGCATAAATGTATGCAATTGGTATGAATGATACCTACCGATTGACCTAATGTGTCTTGTTGGGCAAACCCAAGGTCATTCTTCATAATATCGGATATCGACCCATTAAGAAAACTATAAGTTTTCTCGAATTCGTAGTAAGGGTTATGGATTTGAATAAAAAAAGTGGGACCTATAATGCATGTTATTAAAGTCCTTATAGATATGGATTAAGTGTACATTCTAACACTTTCTCTCATTCTTCTAGGTTATCAAATTGTACAATGTCTTCTAATGTGAACTTATGCTCCCTATTAGACTCCAACAAACTCACAGGACCAAACTTTTTAGATTGGATATGGAATTTGAGAATTGTTCTCAAATCTGAAAAACTAGGATATGTCCTAGATGAACCATTCCCGATCCCCCTGCTGTCGAAGCATCTGATGAAGATAAGAGAGCTTACAAGAAGCTATTGGATGATAGTGAGTTGGCTAGCTGTATAATGCTAGCCTCTATGTCACTAGAACTGCAAAAGCAGCATGAGGCTATGGATGTTTATACCATAGTCTACCATCTGAGGGAACTTTTGGATGAGCAAGCTCGATCTGAAAGGTTTGAGACCTTGATGTTACTTTTCCGTTCTAAGAAGGCTGAGGGATCATCTCCAGTGCAGTATGCGCTGAAGATGAATGGATATATTGAGAGGTTAAGCAGTTTGGGTTTCATTATAGATCATGAATTAAGTATAGAATTAATTCTGACTAGTTTGACCGATAGTTATTCAAAGTTTGTGCTTAACTATCAAACGAACGAAATATCCACAACCATTCCTAAGCTGATTAATCTACTCAAAACGGTTGAGAAAACTGTCAAGAAGGACAATAAGGCTGTGATGCTAGTGGACTCTGCTTCTGGTTCTCGAAAGAAGAACCAAAAGAAGAAGAAGTTCAAGAAGCCAGTGGGAGGTCTAGCCAAGAAGAAAGCAAAGGAGACAACACCAAAGGGGATATGCTTCCATTGTAATAAGAAAGGAAATTGGAAAAGGAACTGCAAAGCATATCTGGAGTCGATAAAGCAAAAAAAGGCATTAGATGCACTGCTGTCTACTTCAAGTATATTATTTGTCATTGAGGTAAATACTATTTCTGAATATAACATTTGGGTATTAGATACCAGATGTGGCTCACACATATTTGTTGATATGCAGGGTCTCAGGGATAGTAGACTGCTCAAGAAGGGAGAGATGGACTTACGTGTAGGAAATGGAGCAAGAGTTATTGCATTAGCTGTAGGGATATGTTTTGAATCTTCCTAGTAGGCTAGAGTTAATTTTTGAAAATTGCTATTATATACCTGTTGTGACTAAAAACATTGTATATGTTTCATGTCTTAATAAAGTGAGATTTTATTTAACTTTTTCAAGCAATGGTTGTTCAATTAAGTTGAATGAAATGTTGTACGGTACTGCTACATTATGCAATGGAATTTCCATATTAGATATGTCTAATCCAATCTTAACTATCAATGACAATAAAAGACAAACGAGATAACCTAAAATCATCTTATTTATGGATTTGTCGACTTGGCCATATAAGTGAGAAACGCATGATTGAGCTACACAAGAATGGTAGCTTAGGGTCTTTGATTATGAATCATATGACACATGTGAATCTTGCTTATTAGGCAAGATGACTAAATTACCTTTTAAAGGTAAAGGTGAATGAATAAATGGGTTATTAGACCTAATACATTTTGATGTATGTGGTCCGATGTCCATTCATGCCAGAGGTGATTTTGTGACTTCATTACTTTTATCGATGATTATTCACGATATGGGTATGTGTATCTAATGAGATACAAGCCTGAAGCGTTTGAAATGTTCAAACAATTTAGACATGAAGTAAAGAAACAACTCGGTAGAAGTATTAAGACACTTCAATCAAATCTAGGTGGTGAATACTTAAACAAGGAATTTCTATCTTATCTCGGAGATAATGGGATAGTATCCCAGTGGACTCCACCTTACACGCCACAACATAATGGTGTGGCTGAAAGAAGAAACCGAACCTTGTTAGACATGGTAAGGTCGATGATGGGCTTAGCAGATCTACCAAAACCCTTTTGGGGTTATGGACTCAAGACTGCTGTTTATGTGATAAACAGTCCCTTCAAAGGCAGTTGAAGTTACTCTATATGAGATATGGACTAACAAGAGGTCTTATCTTTCTCATATGAAAGTTTGGGGTTGCCCGGCTTATATGAAGCAGATTCAATTAGACAAGCTTGAAGCAAAGTTTGATAAATGTCTGTTTATAGGATATCCTATAAAAACAATTAGATATCAGTTTTATAATGCTTTAGAGCAAAGGGTGTTTGTCTTAAAGCATACTGTCTTTTTAGAAAAAGAGTTTCTTCGAAGAGAAGACAGTGTGAGCGAAGTTAAACTTGATGAAATTCATGATGCTCAAATAGACGTAGATTAATTGCCTGAACCCAAAATTGTTGCTCACATAGATGAGACAATAATTGAACCTTCTAACACACAACACGTTCGTAAGTCAAGTAGGATACGTAATGTTCCAGAGAGAAGGATTTCTCATAAGTGAACAAAATGACGTATTGCTCATAGAAGACGATGAGCCTATAACCTATGAAGAGGCTTTGAAGAGTTCAGAATCTGAAAAATGACTTTAAGGTATGAAGTCTGAAATGGATTCTATGTATGAAAACCAAATATGGAATTTGGTTGACCCACCCAAAGGGTTAAAACCCATATGGTGAAAGTAGATTTTCAAGAAGAAAATCAACATGGAAGGTAATGTGATTACCTATAAAGTGAGGCTAGTCACTAAAGGTTATCGTTAAAGACAAAGAATTGACTATGAAGAGACATTTAGCCTCGTAGCTATGCTTAAATCCATTAGAATACTCTTAGCCATTGTTGCTCATTATGATTATGAAATATAGCAGATGGATGTGAAGACGACCTTTGTAAATGGAAACCTACTAGAGGATCTGTATATGGTATAATCTGAGGGCTTAATATCCAGAGATAGTAGAAAGGTATGCAAGCTTCAGAAATCCATTTATGGATTGAAGCAAGCATCTAAGAGTTGGAACATTCGATTTGATGAGAAAATCAAAGAGTTTGGTTTCTCACAAAATCCTGGTGAACCTTGTATGTACAAGAAGGTTAGTGGGAGTGCTATTATATGCCATGTTTTATATGTGGATGACATATTACTTATAGGAAATGACGTCTCAATTTTAGTTGTCCCATATTTTTTCCATGAAAGACCTTGGAGAAGCAACTTACATATTGGGAATAAAGATCTATAGAGATAGATCAAAGAAGTTGTTAGGTCTTTCACAGTCAACATACATAGACAAAGTTCTAAATAGGTTTAGCATGGAGCAGAAGAGGGTTTCTTCCCATGACTCATGGGATAAAACTCTCGAAATCTATATATCCCATGATACTAAATGAGAGCACTCGCATGAGTATGATCTCGTATGCTTTAACAATAGGATCAATCATGTATGCTATGTTATGTACAAGGCCTGATATATCCTATGCTCTAAGTGTTACAAGTAGATATCAATCGGATCCAGGTGAGAGTCATTGGGTGGCTATCAAGAATATCCTAAAGTACTTGAGAAGGACTAAGGATGTATTCTTGATATATAGAATGGACATCTAGTAGTGAAGGGGTATATAGATGCCAGTTTTCAATATAACCAGGATGACTCCAAATCCCAGTTAGGTTATGTTTTCACACTAAATGGTGCAGCAGTTAGTTGGAAGAGTTTCAAACAAAAGATGACTGCAGATTCAAAGACCGAGTTAGAGTACATTGTAGCTTCAGACGCAGAAAAGAAGCTGTTTGGATCAAGAAGTTCGTCATGAAACTTGGAGCGGTTCCTAACATAGTAGACCCAATGTTGTTGTACTGTGACAACAATGGGCTATTTCTCAAACCAAGGAACCGAGGTCTCGTTAGAGGTCTAAGCACATACTTAGGAGATATCACCTGATCAGGGAGATAATTGATAGAGGTGATGTGAAGATGGAGAGAGTCCCCAAAGATCATAACATCGTTGATCCTTTGACTAAGCCATTTCCTCAAGCAAAATTTGATTATGGTCTCGCCTATGGTATTAGATACAAAGGCAATTGGCTTTAGTGTAAGTGGGAGATTGTTAGAGTAGTGCTTTAAAGGCAATCACCTTTAGCACTTTTGTACAAACTTTATTTTAATTAATAAAAAGAAAGACATTTTTCATTAATTTGATATTCGTTTATATATGAATTGATATTGATCTTAAATTAAATTAATGGAGTCCATGATACGAAATATAGCATGAATGAAATCATGATGAGATTATGATAATAAGATTCCTATTATGTGCAATTATGTTAGTATCTAAATAATCCCTAGTCATAGGATTAATAAGACAGGACATTATTGATCCGGAAAGACTAGCACATATTATACTCCTTCATTTAATCAAGCAGTGGATCTTATAAACTGTAAGCATGAGATGTTTAGAGTTAATATGTGGATGTTTACTAAGGGAAGTAAATACATTGAATGACCCGTCTGTTATGAGATTATCATATGGATGATCTATCGAATGTCAATGATTAATCTCATCATAGCAATGGTGAAAATATCCTTAGACTTATGGTACTCAAAGATATCTTGGATATAAATCATGTGCTTTTACACCATTCCTTGTTACCTCAAGACGAGGTCATTTTTAAGGTAGTGATTAGGTACAACTATTTATATTTGAAGGTAATTGGGTAGCCAATAAAGCATTCACCACTCGTGATAGAAGGAGATGATACCCATGGCCTCTTGTCAGGTCATTACTTGGGAGTCTCTGGCTAGAGAGATTATGTGTCATAGAGAGAGTCTTTAATGACACATAAGAGTAATGAGAACCTAAGACAAGAACTAACATCACTTAGACTAGATGTGATGTAGTCAGTCTAGTAGGAGTTGACACATAGTCCATACTTCGAACCAAGTAGGGTATAGTATGGTAAAAGGAAGAATTGCACGGTAATTGTCTATGGAAAGGTTCATAAGTTGGATAATTAACTATCAAAGAGTTTGCATGTTAATCCACTTATATTCTGGTAAATAGGAATCACGAAACCCTTCATGATGTGCTTGAATTAAAAGTTAGTTCAAGTGCTTAAAATAACCAGAAATCTAAGGGTCACATGCATAAAGGATCGGATGAAAAATAACTGTGTATAACCTATTTTTTGTGGCCTGAGGCGATGCATGCAACAATCGTGGCAAATAGGCCACAATCGTGACAGAAGGCATAAAATGATATATAAATGAGTTCTTCACTTATGTGTATGACCTTCCTTCACTTCTTACATAGTCCATTGATAGAGAAAGGGTTCTAGAAGAGTTTTAGAGTGAGAGTGCGGTGTCTTGAGTCTTGTTCTTGCAATTCATGCAATTGTTGTATGAATCAAAGTGCATGCAATAAGATTCTTAACCTATTTTCCATCATCTTAAGCATCTACTAGAACTTATCTAATTTGGTGCTCAAATAACCATTAAACATTGTTTCTTCTTCCATCTTTGCGTGTTCTTAGAGATCAAGGAATGGTTTGGTGTTTGGAATAACCCAAACAAGGAGAAGAAACAAGAAAGGAGGAGATACATAAGGTAAAAAGTTTACATTTCATGTTCTTTCATACATATCTTTGCACATGTTGGATCTTGGGATTTTCAGGTTTTCATGGTGTCATAATCTTGATTTTGACACTTCTGCTGCATCCACATGTAAGTGATGCATGCAACCATAGCTAAACCCAATAAAATGGCCATCGAGTGAAACCATATTTGGAAGGAGCAATTTAGAAAAAAACCGTAGAATCCATCAATTTGAGCTATCCACTTCAGGAATGATTATTTGAGCGGTCCAGCTACAAGACATTAAAGAAGTGCTTAATAGGAGGCAACTCATATATTTTTATTTAATTTTATTTTATATTTTTTAATTTTTGTTACATGACTATTTAATTTTTATTTTCTTCTTGTCTTTTTTAAAATTAAAAATTAAAAAAAGGGTTAGGTGCAACTAGGAGACTCACACCCGTGACTCTCCACTTTAAATACCCCTAATTTGCTTATTTGCATCTTTTTTATGGCCATATCTACTGTCTCTCTTGGGCCATCTTCTCCAGCTATAATTGCCACTCCTTGCCCTTCCAGCTACAACCATGCTCTTTACTTACCAACACATGCCCACCATAGTCTTTGCTGGCACCCTTGCAACCACCGCTACTCCCCATACGTTGCCATTGCAACAACAATGCACGCCTGTACTATTTTCTCTAGTAAAAAACCCACGCCTGTGACTTCATAGCCTAACAAAAGCACATCCACACTACCTCTATTGATGCAGCCAAATATGCCTCCATGAATAAGACAACCCTAAGTTTCCTCGTTTCTACCATACAAGCGATCGTTGTCAAATTTAGGTATCCTGTGCCTCAATTTTCAAACTAGAGAGCACCAGCAAAGGTATGCCTTTCTCAAGGATCGTCAAATTATTCCGAATAGATTTGTAGATTCTCAAACACTTGTTGAACTGGGAATATTTGATCGAGTCCATTAGTCGTTGCGAAATGTGAGTTGGGAACAATTTTCTAAATTTAAAAACAATTCTTATGTGGAATTGATGTTAGAGTTTTTGATCACTTTAGAAGTAGTCCATGAAACTACAGCTAGGGACATTGCAGGTAGTCTTAAATTTCCATTAATAAATGTACCTCATATGATCAATTTAGAAGTACTGAATGTTATTTTTGACTTTCCAAATATCGATTTATATAAATATCCTAAGGTTTTTATGGCTAATGAATTTTGGTCCCACGTGACCACTTCTAGGAAAGTGTTTTCCCTTAATCAGTCTAAATCATTTTCCATTGTGGATGCTACCCTTCGCTATCTCCATCGATTTTTAACTTTTATACTATTTGGTGGAGGAGATAACAATGGGGTAGTTTCTAAAACTGAATTATTTATTTTGTGGTGTATGGTACGTGCTAGGACTTTTAATGCAAAAAGTTGGTTAGTTATGCATTTAAATGAAGTGGCTCAATCTAGTGTAAGTAAAATAGTAGTTAAGGCATTCGTGACCTGAATTGTGAAACATCTTGGCTTACTAACCAAGAGAACACCCATACGGCTAGTTTCAGGCAACTCAACTCTTGACTTGAAATCTTTTGTGTCGCTGAGGGTTATTAGGCAGTAAGGCTATTGCTATGTTCTTATCCATGACGACACAGAGAAGCTTCGAGCAGCAAGCGAGCTCGAGTTGTGAAAATGGAAGCTGCACAAGAAGATGATGTTCCACCACTTAAAGCCAAGCATAAGACTTTTCCAGCTACTTCCATGGACTACCAATCACTACTAAGTCAATTGATAGCATTTGAATGATGAAAAAATGACAGGCTCTATAACATTCAGGCTAGCATGGTAGAGATCAGAACCTTCATTGCCAATCTTAATGCTTGCTTCAGACAACCTCCACCCCTGTCTTAGTATCGTATTTCTATCCTTTTCCTTTTTATTGCTTGTTGTTTTAATTTCTTTTAGTTTTAATCTTTGTCCTTGCTTGTGTTCTTTTGCATCTTAGATCCCTATTTTATTTTCTTATCACATTGGGGACACTGCAATCTTTAAGTGTGGAGGGAGCACAAAAAAATTCTCATGTGTGTTTGTTTTCCCATTTAATAGTTAGAGATTTATGGTCATGATATAAACTCGATCGGGATTAGAAATACATAATATGAGTGAATGAGTATACTTACATGCTTAGACTGATTAACTTGGATTTTGAATAAAGGACATTAGGTTGTTATGATAGACGAATGACACTTTTCATTTGGTAAGAATTTTAGCTTTTTTGAACTATTAAACACCAAATTCAAGTATTCATTATTGAGAGTGATCTTCTATGATTAAGGAACTCTAGAACTTGCTTACAAATACTATTTGAGCTCATATAATCTTATGCAAATGTTAAAATGACGAAGGCAATTAGGATTTACTCCTTTTGTTTTAAAAGCCACCATAATGTTACACTTAGTGAGCTACTTTGAGCTTAACATGATCTATTTCTTTCTTTAAACCAAAATGTGAGCCTTGACCTTAATTATTTATCCTCTTCATTATACCTACGATAAGGCAAGTTGAGCATTTGAATGTATATGATTGGGTTTAGGGAATAATTGTTTGAACAAGTGTGGGAGGATCATAACACATAGTTGGCTTTTGAGTTTGGAATGGGTAGGGTTGTAATAATTTGCATCTCTCCTCTATATTTTTCTCTTCTAAACTTGATCTTATTCTAAATAAATAAAAGAAAAATATGGTAAAAAAATTAAGAAGAAAGAAAGAAAAAGTAAAAAAAGAGAAGAAAAAGAAATATAAAAGAAAAGGAAGGAAGAGAAGATGATCAGAAAATGAAAAGAAGAGGAGAGAAGTAAAAATGGGAAGTGTTAATTTTGTTCAATGAGAGGAAAGAATTGAGTGTTTTATGGTTCATTGTTTTGTATTATTTTAAGTGCTCAATTTGTGTTGTGGTTTTAAACTATGATTTTCCTTTTTCCTATCTTTAACCCGACCCTATTACAACCAAAATAAAGATCTTCGAATTGATGATTTTAAACCCATTACATTTTTTTAAGAAAGAATCTAATCAATAAGTATTTAGCCCAATTAGAGTATGTCATGGTCAATTTAACGATAAGACAATTGTGTAATATTTTTTGGGATTTAATTCAGTTAGTTGGTGAATTAAATGCATTAAAGGGCTATTTGGTCTTTTTGTATTCATTAAGGGGAAATTTGTTCTTTCTATAGGAATTTAATGGATTGATGATTCACTAGAAGAAAACCAGTGGGAAGGTGACATGTGGAATCTATCAAATGAGTAAAAAAACAAAAAGTAAGACATGTTGCTTCATTTAAGTGTTAATCCTGAGAGTGATGAGAAAGTAATATGAGAGACCAAAAGAAAGGGAAAAGAAGAGAAGCCAAGGTTGAATGTCAGCTAAGGAGAGAGGAAGAAAAGGGTAATCATTTTTGATGGAGTTTGATGGTGATTTGAAGGAATCTTGAAGTATTCATCAAATACCCAAAAGATGGGAGGAAAAAGTGATAATTTTTTCTAGCTTAAATTTTTAATTTTTATGGGTTTTTTAAATGAGATGGATGTGTTTAAGATCAATGGTTTCTTGGTGTTACTTTGGTGTTTCTTTGCATGGAATTAGTTGAATATTATAAGAGACTAACATGTAGTGGAATTCTGTCTTAGGTTCATTTGAACTAGTCCAATTGTTTTAGCCATAGCTCGACCTAAATACCTCTAAATTATTTGATTCTAATTGTATATGAAACTTAAGACATAGAAATAAAAATCTCTAGAAGAGACCCAGAACTAACTCAGGTTGAATGACATTGGAAATTGAGATTGAAAATGGTGACCTAATGCTACACCTATATTGGAGTTGTTTGTTATTTTTGGTGCATATTTCATTATTTAGAAGTCCAAATGGCTATAGTTTTGATACCTTGAAAACTAGAGACCTAGGAGAATAAATGTCGAGAAGACCTAAAAACATAATTTGGATGTTTTCTATATGAAAATTATGGAACAAGTAGAGGTATGAGTTTTGTGTCGGGGATATGAAGGGATTGGGTTTGTTTTCTTTTTTTTTATTGAATCATATCTGAACATTTTCTGATGTTTATTAAACTTTTCAAACACTTAAATAAAATATCACTTACCAAATATAAATTAGGAGAGGTAGTGTTCTGAAGAAATTGATAAGTTGGAATGGGGAAAAGATAGTGTTGAAGTAATTTTTGAAGTTAGATTTTGAATTAGAGAACAATAGATTAACTTACAGAAGTTAAAGCAGAAAATGATTAGTGTACGTGTTACGTGATTAAATAAAAATCTTGAATTTAGTTAAATCGTATATATAGATTGAATTCCTTATTTCCTAATTTTGAAATAAGTGCCTAAGAGAAATGCACTTTATATAGGTAAAGGAGAGGCATAGAAAGCGTGAGTGTGTATGGTGATAAGTTTGCGAAACTGTGAGTGTATTTTAATTATTTTATATGAATAAATTCTTTGCAAAAGAATTTATGATATGTGATTTTATATTGCATGATTATGAGTTTTATCTGAATGATACATTACAAGTACATATTGCTAGTATAAGTTTATGTTTTAGCAATATATGAATTGAAGTTTGAAAGATGTTTTAGCAATATATAAATTGAAGTTTGAAAGTTAAATTTCATACGATTTGAAGTTAAATTGAAATTAGGTTATTGGTTAAGAAAAAGGAAATGATTTTTAGTCTATGATACACTACTAGGATTTGCACAGTTTATTATACTAATATACAACGATTAACTTAGTATGGATAAGTGATGTAGAACTTGCTCCGCAGTTAGTAGTTAACAAGTTACTAGTAAGCGACTTAGAACTAGATCCGTAACTTCTAGTATATAGCGGTTAACCTAGCACAGGTAAGCATTGTAGAACCAACTTCGTAATTAATGATTAACCATTTGCAAGTAAGTAATGCAAAACTAACTCTATAACCACTGATGTATAGCGGTTAACCTAGTGAGGGCTAGCGATGTAGAACCAGCTTCGTAACTAGTGGTTAACCAGTTGCGGGTAAGTGATACAAAACTGACTTTATAACTTTATGCCTAAGGTTATCATATAACAAAGAAGTTAGTGGTAGGCTATGTCGTGTAAAAAAATTCATGACAATAATGATGCTGCCATAATTTACTTTATTAGTAACTTGAAATTTTGAAAATTTGAAAGCATATAGGTTTTATCTTCGTATTGTATCATAAGAAATGAAATGAATTTGTTTGAAGGAGATTTAAATTGTTAAATATGGTTTGCATAGAATGTTAGCACTTACTAAGCTCATTTAGCTCATACTCTACTTTCTGTTTTCAAAATAAAACCTCCTAAGTGCACGTTTAGGGGCTTCATTAGTAAGGAGTCCACCTCTTGAGTAGCTCGCTTTGTCACATGCTACTGTGTAGGCATTTTTACCTTATAAATGTGTTTGATAATTATTATTCATCAATGAATATGATTGGAATGTATTTTGTGTAAAGAAGGCATGTATATAAAGGTTTTTTAATGAAATGCATGATATGTTTAGTTTTTTAAAGTGTATTGAACTGATTGTTAAGATTGCTTGTAAGTGCACTTGAGGTGTAATATTTGTAGTGGAGGTTTTGATGTGATTATATAAGTGCTTTGACCTTTCATAGGGATTTTTAAAATTATGAAAATGTCAAAATATAGTCGTTATGCTGATGAAATTTTTAATAAAATGGTTTTAAAAACTCCACTACTTATATCTTTTTATATTGAATTAAAGCTTTTTGATAAAAGGGAAATAAGTTTAGCTCCACAGGAACTTTCCAGTTGAACCAGATATCAATTAGAGGGCAACCATGGGGTGTCAAGTAGGTTGCCTAGTCATTTTAGGATAGGAGCCCATTCGTATTGGTATCAAAGCCCACTTTTTAAAAATTGGGTTTCCTCCTTTTTTATTTAATGTTCTTACATTATTTTAAAAGTGAGGTGACCAATAAATGTTCTGATTTACATGCATATAGTTTCACAAACTGAAAGTTTTACAAATTTGCATTTTTGTTGAATAAATAGCACGATGCATAGATGAGGCAGTGGACATCCCAAGGAAACCATCCCAATGACTTTTGTACCTAAGGTAGCTCCATCACGGATGGAGGACCATATGCTAGACTCAGCGAGTGCCTTAAAGAACTAGCCACGTTCTGAATCATAAGGGTCGCCAGAACCAGTCAGAGGGAACTTCAATGCGAAATAAGTGGCTCAAATACTCGCCATAATATTGTGACAACTATCTAAGAATATGGAAGCTTCAAGATGTTCGATTGAGCGCATTTGTATATTGGGCACGAAGACTTTTGACGAGAGTGGAGATCCTGAGTGCACATACATGGTTAGATCGAGTTATGATGATATACAGAGTTTTAAGAAGCACAAATGAGCAGAGAGTTATATTTGCCACCTTCCTTCTCAAGGACAGGGTGAAGGATTAGTGAGAAGCCATTAAGAGGCAACATCAGATTGGGTGTCATGGCAGAATTTCAAAGAGAGTTCACAGACAAGTTCTACCCACAGGGTTATAAAGATGCTATGGTTGAGGAATTTTTCCGTCTAGAGTAAAGTTCGACATCAGTGACGGATTATAAGAAGAGATTTTGGAGCTTGTTAGAAGTGTTCCATTTATTGCTGATAGTGAAGAACAGAAGTGCAAGGGGTTTGTTGCAAGCTTGAGTCCCAAATTATGGATCCATCTGTTGAGGTAAGTTTTAATCTATTTAAAACCCTCAATATACTGTAAGCGCATAGGTCGTGGGTGTAGTATGTGAGGTGTCGATCCCTCAAGGAGTTGTCGAACTAATTTAATTCTAAGTTATCTAAGGCCTAAAGAATTATTATAAATGGAAATAAAAACTACACAGAAAAGTAAAAAGGTGAAGATGATTGACAGAAAGTTAATTTGTAAAATTATCAAAAAATAAATCAAATTGAGCACCACCAAATAAACAATAGAAATCACATAAGTAAGATTAATCGATTATGAGAAGGGGGATTTATCCTATCATCAAATGCTAACACAATTACTATTAAGTTAATACGATGTTAGTCCTAGACTTTCGAAAGGTGGATTACTTTCTCTTTCAAGTTATAACTATTAAACCCTAAATCATAACCCTTAATTGAATTATGGAATTTGCAATCTCTAAATTAACAAAAAACCCAAAATTCTAATCAGATTTTAAGCCCTCTAATAGATTACTGTTGTGCCCAAATAAGTTTTAAAAATACCTAGGCTATCCTACTCGCAAGTCTACAAAGTAGCTGTAATTAATTACCAAGGGTCATCTCCCATGGAGGTGAAATTGGTTCATATAAATTAACCTTGAACAAAAATAAAAACAGATGCAATCCTAAACATTCTATCCCGATTTGTTGAGCGAAAGTTTTTAAAGAAAATGATGAAATTAAACTAAAAAGTATAGTGATTCAATCGGAAGCAGAGACGAATAGATTAATCAAAATGGAAAACCCTTGAGAATTAATTTCACTAATTTAATCTCCTATGTATGACTAAGGGGAAATCATTGGATAGTTCTCTTAGTAAAATTACCAATCGGGTTATAAAATCAATTCAAATAACAAACTAATCTAACTTTCGTATTTGATAAGTTCATGATGCAAGTTAATTTTTAAACACAACCAATAATTACCATTTAAGTTAATATATTTATAATTCTTAATCTAAGTGTCTATAGTTTCTTGTTCCATATTAAACTTCTTTTCTCGATCTTTTGTTTAATACCAAAATAATGCAAACTTTGATCATACTATTACATCCATTTAGTTCAAAAACTATAGCAACACGTAAGACAATAACACAATACCTCAATCATGCATATTTGACTAAAATAGCTACATTAATCCTCAAGAAAAAGAGTTCAAATCATCACGGAAATAACAAGATGATCATGTTCAAATACTTCAATTCCATCCTAATCACTATACAAGAAGTATTAAAGTAGTAAACTAACTCAACAACCAAAATTAACTATAGAGTATGAGTTTATCAACTAATAGAGTTTAGTGAAACAACAGAGAAATAATAAATAGAATCAACAAACAAGTGTTCGGATGAAGGAGTCGCGGTGATGTTTTGCCACTCTTAAGCTTCTACTTGGTTTTCACCTAACTGATGGTTACTCAAGTTCACTATTGGGATTCAGCTTCAGCTCTCACTTTTTGCCTCTATATCCCAAACTTACACCTCTGTGTTTTGTTTCTTTCTTCTCCATCTTTTTTCTTTCTATTTATTTCTCCCCAAATAAGTCTTTGGTGTTTGGAATGTAGAGTAAAAAATGAATATTCCTTGAGCTGCCACACTTTATTCTTTCTATTTGTAGTCTTTTTTTAGGTCTAAAGTTTTGAGCTGTCCCTCTTGTATATGACACGTAACAATTTGAGAAAAATGGGTCACAGGAATGCATGAGGTGTTCACGAGTGTGACCATCCTTGTTGTAACCCATGGTTACATACCTATGACTTATATGTTCAGAAGTGTGACTATGACTGCACACCTGTGACTTACATGGTCACGGGTGTGACCTTAATATATGATATGCAATTAACGTGTCACACCCATTTTATGAAAAATTCCTTTGATTTCCATGCAGCATTCATAATACAGTCCAATTAACATCTATGCAATATTCACATTATTCTCACTCAATTCACCATAAATTTGCATTAAAAACTAACCAAAATCAAGGTATGAATGCAAACAAAATTCAACAGAAATTAGGCACAACAATTCCCCCATACTTAAACTATGCTTGTCCTAAAACAAATTAAAGAACACTAGACTATACAGGAACAAACAATGGAAACAACAATTTTCCTAAATAATAGTCAAAGATATCAACGATCATTTCAATAAACACAACTTAAGAACTTGAAACTCATAATACTCCATGAAAAGCTATTATTCGCATATTTAGCCAAAATCAACAAGCATTTCGATTCAAAGAACCATTAACAAGTGTGATAGACACTCCACTCTCCATCCTCTCAAAAATTCAAAGGTACGATATATATTCACTCATCATTCATTTCATGTAAGGCATCTACCATAAGCTTACTTATCAATCCAATCTCCACCATTCAGTTGTAATGCGATCGGGCAAAGTGTAGGAAAAAGGAAAATCATACAACACAAATTGAGCATCTAAAATAATATAAAACTATGATCCATAAAACACTCAATTCTTTCCTCTCATTTAACAAAATTAACACTTCCCATTTTTACTTCTCTCCTCTTCTTTTCATTTTTTGGTCATCTCCATTTCCTTCCTTTTCTTTTCTATTTCTTTTTCTCTCTTTTTTTACTTTTACTTTTTTCTTACTTTTACTTTTCTATTCTTCTTGAATTTTTCTTTTTTACTATATTTTCATTTATTTATTTAAAACAAGATCAAGTTTAGAAAAGAGAAATGTAGAGGAGAGATACAAATTATTACAACGCTACCTATTCCTAACTTAAAAGCCAACTATATGTTATGATTCCCCCATACTTATTCAAACAATTATTTCCTAAACCCAATCGTACACATTCAAATGCTCAACTTGCCTTATAGTAGGTAGAACGAAAAGGATAAATAATTAAGGTCAAGCTCATATTTTGGGTTTAAAGAAAGAAAAGGTTTCATGTTAAACTCAAAGGGGGTGCACTAAAGGTAACATCATGGTGGCTTTTTAAGCAAAGGGTTAAATCCTAATTGCTTTCATCATTTCAATGTTTGCATAAGATTATGTGACCTCAACTAGTTTTTTCAAACAATTTCTATAGTTCCTCAACATTCTCTACAAAGAATACTTGAATTTGATGTTTAATAGTTCAAGAAGGCTCAAATTCTTACCCAATGAAAAGTGACATTCACTTATCATAATAAGCTAATGTCCTTCTAATCGAAATCTAAGGCAATCAGCCAAAGTATGTAAGTATACTCATTCACTCATATTATGCATTCCTAATCCAGATCGAGTTCATTTAATGGCCATGCATCTCTAACTATTAAATGGGGAAAAAACATATATAACAAACACTTTTTTTAATAATAACTACCCATACTTAAATATCACATTATTCCTAATATAATGCAAAAAGGTAAAAGAGGGGTCTAAGACAAAAGAAAAAAATTAATGCGAACAAGTACAAGCATTAAAAACTAAAAGACATTAAACTAACAAGCAGCAAATAAAAGGACAGAAATACGATATGAATGTGGGGTGATCATGTTGGACCCCGAATCTTTTAGTAAGCATAAATTGAATGATTTTGGTGATCTTATTGGATAAATTATATTTTTTCTATTGAAGTTAAATAATTAAGTCAAGTTTAGGAGGGTTTATTTCATGTATTGCATGGAAATTGGAAGAGTAAGTTGAAGAATT
>JAOQML010000195.1:14903616-14920304 GCA_027568935.1 Erythroxylum urbanii | reverse complement strand
ATAATTTCCATATTTGGATACATTGATATCAAAACAATCCATTCTTTAAGTTATGTTACCAATTAACAATCTAAACTCATTAAACTCTTGATCAATTAATTAAGTAACATACTAGGTCCATAGACTTAATCAAGTCCAAATACACCAATTTAGAGTAACTTATCCTCAGTTGGTTCAAAAAACACACAAAACTGAGATTATCATTTCAAAGCCTTGCCCACGATCGTGAAGGACCTTCCCACAATCATGGGATGAGTGCCCTGAAGTGCACTATTCAATTTCCCTTAATGCTCCACAAATTTCATCTAATTAGGTTCATGTTGACACTTCAAATTTTCCAGAAGTCATACTCTCAAGAGCGATTTCAATTCATATTAGTATTGCTTCCATCTTGGTTGCATTAAAGCTCTCTAAATTCTATTAACTTATGTCACTAACAATCATTCTTACACATACGCCAACACCCCCATTTTTTCAAGATTCAAAAGAAAACTCTTTCGTATCAAATTCAAAACACCTTCAAAATAGTCCATTAACTATAACTCAATTATACCTAATTATAACTCAATTATACCTTAATTATACCTCAATTCCTCATTAATTTCATCTCAATTTCTATTTCAAAAACATTCATTTAATAGCTTATAAACTATTATTTTTCATGTATATTAAATAGAACAGAACTACCATTCATGCATCAATTTCCCAGCACACATTTAACACCAATACTTCAATCAATCAATCTCCAATTTAGTCATAATCAAGTTCTATTATTTTGTCCCCTCAAATATCAACCAGCTTAACCTTATGTACATGCTTGATCATCCCAAAGGTAATGACAAGAAGAAGACAGTAAAATCTGTCTATCTTTATAAAGACTTTAACCAAGGTTTTGAGGTGATAATGGACATAATTTAGGTCAAAGTTCAAAGATGTGAGGGAGAAGTGAATTTTGAGGTGAGAATTGGGAGAGGGATGAATCACAGTAGAAACAACGAAGAAGATGATTCGGCATTAGTTTAAATTATTAGGTGCAAGGTGTCTATGTATTACAATGACATTTGTCATGTTTACATGCAAGCCACTTATCCTCACCTTATGCTACCAAATTTCACCAAGATCCTAGGACATTTATCACTCAATTCTACAGCCATGTGTCACTTATTTTTTAGGCTTAGTCATCCTAATTGTCCACACGTCAACTTGTCTTATCACTTGACATTTTTCCTAGACTAAATATACATATTAATTCATCAATCTCTCAACCGTAATAATTAATTCCAAATTGTAAATTGTAATCCATCAATTCTTGTTATTGGTAAAACAAAGTACAAGATATTGGAAATACACATTTATGTTGTATTTATTTTAGTTTCATACCCTGGAATATGTCAATTAAGTGCTCATACCATCTTTATAATGTTTTTCGAAATCGTAAATCATATGTGTATGCTATTATTATGCATATGAATGAAATCATAAAATCATGTCGTAAATGTATCAAATTCATTCAATATGATGCAACTCATGAGACTCAGTAATTTAACACTTTAATCCCTCAACAATTCAAAAGACGGGATATTGTATAAAATAATTCAAACTAATTTCCAAAATATTCCAAAAAATCAAATTAGCATTCCATGCATCTTTAGGTCATTTCAAGTTCATCAAAATAATTTTGGAATCACCCAAAATCATCAAGATAACCGAAACTACACTTAAACACATAAAATGACAAATCTGACATCAAAATTTTTTTCGAAAATCTAATTTTGAGCAAATTCATTTTGGGCATGCACAAGACATCAAAGTAACACATTTAAAATATTTTTAAGGCTCTAGAATCGAAACATACAAATACAAAATTATCAAATAAAATAGTTCCATCAATTTCAACAAAACTGACCAGATCTATGTACTGCTTGAAATTTTTAATTAAAATTTTTTAATTAATTTTGGAAAAAGTCCAGAGGATTAAACACATTCTAAATATGTTTACACAATTTTTCCAAAATCAAATTCCAAGAAAAACATGTTCATCCTCAATAATTTAGCCAACTAGCATCATTTGTTCTGCAAGAAAACAATTTTCATACATGTCATATAAAATTCAAAAAAAATTATTTTAATCACATTAAAATTAATGTTCAATTGATAAAATAATCTAAAACATCTCATAAGTAGATTAGTGAAAGAAAATCATGAAAGCAACGTTTTACAATTTAATTTCGCATTTTACACAACAGATCCTAAGATGTCATAACCATGCAATCCTATTGCGTATGTAATGAAACTACATCTAATAAGCACAAACCTTGCTTTAATACCACTGTAGGGTTTTGATTATGCATCACATACATCACAAATCAGAACATACATAGCAAAAAGTAAAATAAAACGTAAAAAATGCAAAATTAAACATGTGCATTAAATGTAGTAAATCTAAACATGAATAAGATATGTGTACCTTTCCCGATGATCTCCTTCATTCTTTAAACTCTTTACCAAATCAGGTTGTCATAAACTAGATGTTAGAATTAAATTTGTGTAATGTCATAAGAGACAAAAGAAGGGACATTACATTAAAAGAAGGGAAAAATTGGAAGAACAAGACAAATGAAGGGTAAAATTGGAAAATCAAGACAAAATGTAGTCTTGAATAAGAAAGAAGAAGAAGAAAATTGTGAGAAGAGAGAAAGAAGAGAGAAAAAACGTGTGAAAGAAGAGAAAAGAAGAAGAAGAATCGTGGAAGCTAGGAGAAAGAAGAAGAAGGAAGAGAAACCAACTTGTTTAAGGTAAGTTTCATCTTTTCTTCTTGTTTGGGTAGAAAAACAAAAGGGAGTAGAGAGAGAAATGGGTTAGTGTTGGAAGAAAGAAGAGAAAAAGAGAAACCCATTTGATTTTTCATGGATTTCTAAACTAGGTTTTAATTTTCTAGCCTAGATATACTATAGGTAAGTTAAGTTTAGGCTTGATTTTTTATTTATTCTTGATTATTGAAGCTTTATAAATTTCCATTTGAATGTGGATTGAATGAGAAATTATTTTGTTTTAGGAAATCAAGAAAACCCTATCCAAGAGTAAGAGGAAAGGCACAATTGAGTTGGATTTTTCAAATGAATTAGGTGGGTAATATTTGTATTGTTATTGTTGACATGAGCAAATTGCTTACTTGTGTGTATGTATGCTTAATTGATTGAATTTGACTTATTGTGAATGTTGAAAAATGTATTATGATGTATTCTCATGTCGTGCCTTGAAAGATGCTATGACATTTTTCATAATTGAAAAAGAGGAAAAAGCATAAGATGCATGAAAGTATGAACATGTCATGAGATGAATTGAGCATAAGAATTTGGTTGTGTTTGGGCAAGAGAGAAACCATTTCGTTTGTCACGTGCACGTTGACCTTAAGCCTTTTCTCGGCTACCCGCTTATGGCATATGAGATCCTAAGAAACATAATCATTTTGTTTATGGTGTAAACTTCGGTTTCTCCATTTCAACCCATGGGACTCTCAAGCCATTTGTTTGTGCATTCCATTTGATTTGTCAAGTATGATACACATTTGAGTTATTATGTTTGATGGTTAATTATACATGTTATGTGTTATGTGATAACTTCCTTAACTATGAGTTTTGAGCTAGAATGGTTGATGATTGAATTGCTAGATAAAATGATATATGGATATATACATATATATGTACTTGAATTTTGTGTAGCTCATTACCAATGGCCATAAACATATTAGCCACTGAGCCGTGTAACTCAACCCATTATTTTACTCCTCAGGTGTAGAACGAGAAGGTTAAGGATCCTTGCAAGGCATCTAGGTAAACTCCAAGATCGTTCTTTTGTAACTAAGTTAGTTCGACTACTTTTGGGTAGCTTTATAAGCATATCAAAGATGAGCATCCATTTTTATTTTGTATTAAGTTATTGATGTAATTGTTGATATGTAACTAAAGCTATGTTCAAACTTTATTTTGACTTAGTAATGAGATTAAGAATTGAAGAAGTTTTTGTCATACATTTACATATCTATCTTCTTAGTTGAGATTGTTAATTGTTGATAGTGATGGAATTTGTGTTATGTTGAAAGGATGTATGTACATTTAGTGTTGGACAGTTCGAGTCTATCCGAAGGTTTCACCGCAGCAAAGCCAAAAGTTTGCCACGACAAACCTTTTCCGAGAGGCGCTCTTAGCTTAATTCTGTGACTTCGCCACGGTAAACTCTTCTCGAGAGATCTTTTTGCTTGATCTTCAAAGTTTGCCACAGCAAGGTCAAAGGTTAGCACGACAAACTTTCCAGAAGGGTTTTAGAAAAGTTTGTCGTAGTGAAGCTAAAAGTTGGCCGCAGCGAACTTGTTCAGAAAAGTTTTAGAAAAGTTTACCATGGCAAAGCCAGAAGTTGGCCACGAAGAACTTTTCCAGAAAGGTCTTCTGCTTGACCCTTAACAAATTCTCTCGTAAAATAGCTTTGTAATAAGTATCGAGACCCTGGCACCAATATATATTGCTAGAAAGGTTTGGTAAATGTGTGAATGATGAAATGGGAATAAATTAAGCTTACTTAAGGTATAAACCTGATTGCAAAATAGTAGCATACAAGCTATAATATTTGAATGGTCAAGATCTTTGTATATGAATACATACTAGGAAAGTCAATCAAGCATGCATGGAAACATGGCATAAATATATGTGAATGACTGAATAATCATATGATGAACCAAGTTAGTGATTTGTGAACTATGTGTGTATGCATGACAAGAACCACGTATGGTAATCGTCAACAACCAGACATTGTCAGATCATCAAGGTAATAACTTTTCTGGAGCATATTGAGAGTTAACCTAGATGTTTCTCTCTATGATTGAATTGTTTTTGGTTAACTTTCAGTTATTAAACGATTACTTATATGATTGCTATGATTTCTTACATTGTTGGTCTGAGGAGTTTGATATTTATGGAAGTGTTTTCAAATTGTATGTGAAATATGGAATATGTACTCAACTAAATGTTGAATGCTAGACTCAGGTCTGAAGAATGTGTTAAATGATATGAACACATTGATGAAAAGTATTGATAGCATATTATGTGAATTGATGCATTTCATTACATTGATATGCATGATCAGATAAAGGAGTTATGACTAGAGTGACCAATGCGAAAAAGAGCTTTAAGCTCAAGAATTTTGCACAAAGAGCCACAGATTAATAATGAGCTTGGTATCTATAATAGATATGAGACAGTAAATGAAATGAACCCGGTATCCACAATGGATATAAGACAGTTAATAGGTACTCCATCGCAACAAAGTAAAATGAAAATGGAGTCATATCTGCATTTGCATATATATATATATATATATAACTTTACGTGTATCATATGAATGGTTGAGATGAATTAATGGATTGTTCTGAAATAGTGTTATGAAATTTATATATATATGCTGTACTTGTACTTGATGAAATATGACAAAATGTGATGTGGGATTTGATACTAGATGATATGTTAAACCTCTTGAAATTGGTTATATACTTGACTTTGTGTTTTGATTGGAGTAAGCACATCCATGATGGTTCGCTCATTGAGTTCGCAAACTCATCAAAATTACAACGTTGTCTTTTAGGTTCAAAAGAGATCTAGCTAGTTTAGTTGGAGTATAGCTACTGCATTTGGACATGAGCTAGTAGTCTAATAGTTGTGATTTGCATGATTCTTTAGGGTTTAATTTGTTAAGTATTTAATGTTAATTTGAGTCTTTAGTGTGTATTTAAGTTTTAATTGTGTTAGTTTATGTGTTTAAGTGTTTTTATGGGTTAGTATGAGTCTTTAAGCTTAAATGTTATATTTTTGAGGTACCTTGATGTGTTTCTTAGTGTTTCAGGGTAAACAGTGAAGAAAGAGAAGTTTTGAAGAGTTTCGGGCCAAAAATATGGCCTACAATTGTGATTAAAAGAGGCGAGCTGAGAGGACCCAGGCCAAGATCGTGCACTTTGGGCCACGATCATGATAGAGAGCTCTATGCTAGGCCACGATCATGCTCTTTGGACCACGATAGTGATAAAGAGGGTTAGGCGCTGGCCACGATCATAGCAGGCAGGGCCACGATCGTTGCCTGCATCGGGCTGACACAAAAACTCAAGTTTCATAAGACTTTTCAGACTGTTTCGACCCCAAATCAACCCTAGGACTTCCCAAGTATAAATACAACATTAAAGGACAGATGAAGCAGTTTGAGAGAGAATCTTTGGATAGCTTTCACATTAGCCTAAATTCAGAAACCTTAGAGAGCTAGTGAGTGATTTGAGGAAGTAGATGAAGGAAGAGAGACACAGAGACGAAGCTTGACACAAAGTACTTCCCAGAATAGGTGGTTTCTTGTAGTCGCTGCCTCTATTGATTCATTCTGAGCATATTTTCCAATTTACTTCAGTTATATTGATGTATGAAATTGAGATAATTGTCGAGAATAGGTTTTGTTGAATATAGATTCTTATCTAAACTCACCTTCTGGACTTTGATTCTTGAGATTAATAAAGTTTAGTTTATTGTGTTTTATTTGAGTTCTTTGTGATTCAATATCTATTCTTGATAGTTCGGCAATAAATTGAGAGGGTGAGCAGAGTGAATATCATCAAATTGGGCTAGTGATAGTTAGGTAATTTGATAGATAAGAATTGAATCAAACCGGTAAAATCGTGTAACGAGAGATCAAGCATAGGTTTCTGGTAGGCTATTAGACAATTTTAGAACTAATTTAGATTTTGGATCAATTGTGAGTCAAAAGATCACAATTCCATAATTTAAAGGTTATTAATTAGGGTTTAAAGATTATAACTCAAGAGAGAGTAATTGTTGGACCCCGAATTTTTTTTATCTTAGTAAGCATGAATTGAATGAATTTTGTGATCTTGTTGGATAAATCATTTTTCTTTTATTGGAGTTTAATTATTATGTCAAGTTTAAGAGGAGTTATTTCATGGATTGATGGAAATTTGGAAGTATTAAATGGAAGAATTAAGATTAAGTTAGAGTATAGTATGGTGTAAGTTAAATTGAAGAATTAAGAATGCATAAGGGTATTTTGGGTAGATTACTTAAGCTTAAAAACCTTAAAGAATTAAAGGAAGGGCAAAAGGGACCTTGTGCAATTACTAAGGGTATAAAAGGGAAGAAAATGTGATGTCTTTCATTTGAAAAAGAAAGAAAAACGTGATTAGAAGAGAGGAGAGGGAGAGTGTCGTATAAGGAGAAAAGGAGGGACGAAAAAAGAGCAACCTAGGTTTCAATTTTCTTAGCCATCAAGAGTGATTTTTGAAGTTGTTCAAGAAGAAAAAAGGAAGAGGAAGGTTAAAGCTTCCATTAGAGCCAAGAAAATCATTGTTGGGTGAAGATTCAAGGTAAGTTGATTTTTTTATCTTTTGGAGTTTTGAAAGATTTTTAGTTTAAAGAGCTTAAGAGATATATGGGTTTAAGTATTCTAGGATCTATTTTAGTGAATGTGCCTTATGGGTTATTTCAAATCCAAATTTCTGTTGAATGGGAATTGTGTCTTTTATGAAGGAAATCAAGGCGGGGTTCAAGAGAGGCAAGAGGAGCAAGGGGAAAGACATCCTAAATCCAATACCTAAACAAGCAAGGATTTCAAGGTGGGTTACAGTTTTATGATTAAGCAATAGGCCATTAAGGTGTTCTTTTATATGATAAAAATAAACAATTTCAACTACTGCACGAACATGCATTATAACTCTTTGAATGTCTTGAAAAAGTGTTATGTGTTTTGTATGAGATTATTGCACTGATGAGTTGTGACAAGAACATGAAAATGATTTTTGAAAAGATATTATGTTTGGAAAAGATCAAGTTTCGAAAACTTGCCATCATGGGTAATAAGTTTACAAGATCATGAAATACATGTTATATGGGTTTGGTTTGGTCCATTTTGTTGTCAAGTGCACTTAGATTGAAGGCTTCTCCCACTTGTCTGCTAGTGGCAGGGAGCTCTTTCATGGACTCCCTCATGTTTATGACCACACAAAACCACTAAGTGGGATTATGCTAGTTCGTTCTGTTCACGACTTCTCAGGACCATTATATGGACTATGTTAGTTCATTCTGTTTATGGACCTTCTAGATCATTGTGATGTGCCTATGTGTTATTAAGCTTCATGCATACATGACTTATAATTGCTCATGAATTGTTTGATTGAGTACAATTTTTGAGAAATAAGTACTTACTGATTTTTCCAGCAAAAATTACTATGGTTTTTGAATTGTATAATTCAATAAGTTTTGAAAAAGGGTTCTGCTTGTTTCTTAATTATAAACCTGTTACCCATGAGCATTAAGCTCACGCCCTCCCAATTCTATCCCATTCAGGTGATGAGCAAGAGCTTATGTAAGTCAAGAGTCAAGGCAAATCACTGCAGTCTGCGTATTTTGTTTTGTTTTGAAGTTGGTTTATGCAAAACTATGCTTTAGATGCATTTGAGCAAATTCTAGTCTTTGAAAACTTTGTAATTCGAATTATGATGTAAGGGGGCTCGAAATGCCCACTAAAGCATTGTAAAACTAATATTTGTTTGAGGATGAATGAAATATATGTATGTTCTGCTCATGATTATGACCACTGTTAAGTTTTCACATTGCATGTGTTGAACAAATGAGTTTGAGGCTTTGAGAAGCAGTTGGTGTTTATGTTTCGTATTCTGTCCTTGGATTTGAATGAACGAGGGTGGTTGAAAAGATTTATGTTTGCATTAAGTAAGGTAGATTGTAAGAAAAAAACACAGATGAAAGGAATCATCTGTGCTATCGTCACACACAGACGCAAATGAAAGGCAGACGCAAATGAAAGGCAGACGCGAATGAAAGGCAGACACAAATGAAAGGCAGACATGAATGAAAGGCAGACACAAATGAAAGGCAAACGTAAATGAAAGGCAGACGTAGGGGTCAACGCAGATGAAGAAAGTCAACTATAGACAATAGAACACAGACAATAGGGGTCAACACAGACAATAGGGGTCAACACAGATGAAGAAAGTCAACTACAGACGATAGAACACAAATAATAGAACACAGACAATAGTGGTCAATACAAACGAAGAAAGTCAACTACAGACGATAGAACACAGACGATAGGTGGTCAACATAGACGAAGAAAGTCAAAGACAGACGAAAGAAAACATAGACCATAGGCAAACCTAGACCATAAGCCAAACACAGACCATAAGCAAACTCAGACGATAGACAAATCAAATATAGACGATACAAAGAAGAAGTTAAGCCAGTGTGATTGAACAGTCACTTGGTTGGAATTAATCACAGAATTCACAAATTAATGGCTTTTCAACAAGAAATGGTTATTAAGGATCAAGAAGCAGTTAAAGACTTAGGCTATAAGTAAAAGTCATGGGACAAGATGTTAAGAAGAGGTCAAGACGAAGTTCCAATTTGAGGAATGTCTTGGTGAGGGCACTCTATCCTTATAGGATGCGCGTCTAGATGTTACTTAGGATGTCAGCCACATGTCTCGTAAGGGCAGGGGCCTAACACTTATGGTATCAGAGCCACTAGATTGAGGTCCTACACCCTGACCAAGTTTAGGAGTATCCGAAGCATGAATTGGGAAGGTGGAGACATGAAGTGTACATGCATTATTTTAAATGAACTACTTTCAATGTTTTGAATTGTGTTCATGAATTGAAATTGTTCTGTACGACTTGAATTGTTTTACACCCCTTTGAAACTGTTGTGCAAGAACTAAAGATTTTTATTGGTTTTATATTGAAGGAGTGATTATGCCACCTCCAAAGAGAACTCGAGGAGCTTTGACTCGATCCAGCTCTCTCTAAGGGAGCACGGATGAATCTTTTGCCCCACAAGATGCAGGGACACATTCTGCTCCTGATCTTGGGGCATCTAGTTTGCAACATGAGGAGCCTCCACCTCCTCTTCCTATTCCTTAAGCTAACCCTTTAGATCCAAGGTTCTTTTAGGCTTTTGCTCAGGCTTTCTCATATGTCATGGGCCAAGGGTCTTAAGTTCTGATGCAAGCTCTAATGGAGAGGACTGGATAATATGATAAGCTCCGCAAGTATAGAGCTGTAGACTTCAATGGGACTACAAATCCCAAAGAGGCTGAAGCATGGCTGAAGAGGACCGAGAGGGTCCTAATCCAGATGAAGTGCTTGGATGAGGAGAAGCTAGACTATACAGTCAGTTTGCTGCAGGGGGATGCACTCTAATGGTGGGAATCAGTGCACCACAGTAAGGTTATGCCTCCGATGTTGACATAGAGAGACTTTGTGGAGGTGTTCAGGAAGAAGTACCTCTCGAGAGTGTATGTACAAAAGAAAGCCAAGGAGTTTTTGAACCTCACACAGAGGGATATGAGTGTGAGCGAATATGAGCTGAAGTTCACATAACTTTCAAGATATGCAGCAAACATAATAGCGAATGAGGAAGATAAGTGCCACAAGTTTGAGAGAGGTCTTTATTTGGGGATTAAGGAGAAAGTCTTGATCCACAATTTTTGTTACTACCAGCAGTTGGTAGATGCTGCACTCCAGGCTAAGAAGCTGGAGAACATAAAGAATGAAGTGAGTAGGAAGAGGAAGAACAGGGAGCAGTTTTCCAAGAAGGGGATGAGTGCTCTACTGCCTAAGAGGAGTACAACAAACTTCCATACACAGAGTGAGGTGGGGAGTAGTGCTCTTAGTAAAAACAAGCAAGCAAGGATAGTGTTAGTGCAAGCCTCAACAGCAGGAGGCAATAGCAGGGTGGAGAGGAGCAGGAACATAAACCCTCTATGTGAACATTGTGGGAAGTTCCATAAGGGAGAGTGCTTCAGGTTACTTGGAGCATGTTTTCGATGTAGAGAGAAGGGACACATGATCAAGGATTGTTCCCAAGTACCAAGGCAAGAGGGGTCACAGTTTCAAGCCCTTAAGAAAGCAGAAACAGTGAGAACCAGGCCAGTCACAGAGGTGGGCAGTTCTGGAGCTCCAAGGATGGCTATTCCTTTAGGAAGGCCAAGGGGTCAGGCTCAGGCACAGGTAAGGGTGTTTTCCATAATAAAGGAGGAAGCTGTAGCCACACCTGAAGTTGTCACGGGTATGGCTCGATTACTCAATTCTGAAGTATATGTTTTGATTGATTCTGGTTCCACACATTCTTTTGTTTCTGCAAACATGACATTACATGATGTTGATTCAGTGCCTTCGAATAGTCCGTTGATTGTTAGTACTCCTTTAGGGAGGAATGTGATAATAAGCCAAGTATATAAGGGCTGTGAACTCTTCATTAATGATGCTAGACTGGTAGTGGTCCTCCTACCTCTAGACCTAAAGCGCTTAAATGTTATACTTGGAATGGATATCATGGAGAAGTATCAAGCGAAGTTGGATTGTGGCATTAAGGAAGTGGAGTTTGATCTGGGCAACGGTGAGAAGGTGATTTTCAGAGGAAACAGGAGAGCACCAGCACTAAGAATTATTTCTGCTTTACTAGCTGACATGATGATGGAAAAGGGGTGTGAGGCCTTCTTAGCACATGTTGTGGATGCTGATATGAATGAAAGGAAGTTAGAGAATTTTCCAATTGTAAGGAAATTTCCTGATGTGTTTATGAAAGACTTATCTGGTTTGCCCCCAATGAGGGAAATCAAGTTTGCCATTGACTTGAATCCTAGAACTGCACCTATTTCTATACCACCATATAGGATGGCTCTAGCTGAGCTGAAGGAGCTTAAGGAACAGTTGGAGGAACTGTTAGAGAAGGGGTATATAAGGCCAAGTTCGTCACCTTAGGGTGCGCCTGTTCTATTTGTCAAGAAGAAAGATGGAACATGGCGGATGTGTATTGATTACTGAGACTCAACAAGGTGACCATTAAGAACAAGTATCCTCTGCCTCAGATTGATGATCTGTTTGACCAGCTGTAAAGAGCAATGGTCTTTTCCAAGATTGATCTTAGGTCAGGTTATCATCAGCTCAGAATCAAGAAGTCTGATGTAAGCAAGACAACCGTTAGGACTCGTTATGGGCATTATGAGTTCCTAGTCATGCCATTTGGTTTGACCAATGCTCCAGCTGCATTCATGGATCTTATGAATAGAGTCTTCAAGGAATATCTGGATCAGTTTGTCATAGTGTTTATCGATGACATTCTGGTCTATTCCAGGAGGGAAGGGGAACATTAGGAGCATCTCAGGAGAGTATTGTAGACACTGAGGGAGAGGAGCTATATGCTAAGTTCAGCAAGTGTGAGTTTTGGCTTCATAAGGTAGTACTCCTTGGATATGTGATTTCGAAAGATAGGGTACATGTTGATCCAAGAAAGATAGAAGCAATGGTGAATTGGCATGCACCAAAGATAGTAATAGAAATGAGGAGTTTTATGGGTCTGGCAGGTTATTATAGGAGGTTTGTGGAAGGATTCTCTATGATTGCTGCTCCGATGACTAAGTTATTGAGAAAGAATTTGAAATTTGTCTGGAGTTAGGAATGTCAGAAAAGCTTTGAGGAGCTCAAAAGAAGATTAACAAGTGCTCTAGTTTTGATGTTGCCTACTGGAAATGAGGGCTATACAGTGTACAGTGATGCCTCAAGGAAGAGTTTAGGTTGCGTGTTGATTCAGGGAGACAGAGTGATAGCTTATGCTTTGAGGAAACTGAAGCCTTATGAAATGAATTACCCGACCCATGATTTGGAATTGGCAGTAATGATTTTTGCCTTGAAAATTTGGAGACATTATTTTTATGGGGTTCAATCAAGGATTTTTACAGATCACGAAAGTCTCAAGTATCTGTTGAGTCAGAAGGAACTGAATTTGAGACAGAGAAGGTGGATTGAGCTACTTAAGGATTATGATTTGATGATTGAGTATCATCCAAAAAAGGTAAATGTAATGGCGGATGCTTTAAGTAGGAAATCTTCAATAGCCCATGTTCGGACAGTTTATCTGCCTTTATTGGAAGAAATATGGCTAAGCTTAAGATAAACTTAAAACAGGAGGAACCCGAGTGTATGGTTGCTAATTTCAGAGTAAGGTCGATATTCAGAGAGAAGGTTAGGGAGTTACAGACACAAGATACATATTTAAGAAAGCTCCAAGAAGAAATTCAGAATGGTAAGAAGTCTGAAGTGGTGGTGAGGGATGATGGACTCATGACTGTTAGAAATAGACTTTGTATCCCAAATGTCAAGAAAGTAAAGAATGAAATATTGGATGAGGCACATAATGTGCCTTATGCCATGCACCCAGGTAGCAACAGGATGTACAGAGATCTGAAAGAACATTTATGGTAGAGAGGCATGAAGAGAGATGTAGCAAAATATGTGAGTAAGTGTCTAGTGTGTCAACAAGTTAAGGCTGAACACTAGGTACTTTTAGGAAAGTTAAGGCCATTGTCCATTCCTGAGTGGAAGTGGCAAAGGGTGACTATGGACTTTTTGATGGGTTTGCCTAAGACTAGTAAGAGGCATTATGCCATATAGGTTATTGTTGATCGGTTGACAAAGTCAGCCCATTTTTTGGTGATTAAACAGACTGATTCTCTGCAAGTACTAGCAAAGAAGTATATTGATGAGATAGTGAGATTACATGGGATTCCAGATTTCATAGTTTCCGATAGAGATCCTCGATTCACTTCGAGATTCTGGGGAAGCTTACAAGAGGCTATAGGAATTAAGTTAAATTTTAGCACGTCTTTTCATCCCCAGACAAATGGTCAATCTGAAATGACCATTCGGACACTTGAGGGAATGCTTAGGGCATGTGTGATGGATTTCAAAGGAGCTTGGGATGAGCATTTACCATTGGTCGAATTTGCTTACAATAATTTGTACCATTCGAGTATTCAGATGGCTCCTTATGAAGCACTTTATGGAAGGAGATGTAGAACTCTAATATGCTGGGATGAGGAAGGAGAAAGGAAACTGATCAGACCATAGTTACTCCAGATGACAGTTGACAAGGTCAACTTGGTTAAACATTGGCTTAAAGCTACACAGGATAGGATGAAGAGTTATACTGATGCACACTAAAAGGAAATGGAGTATGAAGTCGGTGAGAAAGTGTTCCTTAAAACATCTCTTTGGAAAGGAGTCATGACATTTGGTAAGAAAGGCAAGTTAAGTCCAAGATATATGGGTCCTTATGAAATTCTTGAGAGGATTAGGCCATTAGCCTATAGGTTGGCATTGCCACCAGAATTGTCTCAGATTTATGATGTCTTCCATGTTTCCATATTGAGGAGATATAGATCAGATCCATCTCACATCATTCAAATTAATGAGGTTCAATTGAGAGATGATCTCAGTTATGAGGAGATTTTAGTGGAGATTTTGGATACCAAGTAGAAGGCCCTCAGGAACAAGACAGTGTAACTAGTAAAAGTCCTGTGGAGAAACCATTCGGTGGAAGAGGCCACGTAGGAGCCCTTGGAGGCCATGAGGGAAAAGTATCCATACCTCTTCAACGATTCAAGTAAGAATTTCGAGGACGAAATTCTTTTAAAAGGGAAAGAAATATTGGCCCTCGAATTTTATTTATTTATTTATGATAAATAAGTATGATTAGTTTTAACTTGGGGTCTGACTATACTATTTTATCTTGGAGTTAATTAGCATGTTAATGTGGGTAAGATAATATGACATAGGTTAAGGGAATTAAAGTTAAGGTGGTAAGTTTGCATAAGGGGTAATTTGGGAAGATCACTTAAGCTTAAAAACCTTAAAGCTTTAAAGGAGGGGCAAAATGGACGTTGTGTAAGCATTAAGAGTAGAAAAAGGGAGAAAGAAGACTTGTCTTGAATTTGGAAGAGGAAAAAAACAAAAATTTAAGAAAGGAAGAGAGAGAGTTTCAGGGAAGAAGTGGGAGAAGAAGAAAAGAAGAGAAAGCTAAGCTAGGTTTCATCTTTTTTTAGTCTTCAAGAGTGATTTTGGTGTTGTTCAAGAAGAGAAAAAGAAAGAGGAAGGGAAGAGCTTTCTTTAGAGCCAAGAATCTCATTATTTGGTGAGGATTCAAGGTAAGTCGATTTTTTCTTCTCTTGGAGTTTTGAAAGGGTTTTTGGTTCAAAAAGCTTAAGAACTATATGGGTTTAAGTATTCTAGAATCTATTTTAGTGAATATGCCTTATGGTTTATTCAAATCCGAATTTCTGTTGAATGAAAATTGTGTCTTTTATGAAAGAAATCAAGTAGGGGGTTCAAGAGAGGCAAGAGGAGCAAGGGGAATCCCAAATCCAATACCTAAACAAGCAAGGATTTCAAGGTGGGTTACAGTTTTATGATTAAGCAATAGGCCATTAAGGTGTTCTTTTACATGATAAAAATAAACAATTTCAACTACTGCACAAACATGTATTATAACTCTTTGAATGCCTTGGAAAAGTGTTATGTGTTTTGTATGAGATTATTGCGCTGATGAGTTGTGACAAGAATATGAAAATGATTTTGAAAAGGTATTATGTTGAAAAAGTGCAGCCTTATGAATATCAAATTCAGCCTAGATCAATATAAATTTGCCCTAGAAGTCAAAACACAAAATTTTACCCTTATGAATGCTTGAAAATGCAATATACAAACTTTAAGAGTCCTGAGCAAAAACACAGTCACATTTCATTATCATCAAAAGATAAGAGTTTTACAAAGCTTTAATGGGCATTTCAAGCCACAATACGTCATAGTCCAAAAATACACAATTTACACAAAGTAGAATTGGTCAAAATGCAACTAAAGATTTGTTTTACAAAAACTAACTTAAAATATAAAATAAGCATAATCCGGAGTAATGCCCTTATGCTCAATCACTTGATCTCTTGCTCATCGCTTAAAGATGGGACAGAATGGGGGGTGAGCTTAAAGCTCGTGGGTAACAATTTTATAACTAGTAACAAGCAAAACCATTGAAAAATTCACAATGCATCATGAAACACATATTTCCACATTCTTAATTTATCAAACACTTTATAAGCAACCGAAATCATGCATTCAACGAACTTGTCAACACATAAGCACATCAAAATGGTTTGGGAGGTCCATAAACAGAACGAGTTAACACATTCCCATGAAATGGTCCTATGTAGTCGTGAACAAAACGAACTAACATAATCTCACATAGTAGTTTTGTGTAGTTGTAAACATAAGAGAGTCCATAAAGGAGCTCCATGCCACTTACAGGCAGGCAGGAGAAGCCTTTAGTCAAAGTGCACTTATCATACAGAATGGACCAGACCAAACCCACATAACATGTATTTCATAACTTGTAAACTTGTTGTCCAAAATGGCACTTTTTCTAAAAAGTGATTTCATAGACATAGTAAAAAAAATTCATTTTCACTTTCTTTTCATAAATCGTCAACACAATATTCACATTCCAAACACATAGCACTTTTTCAAAGCATTCAAAGAGCAATAAATGCACATTTATAATACAATTGAAAAATATTTACTTTCTTTATTTTGAAGAAACATTAATGGCTTATTATTCAATTATAAAAATATAACCCACCTTGAATTCCTTGCTTAACAATTGCTCAAAGATGCCTCTCTTCTAGCTCCTCTTGTCTCTCCTCTTGATTTCCTTTAATATTGGCAAAAATCCCAACTCAATAGGAATCCAAATTGAGAACTCAAAAAGCACATTCACTAAAAATTGATTCTAGAATACTTA
>JAOQML010000195.1:14868518-14883659 GCA_027568935.1 Erythroxylum urbanii | reverse complement strand
AATTATGGAAACTAAAACCTAAAAGCTAAAATAAAATTAATTGAAACAAAATTACCAAATAAAAAACTTAATTCCCAAGAAGCACTTGTTTAGCGTCATTAATTTGACTTTCTGACTTCAACTTACTCCTTCATGATTTTAGAGATTAAACTCCTCCCCTTGGACAATACATAACTCTAACTAGGGATGTTAATGGAAAAAACGATTTCGTTTTAGAAATAATCTGGCCCAGCCAGTAGCCCAGCCGGGGCTGACCATAGTCGGCCCGTGGCTCGCCTGTAGTTCGGTCAACTCGGACCAAAAGTGGGTCGGGCTGGTTTTGTCATCTCCAACTCTAACAGGTTATTACTCATAATTTCTTGAACAATATCTGCTACTGCAAAATCAACCATATCAAGAAAGAAACAAGTATCATCGTATTCAAAAGAATGTCTCAAAAGCATTAGACATTTTGAAAGAAACCTCTTAATCTTCCACTCTTAACATTAATTTACCATCACTTACATTAATTACTGCCCTAACTGTGGCTTGATTGACCTATCATCTAACCATTCTAATATGACAAAATCACATAGGAATATGAAAATTTCAAATTTAACCAATACCTCTCTTATGATGCCTCTAGGGTGCTTAATTAACCTATCAGCTAACCATTCTTATTGGTTTTGGTAATTATCTTAATCCTAATCTCGTAAATAAATTAAAAGTCATTAAGTTAATGCTAGCCCCTAAGTTAGCTAATGCTTTTTTAATTGATAAACTGCGAATTAAGTAAGGGATTGTGAAACTCCTAGATCTTTAAGCTTCTTAGGTAGTTTTTTTCTAAAGGATGGCTGAGCACTCTTTACTAAGTGTTACTACGGACAGTTCATCTAACTTCCTTTTGTTCGATGATAGCTCCTTCAAAAATTTAGCATACTTTGGCATTTATAAAAGAGCCTCAATAAAATGTAATTCAGTATGCAATTGCTTAAAAAGTTTTAGGAACTTACCAAATTATTTGTCTATCCGATTCCTGTTTAGTTTCGTCGAATACATAATGGTAAGCTTGAACTCCTTTACTAACTTGGGTTGCTTTCATTCTCTATCTTCTTCTTTATCCTTTTTTTTTATCTTAGTCTTCTCCTCCTCATCTCTTTCCTTCCCACACTTAACTTCCTGTCACTTCTAAGACTGACTTATTTGACATGCTCCTTCGGGTTTGTCTACATATTGTTAGGTAAGCGTTTCTTACAAATCAGCTTTGTAAGTTATCCTATTTTATTCTACAAGTTATGGATAAAAGCCTCTTAGTTCCTTAGTGAAGATTCAGTAGCTTGAATCCAAAATTTAAATGCTTGAATAAATTTAGTTATGATATCTTCCAAGTTAGGCTTCTTCTTTTACAAAGGATGTTGTTGCTAAAATCTAGGTGGAGGGTTCTATCTTTGTTACCTCTAATTCTCCCAAGAAAGATTTAGTTAGTTCCTCCATCTTGAGTTCTAAGTGTTATTATATAGGTTATTTTACAGTCAAGGCTCATTTCTCATTTCGTCAACATGTTCAACAGGTTTTTTTGCAACACTAATTGCTTAACAATCTTGGCCTACATATCGTCTTCCACATAACTCACACAACATCATTTAAGCTGGTTACTATGCAATTGACAATCTAGTAACCTTTTTACTAAGAGCTCACACAACATCATTTAAGCTGGTTACTATGCAATTGACAATCTGGTAACCTTTTTACTAAGAGCTTTAACCTAAACCACCAAATTTGTTATTTAATCTTTTTTTTTCAAATTTAAAACTTGAATTTTGGGAGATGCACAAGTATCAGTAAGGGCATGTTGATGTTGTATTCTTCAAATTAACTTGCGACGTTATCTGAAGCTAACACGTGCAATGACACAAGCATGTACCATCAACATGGTCTTCTTGCTACTCAACAGCGGCATGTTCCCAACTAACACGAGCCTGTTTTTCAGGAAATACTCAATATGCCTTCAAAGTCTCCAATATGGCCATATTGAAGTTCTACACTCTATAACTCAATCAAAATAACTCCAAATTACTCCAAACTTATCCAAATTTGTTCCTTTGTACTCCAAGTGAGTGAATTAGACCTATAAACAGAATATGAATATCTTAAATACCAAAATCAATAAAAATACTCAAATAAACAAACAAAATGTATTAAATATGAGACTAAAAATATGACTAAAACACCACTTATCAAATATGCAAAGTTGAACCTGAAATAATTGAACACTTGTTTTATAATTTTAAGGTCTCTAAAGAGGTCTGGGAGGAAATTAAACACATATGTCAATTGGAGGTACAAGGCCATTCCTACATTGATACATTAAATGCGTTACGAGTTAATAAAAGACAAATCAAAGAAGACAGGATAATATCTGAAATAGATTTTGGATCGTGCATCTACTATCTATGGAAAGAATGCGATAAGAGATGCTCTGGGAGAATTGAGAAAAGTATGGCACAAATGACGCATGAGCTCATCATGTGGATAAAAAAGCAACTTATCACCCCTAGGAATGCCAGAAACATTAGTTACTAGTTAACAAATGTTTTAAGACCTTAGCAGAGGAACCATGTCATGGAAGGAGTGAATATTTGACATCCTCAAAAGGAAATTATAGACTTATGGAGAAGTACCAAAGAAAACAAAATGCGAAATGTCTAAAAAGGGACCTTAAAGTAAAATATCATAGTAAGCAAATCATAACCTTCAATTTCCATAATCCTTATAACTTTAAAGGTGTTAATTCAATACAAAAGAGCAAGATAACACTTATAGAGGCAAATCGATTACCAATTGGAGTAGAGGTTAACTTATCTGCAACATGAAAGCATATAAATGCAATACATCAAAGCAAAACTCTTAGTAAATCTCTAGTAGCAGCTGCTGAAGATCCTAGCAATTGACGTATCCTTAGGGATAACAATAGACTGGGCCGGCTTCTAATCGCCCAAGGTTCAACTCAAGGCTCGATCAACCCGAGCTTTTTTGCCATCCCTACGTATCCTACAGCACATGATTTGTTAGAAGATGAAGCAAACATGAAAGAGTTTCCAAAAGAGTATCTTAGCAAGGAGGAGACTAGAACTAAAGAAAGGACATTTGTCCATACGGGACTTCAGTCATCAGCAAAAGTGGGTCTACATAGGCCTTAGAATTTAGTTAATTTTTCACCCTTAATGGTGGTGTTAGAATATTCTCCTTAGTCAAATATGCCACTATAAGCTTGCAAGGAGCTCAATGTTTCTACGTTCTTGAATGAATTCGTTTAATTTCTCTCAAAAAAAGATAATTGAACCAGACAAATGTACGATTTAGATGCTCACGATTGTTAAATATGTGAGTGTAACGGATCAGGCTGCGATTTGAAAATCCAATCGTTTCTTGGCCTATCCAATGACAATAGCGAGAAGATTGGCACGTGCATGTCTCTCTCTTCAGATTATAACACTATCAAGCACAATTCAGAAAAATAAAAAAGAAAAATATATTCCCAATCGAGAGCCCTTCAGATGTTGACACGTGGACCCACTCCATATTATCATATGCAAACCTATTTATATTCCATTGTGTAATCGTCTTTATCGTCCGCTCTCCTTCCCCTCATGCCCTCTTTTTTTTTTAATCTGTTCACAGACACAAACCCGATCCGGAAATCAACCCAACCCGAGACACATACTTTCTCTTCTCTTCTCTTCCGCTCTTGTTGCGAAAGGGAAGTCTCGATGACCAATCTCATTTATATTGTTGTTATTCTGTCTTAGTTTTCCGGATTTCGAGAAACAAAGGAGGACGAGGATCTAGATTAGGCGAATCAGAGGTAGGGATTGGAAGGATGACGACGTCTTCGACTACCAGCGCCGTCTACATCCGCGTTATCCAGGACGTCATAAACAAGGTCCGCGAGGAGTTCCTCAATGGTGGGCCCGGAGAGAGTGTCCTCAACGAGCTCCAAGGAGTAACATTTCTCACCATTTCCTGGCTATTAAGGCTTTTGTTTTGCTTATATAGATTAGCGAATTGTTATATGTATGTTTTTGTGTGTTTGGATCTGATATGAATGCTAGGGTTTGAGATTTGTTGCGTTAATTCGACTGCATTTTGAATTTTGGTGTTAGACTTGGGAGATGAAGATGATGCAAGCGAGAGTTATATTGGGTCCAATTGACAGGTCTTCAGCTTCCAAAGCAGCAGATGTGGGACCCACTCCAGTCCACGACCTTAATGTGCCATACGAGGGAACCGAAGAATACGAGACTCCTACTGCAGAGATGCTTTTCCCTCCTGTGAGTTTTAGTCAGTCTTCATTAAGATTTTTCTTTGTTGTCTTGTCGGATTTTTGGATTGGATAGCCATGCAAATTTTCTTCCCGACGGAAGTATTTGTAGTCCATTTGTATGTAATTTGTTCTATGGTGTACTGAACTCCGTTGTCTGTGGATATCTGTATGTGTGTTTGAACTTGCAGACACCATTGCAAACTCCCATGCAGACGCCACTACCAGGTAGCATTCAGACGCCTTTAACTGGAAATGTGCAGACGCCTTTATCTGGAAGTGTGGACAGTTCTTCCATGTATAATCTTCCTACTGGATCTAGCAGCGGGTATCCAACCCCTGTAAGTGATACTGTTAGAAGTACTGGGGCAAAAGCTGGAAGGCCTAGTACATACATGGTATCACTGCCTACTCGTTTAAAAGTTTGCTCTGTCTGTGTGGAAATTATGGTCTTTTATGAATGGGGAAGGGTTAGGAAGTGGGATTGAAGGATTAGTAGATTATGGTGAAGCTTTTCACAGATTATATGTGCATACATATGGTAGTCGCTAATGTCCACTTTTCTTTACCTTTTTGTTTCCTACAGGAACCTCCATCTTCCTGGATGGATCAGAGGCCTCCTCTTGATGTCAACGTTGGTAAGTCTGATGTTTCATCACTAAGTCTGTTTTTCTTTCAGATTCTTTATGAATAATGGTATGCCTATAGCTTATGTGGAAGGGCGGGAAGAGTTGGACAGAGGAAACTCTCAACCTCTCACACAGGTGACTGCTTGTTTTTTATTTTGATGTTTATACTGCAGACTGAGGTCTAACTGAATGCTTTGGGGTAGGCCGTGAAAGCTCTAAAATTGAGGGATGGATGTGCCTTATTTTTTCAAAGTTTCCCTTACTTCAACTTATTAAAGATATTGTGCTTCTTTTTCTCTTTTGACAAAGAAAAATATAATTTTGCTTCAAGAATTGTTACCAATTTAAGATTGAACAAACTTCCAGGACTTCTTCACAATATCATCTGGTAAGCGAAAGCGTGAGGATTTGGCAGCACAGTATGGCAATGCGGGATTCATACCCCAACAGGATGGAGCTGCAGGTTCTACATTCGATGTTCTACAGGTGCAATTCTTGGTCTTTTGACGTATGTGTATGTCACACTGCTTTTGTAATTATATAAGCTTTCTTTTCACATCATAATCCTTGTGTTCTTTCCATTTTATGCATTTCCCTTACCAATTTTGTTCCTTAATTTTGTTTTTGCTCACATTTGTCAATATAGTGAGATACCTTATGCTTAATTTTGGTCACTGCTTTCATTCCTCAGTTGTTGGATGCACGTGTGAGGGATTTTTCTTCATAATAGCCTTCTGACCAGGGGGTCTCTGGGTGTGTTAGAGTTGAAGCAACTTTGATCACTCCTATACCTTGTGGTTTTATCATTTCATAAAGTATGATGCATGAGATTGGTTTATTTGTGTCTATTAGCGGAGATTTTTCACGTTAGGCATCATGCCAAAAAGTGTGAAGATAACTATTTACAGGTTGAGTAAAGTAACAAGAATTAATCTTGTCAAATGTTGCATTGTGCTAGTTTTGGTAACTTGACAGGCATTGGGAGCAGGAAATGCAGATAATTACTTCATTTTAGGGATGCCAATCTACCTCTCTTCCCTTTCAGCCACCTTTGAAGTTGTTGGTTGTAATTATTTTTTCTGGGAATGTCAATTATTGATGGCATCAGTTATGAGTTGTATATTCTTGGAAGGCCAGTTGTTAACATAGGATGATATCCAGCGAATTTAAAAATTGCAGGTGACATTTACAATACAAATTGTTATGCTTCAATTACCTTCTGAAGTCAATATTGCATCCTTTTCTCTTATTTGAAACATGAGTTCTAGTTTTGGACATAATTAAGAGGGCTGTCCAAATGTGACCTGTTATATGTTTGTGTATGACTGATATAATGAAATTGAGGCATTGAATGGGGGCATTGTTTACGATTACTGAAGTGGAATAACTATTATGCAAGCAGATTATACCATAACCTTCCTGCTGGTATGGATGTAGCTTCAAGTTACAATTTCCAATAAAAATTTTAGATATGATCTTTATTGTGAAGAATTGATGATCATCTTGTTAAGCATTATTCATTCAGGTCCTCTGTTTAAGTTGAGGATTATGGTATAAATTTAACGTGAATACTGTTTGTAGTTTATAGGCATTTGTAATTTCTTATTCTGTGTTATATATTGCTGGAGTAAAAAATAGTTATTGGTGCCTGCATCATTACTGAATTGTTAAGTTTTTGTTCAGTTATTTTTTTCAAAAGACGTCCTTAATCTGAGAAACTATATACTATTAAAAAATTTTCAGGTAAGCCAAGGGAATGACACTAGTTGTGGCATGATTACTAGTGATAGAGAGAGATTAACAAATGTGGCAAGGTCATCTTCAAAAATTCCTCAATTTGATGGGCCCATTCCTGATCCTTATGATGATGTGCTTTCAACTCCTAATGTTAGTATTCACCTACTTGTGGTTTTAAAAAAAATGATGTAGCTGAACATGTATTTGTTCTTTATTGGTTTGCAGGTATAAATATTAACAATTGATATTCGTCACTGTTGATGCCAGTAGGATTTTAGTTTTTTCTTGCTCCATAAGTGAAAGCCAACCATTATACCTCCTACCAATGCAAGGGTTAGGATTTGTCAGTAGATGCCTATTGTGCCAACTTATCCTGATCTGTAACCAGGGAGAAGAAAAAATGTTGCCACTTTGCCCCTTTGACACACTAGATGTACTACATAATGATGACCTTATGATACTTTTGATGTAGGACAAATAGAAGAATTATTAACTAGTAGCTAAAAACACAAAATTAGGAAGTATGACTGATATTAGGCCGCGGCAATATCAAGTTTCAAGTTTGGGTTTAGGCTAAGAATCTAGAATTTCAGATTTTGTATAGCTGAAAATTTAAGGTTTGATTGCTGGAAATTTAGGTTTAGGATTTTAGGATTTTAGTTTTGATACGGCTGGAATGTAGGTTTGACATGGCTAGAATGTAGGTTTAAGAAGGCTGGAATTTGAGTTAGGGTTGCTGGAATTTAGTGGACACCAAGAATAGATAGGTAGGAAACTAGGAATCACTCCTAGGGTCTAAGAATCACTCTTAAAAGAAAAAATCACACCTTCTAGTTGAAAACTCAAAGTTGTGGAAAAATCCAAACTGCTTTTTATTGATGAAAGTCTGAGTACATATATATAGAGTTCTTAAAATCTTTATTTTAATAGGAAAAGTATTTCTATTTTAAATCTTATTATAGTAGAAATTTTATAAGTCCTAAACAACTAGAATATCATATCTAAAGTAGTATAACATAATACTACTACTTCCTATCTAATTAGGAATTATAATACAATACGAATTTTAGCCTTTATCTTTGATGTCAATTCAATTTCCAATTTTCATCCCACCAAATTAAAGCTTTTGATTGATTAATTTTTCCTCTTATTTTTCTTATAGACTTTAAGTTCTTTTGCATCAATTTTGATGGCAGTCTGAAGTTAGAACCCCCATCCCAATCATTAAGTTGGGGTCTCCACTAGGTTGGGTATTGGGTTTGGTCTTTTATTGACTCTAGAGGGGCTCCAAGAAAGGAAAAAGAAGTTGATTTTATGATCAATTTCAAATGTTGACATTATACTCTTGTAAACACACGTTGATAGAATGTAACTTCTATAAGCACTTATCAAGAGAGCTGTATACTCATTTTCTGTGATCTGCTCTTGACCTTTTTGCCTTTTGTTTGTTAAACAAAGGAGTGACATGTGAATTCACTCTGTCTTAATCACTACCAAAAATTTTCTACTCTAGTTCACTGTATATTTAGATACTTTATTGCGTCCTAAAAAAGAAAAATTTAGGCAATAATTCAACTGATATCTCTTCCCAATATGCAGTAATTCTTCTGCTGATTTCTCTTCCCAATATGCTGATAAAATGAGGGTTTTTCATCTCAATACCTGCTCTCGTAGGAGGGAACCCTTTGTGTCTAGGTATTGGTTGAGTAGGGCGTTGTTGGGAGGGTATGACCAATTCATGTTGAAATGTTTTCATATGAAATGCTTCATTGTATTAGGCTTTACTTGTTTTTGGGAAGTAGAATATGAATTTTATCAGGGTATTGCCTTCTATTTAACTTTTTCTGTTTTTATTTAAAGATCTACAATTATCAAGGAGTTGTCAGTGAAGATTACAATATAGCAAATACTCCAGCTCCTGGTAAGTTAGGTGAAATATCTACCAAGGTTTAAATTCTCTCTGAGTGTGCTTGTTTGTTTGTGTATATGTAGATTGGGGATGTTCCTATTGTGCTTCTACTTCGTATATGTCATTGCATACAGTGTGAGTGTGTGCTTGCACGTGCACTTCTGCACATATTTTATCTGTCTGCGTGTATGATGATGTCCCATCTATTTTCCGCTTGGTATTATCCTCTTGACTAGAGCTACAGGCCAGCACTCCAGCTGTTGTCCCCCAAAATGATATTGGAGATGATGATGAGCCACTTAATGAAGACGATGATGATGATGATCTGGATGATGTCAGCCAAGGGGAGGAGCTGAACACTCAGCATTTGATTTTGGCTCAATTTGATAAGGTACTGTTTTGCTCCTTGTTTTGGATACTATCAATCATTTAACATTAAGAAAATATGACTCAACCTAACATTAAAAACTTGCTTGGATAGGTGACTCGTACCAAGAGCAGGTGGAAATGCACTCTCAAGGATGGAATTATGCATATAAACAATAAGGATATTCTCTTCAATAAGGTTGTTCTGGATCAAATGATGGATTGTTTGTTCAGCCTATGATGGAATACATTTATTAATGAAACTGAATCCTCATTTCTTTCCCTGAATATCTGCAGGCAACAGGAGAATTTGACTTCTGATTTTGTTAAGATGTCAGTTTGCTATCAACTAGGCATTTGTTTAAAGAGTAAAACTGAGGTATCATAGGGTGTTGACCTTATTTCCCGATGATGTTTAAGTGAATGGGGATGAATGATATGGTTGAACTAAGAACCTAGGGGGATGCGGTTGAATATATCCTGTATGTACATAACGGAAGAGTTTTTATGGCCTCAATACTATGAATGGCTACTTGAGTTAAAATTGTACAATCCTAAAATTTTTCTTCTAATTTCAATTATACTATAAACTTGGAAAATATTATCGATTAAAAGTCTGCATTGTTTGTTTAGTTACTAATGTTCAATTTTTGGGCTGTAGAAATTATTATGGGATGCAACTAATGTATATTTATATATTAGTTGCCTGTTGTGGTGTTTTTTTAAAAATACAAGATTTATGACAAAATTGTAGATTATCTTAAAGCACATAAAACATCTGGATATCCCCTTGAACTTTAAGACGGTTTCACATGCATGCATTTTTTCAGAAGTCATGGTTGATAAAAAGCTAAATTGAAGAAAGATCAAAGTATATTTCAGCTAACAGAATAAGAGTATTTATACAAATTGTCTTGAAAATGAAATAACGAATATAACTAACTTATGACTAACTATAACTAATTGCGACGTTGACCATATAATTCTAACACCCCTTTTTAAATTGGTGAGTATATATTGTGTAATCTTAGTTTGCTAAAAGTCTTAAAAAGCAGTCAAGGAAAGTCCTTTAGTGAAGTAGTTTTGGAAGAAACAAGAAGTAGCACAATGACATCATTTTGCAATTTTCGTAAATCACATGACAATCAATGTCAATATGTTTTGTGCGTTGGTGAAAATTTGGATTTTGTGCCAAGTATATTACAGACTGGTTGTCGCAAAAGAGTGGCGTTGGAGCTGTAGGAGACATTTGTAGTTCATTGAGTAGATAATGTAACCATTGCACTTCACATGTGGTAGTTGCTAGTGCTCTATATTCTGCTTTTGAAGAGCTGCAGCTGACTGTGTTTTGTTTCTTTGGTTTTCTAAGAAATTAAGGAAGAGCCAAGAAACACACAATATCCTGTGATGGATCTCCTAGTGTCTAGACAAGTGCCCCAGTCCTAATCTGAGAAAGCTTTGAGTTTAATTTCACTGTCAGAAGAGAAGAAAAGACCATGTCTTATGGTTCCCTTTAGATACTATAACACTCTGTGAGCAGTAGCCAAGTGATTTGATGTAGGAGAATCAAGAAATTGGGTTAACTATTGTACAACAAATGTGATGTGAGTCAAGTTATAGTCAAATATTAGAGCTTGCCAATTAACTTTTTGAATTGAGTAACATCTCCTAATTTCTCTCTTGCATCCTTTGTAAGCTTCGTCTCTGGTAAAATGGGCGTTGGTATTAGTTTTGAATCTAGGAACTGAGTCTCTTTGAGCAAGTCCAATGTGTACTTCTTCTGACATATATTTATTCCTTGTGCTGTTTTGCGACTTCCAAGTACAAGAAAAAACTTTAGTTCACCCAAATCTTTAATTGTAAAAGCATCATGTAAATATTGTTTGATATTGCAAATTGCTACCAAGTCATCACTAGCCACTATAACATCATCCACATAGACTAAACGTGCCATGAAACCCTCACTTCCAATCTTGAGAAACAAAGTCTAATCTGATGTAACTTGTTTGAAGCCATATTGGAGTAAAGCTGAGTCAATTTAACATTCCATTGGCGACTTGTCTTAGTCCATAAAGAGATTTAACCAATTTGCAAACTTTGCTTCTGTTTCCTTCATAGCCTTTAGGAAGCTGCATATAAACTTCTTCATCAAGGTCCCTATGAAGAAAAGCATTGTTGATGTCAAGTTGATGTAAGTGCCATCCATTGATTGCTGTTAATGCAAGGAGAAGGCAAACTGTTGTCATTTTAGCCACTGGACTAAAAGTATCCAAAAAATCAATGCCTTCTTGTTGTGTGTAGCCTTTAGCAACTAGTCGAGCCTTATATCTCTCCACTGAGCCATCTGCTTTCTGTTTGACCTTGAAGACCCACTTACATCCAATTTCCTTCTTTCCTTTTGGCAAATCAACCAGCACCTAGGTGTTATTTTGCTGTAGAGCCTCTATTTCTGCTTGCATTGCTTATCTCCAATGTTCATCTTGAACAACTTGTTCATAGGTTTGTGGCTCTTGGTCTTGAGCAACTGCAGCTGCAAATGCATAATGCTTAGGAGTTAGTTTGGAATGAGAAAAAATAGTGGAAAGTTGGTGAGGACTTGTTCTTTGAGTAGCCATGCATTTGTAATCAGTTAGGTACTGTGACTTTGACTTTGGTCTGTTGCTTCTTCTCAAGCTTTGATTTGGATGTTGTTAAAGTTGAATGTGTGGTTGAGTGTAAATGTGATTCTCAGGTTGAGAATGAGCAGCTAGAGGAACAACTTCTGTTGTGCTTGAAATAGGATATGATAAAGTGCCATTCATTTCTGGTAATAGTGTAATAGCATAAATAGGTGGAATGTCATCAAATGATGACTGAACTGATGATGAAGGTAGAACTAAGTGATCATTGTGTATCGAATCAGAAATTTGCATATCAGTAGCTAGTGTGGAAAAAGGAAATATGTGTTCATAAAAAGAGACATCTTGAGAAATAAAAATCTTTTGAGATTTAAGATCAAAAAGTTTAAAGCCTTAACACATGGAGAAAAACTAAAGAAAACAACTTTGATGCTCTTGGAATAAAACTTGTTTTTAATGTGAGAATGATTAGAAGCAAAAGCAAGGTAGCCAAAGACTTTCAAAATATCTAAATTTGGTGCTATAGAATATAGTGCATCAAAAGGTGTATATTATTAAGGACAGAAGTAGGTAATCTATTAATAAAAAAAATGGCATGCAAAACACATTCACGCTAGAAAGATATAGATAACTTAGCCTAAAATTTTAATGCTCTTGCCACATTTAAAATGTGCTAATGCATCCTTTCCACAACACTGTTTTGTTGAGGAGTCTTAACACAGGATGTCTGATGAATTATGCCTTGTGATTCATAAAAAGCTGGAACATTAAATTCTTGCCTATTATCACTTCAGACACACTTGACAACACTGTTAAATTGAGTAGAAACATAAGCAATGAAGTTTTGCATAATTGTACATGTTTCAAATTTACGTTTCATTAGGAATATCCAAGTAAATCTACTAAAGTCATCTAAAATAGTGAGAAAATACCTATGCTCCTTAAACGTATGAGCATAGTTGTATCTCCAAATGTCAACATGAATCAAATCAAAAATGGCATTGCTAACAGATATGCGAGTAGGAAATGGTAATCACTTCTATTTTGACATGTAGTATTAAGGACAAAAGTAGGTAATCTATTAATCAAGAAAATGGCATGCAAAACATATTCACCCCAGAAAGATATAGGTAACTTAGCTTGAAATATTAATGATCTTACTACATTTAAATTATGCTGATGCTTCCTTTCCAAAACACTGTTTTGTTGAGGAGTCTTAACATAGGATGTCTGATAAACTATGCCTTGTGATTCATAAAAAGCTGGAACATTAAATTCTTGCCCATTATCACTTTAGACACACTTAACAGCATGGTTAAATTGAGTAGAAACATAAGCAATGAAGTTTTGCATTATTGTACGTGCTTCAAATTTATGTTTCATTAGGAATATCCAAGTAAATCTACTAAAGTCATCTACAATAGTGAGAAAATACCTATGCCCCTTAAATATAAGAGCATAGTTGTCTCCCCAAATGTCAACATGAATTAAATAAAAAATGGCATTGCTAACAGACGTACTAGTAGGAAATGGTAATCGCTTCTATTTTGACATATGACATATCTCACAAGGTTCAACATTAGAAATAGAAGGAACTAACAATTTTGATCGAGAAAAAAAAGGATGGCCTAGCCTAGTATGCCATAGTAATGAAGTTTCTTTATTACAAGTAACAAAATTAACAATAGTTGCGTGTGAATTAGGTAAAACAACAGTGGAATTCAACTTGTATAACCCTTGGGAATGCTCAGCAACCCCAATCATCTTCCGTGGTTGAATGCTCCGGATTATACAATGAGAGGATAAGATAATTATACAGTAAGAAAGATCATGAGCTAATTTACTAATAGACATAAGATTAAAGGTAAAATCTGGCACATATAAAACATCTAGGAGTTTTAGAGATTTTCTCAAATAAACAGTGCCAGTGAGTAACTCGAACCCTGCATTTGTTTGGGAGAGTTACATAAACATTGTGAACCAATTTTTAAGAATGAAAAATGCTAAAGAACAAGCTCTATGGTTTGTAGCACCAGTATCAATAATCCAATCACTGCAATTAGAATGATTGTTAGTAGAAATGTTTAAAGAAATATGTGGGTCAATCTTATAGTTTGAAGGAATCAAACCTGAGGTCTTCTTTAACTATATATGAGTCAGTAAAGTCACTGTATTAACATGATGAGAAGTAGACAGAAGCCATTGTAGCAGTTGTATCAACTAATCATACTTGTCCTTAGTAAACTAAAACGTAGAAGCTTGATCCTTTGAAGTCTCGGAGTGATGAGGAACACCAGGTTGATAACTAGTATCATTAGTTTCCACAACATTAACATAAACTCGATTTGAAGGCTTCTTGGAATTCTTCATATTGGTAGGATACTTGTGCTTCTTATAGCACCTGTTAATGGTATGACCCTCCATTCCACAATGTATGCATATAGGTGGTGTGGAATTGTTAAAGAACTTTCTTTGTGCAAAAACATTAGTACTTTTAACAGCCAAGGCACTGATGTCGGAGGCCAAAGGTCTTTCTTGTTGAATAACCAAAGAGAATGCCTTATTCAAAGAAGTCAATGGATCCATCAATAGAATTTGTGATTTCACAGTCGAATAGGTTTCATTTAGTCCCTTAATAAAAACCATGACCTGATCATTTTCATGAAATTCCCCAATGTTCTTGGAGAGACCACATGAACATTGAGGAGCACAAGAACAGGATGGGATAGGACGCAAGAAATGCAATTCATCCCACAAGATGTTCAGCTTAGTGAAGTACTTATGTATAGAAAGAATTCCTTGTTGAGAAGTATAAATTTCAAGTTGAAGATCACATATACGAAAAGAGTTGCTTTAAGAAAATATAGCTTTGAGATCATTCCACATGTCACATGCAGAATCCAACCAAATAGTAGACTGCGCAATAGAAGGTGAGACAGAATGAATGAGCCAAGAAATTACCAAATTGTTGCATCTTTCCCAAGGAACAAATAAAGGATTTGTGCGAGCAGGTTGCAGAATTGATCTATTTACAAAGCTGAATTTGTTCTTAGATAGAAGTGACATCTTTATGGCTCTTTGCCATTGATGATAATTTGGTTTAGTGAGAATCGAAAAAACAAGAACAAGAGTTGGATTCTTGTTCGCATGAAGATAATAAGGACTAGAAGGATTTTCTTCTAGCTTTTGAGTTAAACCAAAAGTATGATTAGCGTTCCAGGCATTGAGATTAGCCATAGAATCAAACCTTAATTAAAGAAAGAAGAGACAAAGAACAGGGATAAGAAACTATAAATTTGTGAGAAAACTTGGAAACTTAGAAAGAATCCAGAAATACTAGAGAAGTGGAAGAATTCAGCTCTGATATCATGATAGAAAGCTAAATTGAAGAAAGATCAAAGTATATTTCAGCTAACAGAATAAGATTATTTATACAAATTGTCTTGAAAATGAAATAACGAGTATGACTAACTTATGACTTGGTTCTGCCGGATTCTGACGAGGCTGCATGTTGCCGTTTGGATCCATGGAATCAACTGTTGAACACAAGAAGTCTGGCTTGAGGATTCCTGCAAAACAAAG
>JAOQML010000195.1:14854700-14868418 GCA_027568935.1 Erythroxylum urbanii | reverse complement strand
TTGATTAATAACAAATAGGGGGAGAAAAGAAGAAGAAAAGGGGGAGACAAGATTAGAGAGAAGAAGAAAAAAAGGGGGAGACAAGATTAGAGAGAAGAAGAAAAAAAAGGGGAGACAAGATTAAAAGAAGAGGAGAAAAAGAAGAAGAAAAACAGAAGAAAGAAGATAAGTAGATGATAGCATGCACATATATATTTTTTAGTTATTGTCTTCTTATTCTTTGCTTATTCTCTATTTATTTTCGTCTTATTCATTTGTTATTTTCTTATTCATCAATTGAATAAAAATTCATTCATTTTGATTTTTTCTAAAATTATGATTATTTGTTATCATAAAAAAGGGGGAGATTGTTAAATCAAAAAGACTTTACGATGATTGATTTTGATGACAATCAAATAATAATGATAGAAACAAATGAAATTTTTTAACAAGTGTGTTAAGTGTGCAAACAAAGTATAGAACACAGATGCAAAAGAAAACGAAGATGCAAACGCAGATGTAAAGTCAATATAGACGCAAAGTCAAAATATAGACGCAAACACAACGCAGACGCAGACGCAGACGCGGAGTCGACGCGGAGTCAAAATACAGACGCAGACGTAAAAGTCAAACATAAATGTAAATACACACTGACGCAAACACGGAAACAAAATGCAGACGTAGACGTGGAAATCAAAACATAGACGCAGACTTAAAGACATAGATGATATCATGAAGATACACTAGCATGCTAAACAGTTATTTAGTTAGAGTTAGTTACAGAACTCAACTAAACAAGCGGTTATCAAGAATCAAGAAGCGATTATCAAGAAGCAGTTAGAGACGAAGACTATAAATACTAGTCGTAGTCGAAGATGTTACATTCTTAGATAAATTAGAAAATTAGACACTCTTAGAGAAAAATCTTACGATTCAGAAAAGAGAAATTCTGCAGTGCGATACGAAGAGAACTAACATTACTGTAACAAAAGCTCACAATCTTTTTCTAGTGAGAGAAAGAAATGGCTGAGAGCCTAGAGAGGCTAAGATAGCTAAAAGAATAATTTGTAAGAGACCTGAAGAGGCTCTGGAAGGGAAGAAAGAATACTTGTAATTGTTTGAAGTATAGTGGAACACTCAGACGAGCTCTATGGACTGGACGTAGCCTACAGCTTGGGGTGAACCAGTATAAAAATCGCAGTGTCTATCTTTTACTCTTTACTTCAGTTTATTTTGTTGTTAAACAAATTATAAAGAAGTTGCTTGCGATTTAACTACGTAATAATTTTGTGATATCTTTTTAACAAGAAAAAGAAGTTCTTAGCCAGATTCTATCTTCAAGAAAAAGGATACACCATTCAACCCCCCTCCTTCTTGTGTATCGAGTTTCTTATACATAAAGTTTATACTAACGTGTGATTTACTTCAGTCTATCTATCTTTTTCCTAGTTTTGTTAAAAGAGGACAAAAGAAATGGACAAATTCACATACAAAAGCAACGGTCAGTTAAAGGAAACTCTCTCGGCAAGCGTCAAGTAAGGCCCAGTGGTTTCGAGCACTGAAAATTATTATTTTCTGAATGCCAATTACCTCATAACAGTTGCGTTACAAAACATCCTCCTTACAAATTCAATTCAAAATTATTGTTTTAATTCAATCCAAAATTACTGTTCTCTACTTTCAATTCTTTTTTGAAGAACTCTAATCCAATTTATGTTCAATGGAGCAGATTACATATATCTTAATCTTATAACTTCTTATTTTCTTTGAAAACTAAAATAGTATACTGATCAACTAAGAAGGTAACAATGTTACAAGGAGTTCAGGAGTCTCCAAGCTAAGATTTCCACTAAAAAGCTATTTAAGAAACAAAACCAAAAGCTTACAACCAGATGGGAGGAGAATGCAGCTTCCTTTCCAGCTTCACCCCCCTCTTGCGATAATCCAGATAGATTTCTCCAAGTTGATTATCTCAACTCAATACCAACCAATGACAATGAATTCTTGATGTCAGTTCAGTTAAGCAATTCCTCTTTATAACATTTGGCTGAAAACTGGTGCATGTGGAGTTCGTGGCACCTCTAATCTTAGACGACTCTTGAAATCTGTCTTCTATTTAGCCTTAATGAATGATAAATGATAGTAGTGCCTTATGAGCTCAGGGGAATACCGAAGAAAGATCTGCAATAGTAGTCTAAGCCTCCAGCTTTGTTTTAGTTTAGGCTCTAAGCCTGGACTAATCCGTGGCTAATGTTTATATGTGTAGTATCGCCCACTCTGTTATCCTAATCATAACATTCCTGATGAATACATTAACTTCCAGTTCCATGCCTATGAAAACTCTTTTCGGCCCATATAGCATAAACTAGATAACTAATAGTCTATGAGTGTAAACTCTAGTTTTAACCAACCTTAAGACATAGATTACTAATCTATTACTTACTCTTAAGAAGCTTTGTCACATTTCACGTTGAATAGCCTCTGGAGTAGTTTCCTAGTCCCACTGATGAAGTAACAATTGAAAAATAGTTGCTCAATTGACTCCTCTTTATTACAAAATTCATATAACTTGTTAGAAACTAAGAGAGAGGAAGAGATGCTCCCACTTCTCTCTGTTCCCTAGCCATGCTTCACCTTCCTCTTCTTGCTACCATTAACCTTCTGCACTTTCCCCCTCCACCACAACTTTGCTTCCCATTCTTCTTTGTTCTTTCTCTTGTAAAACCTCAACCATCAACAATTCCCAATCTCAGATCCCCAACCTAATCTCCCATTTTCTCTACTCCCACTTTCTTTCCTCTACAGACTTTTGTTCCACCCTTCCTGCTGCTGGGGTAAATTAGTCATTCAGCTTAACTTTTTTTCCCTATTTGGTAGCTGCTTTTCAAACCTTTTCCTGACACTGCACTATCCTCCCTTATCCTCACTTCAACCATGTCTGTCCCCCTCCTCTATCCAACCTCACCCTCTGATTTTCTACCTCTACCCTCCCAACCTTCCCAACCCTTGCCTGCCCCCTTGCTTTAGGGAAAGGTCTCCTTCTCTCCTCCAAATCTCAAGCCTACATCCACGCTCCCGAAAAAGGTCTCCTCCTCTCCTCTAGCTGTCAAAAAGAGTTGGAAGCAAGTAATAGATGATGAAGGGGACACTGCCCTGCACTACTCCCCTCCGAAAGAAGACCAAGGTAGATACATTATTGTGCCTAAAGTGGAAGTTTTACAAGAAGGTGCATGTTCATGGGAGTCCTCTCTGGTGGGATTCTTTTTGGAGAGAAGACCCCCTTTTCTAATGCTGCAAAAATGGGCATTCAATGCTTGGAAAACTAAGGGTCTGTTATAGAGACTGCTAGTTGATAAAAACTTAGCTTTATTCATCTTTTCCTCTAAAGCGCAAGCTGTTAAGGTTATGGAAGAAGGTCCTTGGCATGTGATGAATATGCCTATGTTCCTCCAAACTTAGTAGCTGGGATTTCACCCAGAAACAGAAAAACCCAAGTCAGTACCATTGTGGGTTAATCTGTGTAATGTTCCCTTGGAATATTAGACTAATAAAGGTCTTAGTATGATAGCAAGTTATCTAGGACAGCCACTATGCATGGAAGAGAACATTGCCAAAAGGAAAAGGCGTGGCTATGCTCGATTATGTATACTATGGATATTTCTAAGGAATTGCTTGAACATATTCCCATCTTGAGGTTAGGCTTTAATGGCTCATCATATGAAGATACTATCCTTGTGGACTATCAATGGAAGCCTTCCTTAAAGTTACAAAGGAAAAGATGGGTTCTGACGGGGAAAAGATTCAAGGAAGGGAGCTACAAGGAATTAATGGGTCTAGACCTATGTGATAATGAAGGAGCTGTTGTGCAAGAAACATGCCAATATGGGACACCAGAAGAGTCAGTCTTGACTAAAAAAAATAGATGGTTGAAGATGGTAATGTGGAGTTGGAACATGTACAAAATTCTGAAGCATCCCCTGACCTGGTTGCAGACCTCCAACAAAAGCATAATGTTGTTACAAGCTCTATAGCATAAGTTGCTAAAGGGAAGCTAGTGGATCTGGGGGATGATATGGAGGCAACATCATCTTCTTCAACTTTGGCTACTGCAGATGAGAAAGGGAATGTTGAACCTTTTACCAGTGTTAAAAGGCAGAAGGTGGCTAGGAGCAAAGGCCTAAGCTCCAAACCCTCTACATCATGATAGTAATTTGGAATGTTAGGGGCCTTAATTGCCCCAAAAAAGCTCATAGCCTTAAAGGATTTTTTGGCTAAGGAAAAGATTTCAGTTTTTGCTATTTTAGAAATAAAAATCAAATTGGAAAACGTTAAAAATCTTAAACATCTTAGGAATAGGTGGCAGTTCCACACTAATCATCAAGCTCATGTTTTTGGTCAAATTATTATTGGGTTTGATCCTCGAATAGTTGATATTCAGGTATTGGAAGTGGAGACATAAGTTATGCACATGAAATGGAATTTTGTTGGGCACAATTCTTCCTTTTTTGCATCCGTAGTGTATGGTCTCAACCATGTATTTCAAAGAAAGGAGCTTTGGGCGAGTTTACTGAGGTTCCAAGGAAAGGTGGTAGGTCCTTGGCTTATTTTGGGAGATTTTAATTCTATGCTTTATAGAACGGAAGCAGAAGGTCATTTTTCCTTAAGAAATGAATCAGGTAACTTCAAGGAGTGTGTTGATCAGTTAGGAGTTCTTGACCTTAAGGCCACTAGACATCTTTTCTCCTGGAGTAATAAGCAGTCTAATGGTTGGGCAGTTCGAAAGAAGCTAGATCGAGTTATGGTCAATCAAGCATGGTTATAGGCTTTCTCAGAAAGTAAAACCTCCTTTCTAGACCTTATGTTTTTGGACCATACCTCAATGTTTATGGGGGACACGTTCCTAAAGGAGAAGCGTTTCCATCCTTTTAGATTTAACAACTACTTGGTGAATGTGGAAGGATTTCAGAACTATGTTAGGGACGGAACAACAACTACTGTTATTGGAACCTCTTCAATTCCAATGTATCCAAAAGCTGAAACTACTCAGAGAGGCTCTAAAGACTCTAAAGAATCAGACAGGGGAGAGCACTTTTCGGTTATTTCTATAGCCAGGGATAACCTATCCCAACTTTAGCTTAATCTCTCCCTTAACTCAGGGGATAGTGTCCTTTTATCTCAAGAGAAATAATCCTTGTCTGCCTATTTGCAAGCTCTAAACAATCATGCAAGTATTATGGAGCAGAGGGCTAAGGTGAAGTGGCTTAAAGAAGGAGATAGGAATACTAAATTCTTCTTCAACTCAATTATTTCCAAGGGGAACTATAATTCTATAAAGGAGATTACTATACCAGATGGGAGGAAGTTAAGCAAGCATGAGGATTTATTGACAGAAGTTGAGAACTATTTCAAAGACTTCTGTGTCTCTCAGAATGTTATTGTGAATACTCAGTTCTTATACACTCTTATCCGTAATAGGCTCTCAAATGCAGTGAAGGTTTTACTAACTAGAACAATGGAAGTCTCGGAGATACAAAGGGTAGTCTTCCAAATGAATACTAAAAAAGCTCCTAGACCTGATGGTTTCAATGGATTCTTTTATTAGAAAGCATGGTCTGAGGTTGATCCTATGGTGACAACAGCTGTTAAAGAGTTATTTTCTATAGGAACTCTTTTAAAGGAGATTAAAAAAACCTACCTCTGCCTAATCCCTAAACTAAGCAACCCTGTATCATTAGAGGACTATAGACCTATTGCTTGCTCTAACTTCATTTATAAAGTGATTGCAAAGATTATTGCTAATAGATTGAAATCTGTTTTGAGGTCATTGATTAGTGATAATCAAAGTGCTTTCTTACAGGGCAAACAAATTGGAGATAATGTATCCATCGTACAAGAATTGCTTAGAAGTTACTCGAGGAAGAAATCTCCACATAATTTTGGTTTTAAGATTTATTTCAAGAAGGCTTTTGACAGTGTAGAATGGAATTTTATGTTACAGCTACTAGAAGTGATGGGGTTTCCGAGGGTGTTCATCAAATGGGTAGAAGGCTGCATTACTTCTCCCTCCTATGCTATTTTGGTTAATGGATCTCCTACTAAAATTTTTCATAGGCATAGAGGACTCAGACAAGGTGATCCTATGTCTCCCTATCTATTCATTTTATGTATGGAAGCTCTAATTTCTCTATCAAAGCACAATATTACCAAGGGTTCAGGTTTCAATCACCATAGCCGATGTAAGAAACGTTCTTTAGTTAATCTATACTTTGTAGATGATCTTTTCCTATTCTCTAAGGCTGATGAGGTTTCTATCAAAATTCTTATAACTTCTTTGAACTTATTCAGCTCTATATCTGGCTTTACTATTAACTATAGCAAAAGCCACTTTGTTCTTTGGAAAAGTGCAGACCACTTGGGAGGTTTTGTTTCATCCTTATCTAGTATGCTAAAGACTCATACAACTCTATCCTGTCTAGACCTGCCAATTACTTCTAAAAGGATATAGTTTTGGAAATGCTACCACTTAATGAAAAAATTCAGAAGAGATTGTCCTCTTAGACTAACCGTACTCTAACCTTTGGGGGAAGGTTACAATTGGTCAACACTATTCTTAACTTAATGCACGTCTATTGTTCCTCAAATATGGTATTGGCCAAGGGAGTTATCAAATCATTAGAAAAGCTTATGAGGAACTTTATATGGGGAGGTGGTGCTTTAAATAAGGGGTATGCTAAGGTCAAATGGGTTGATTTTTGCAAACCTAAAAGGAAGGGAGGACTTGGGATTATTCCTACAAGGTTATCTAATAAAGCCCTCTTGATGAAGAAATTCTGGTCTATATTGCAAGGAGACAATACTTTATGGGTCAACTGGCTTCATGCCTATGTCCTAAAAGATCAAAGTTTACAGTTTATAAACCCTAAGTCCTCCCACTCTTGGTTTCTATCCCAACTACTAAAGATTAGGGAGAATCTGACTTTTGAAATCTCTTACAAGGAAGGAGATGGGGAGAAGGCCAGCTTTTAGTACGATAATTGGTCAGAAAATGGTCCCTAATCAGATTGTAGTTCAGCTCTTATGTCATATCCCTTTGAATGCAAAGGTTAAGATTTTTATTAGGGAGGGTCAATGGAAGGAATTCCTAGCAGGAATTTTTCAACTATCTTACCCCCTAACCTATTAATCCCTAACCAATACATTTGGAGGAATCACCCATAAGGTTTGTTCACAACAAAAACTTGCAGGGAATGGTTGTTCCAGAGGAATACCAAGGTGGATTAGTATAAGATTATATGGCATAAAGAGCTACAACCGAGCCATTCCTTTATCCTATGGCTTACTATTCAAAACAAGCTTAACATTATAGATAGGCTCTCTTTTCTGCATTCAAGAGCAGATTGTGTCCTGTGTAATTCAGGACAGGAAAGTAGGGATCATTTATTTTTCGAGTGCCCTTTCTCGGAAGACATTTGGTCTTTGATAAAACATAAATGTCTTTGGCCCTTAAGCACTACTCAATTCTCAGGGATTATACAATGGTTCATCAGGCTACGGTCTAATTCTTAATCTCATTCCCTAATCAACCTAATTTCCTTCGTGACTTGCATTAAGGAAATTTTGGCAGAAAGAAACATGCGAAGATTCCACTCTGCTAGCAGAACTTCACAACAAGTCCGAGTATGCATCTTTAGTAAAGTTAGAGAACAAATTATCTCCTCTAATTCTATCAAGGATTGCTCACTCCAAATTGCAAATGAATGGGGATTATAAAGAAACATGTTATGTAAGTAGGGAATAAGGAAAAATGCATAGATAACAGAACAATACCTCCTTCAAGATCATGGATAAGGGCCTATTGTTTAGCTTTTAACAAGGAAAGAACACTTACCTGTAGAAATGAAGTGGCTTCTAAGAAATGTTTCTTCCTTGTTGTGATTTGCTTGAAGATTCTCTGTTGTACTTGGGTCCTTGAAAATTGAAAAGTAGTTAATTCTTTGTGTAAACCATTTTTTACAAAGGAAAATGTCATACAGAGTCGAATTACCTGGGTGGTGGATCTGAGCTTCACGGATGACACCAGAGCAGTATCTATTGAAAAAGGGAAACAAAAACCTTTTATGTCCTAATCGCGATTTGATATTGTAAACTTATATTAAACTAGGTTACCTGTGTTTATGTTCTCCTCCACGTAGTGTCGATCTATTCCGAGGAGATAAGCTTTTTAGATCGAGCTAGAGACTTACCATCACCTTTGTCCTCATTCCCAAATTGAGAACCTTCTAACATCTTTGAATGAAAGAATGAATTTGTTTTACCCTAATGGTTAAATGATCTCATCTTGTTTTGATTGTGTGGGACATCATATGGTCTCTATGGTTAGTGTTAGTGTGTTTTGCGTTTGTGCGACATTGTTTGCTCTTTTGTGTTAAAGTTAGGCTGTCTCACGTGAGAATCTTAAAGAACACTTACTTGCGGAAATGAAGTGGCTTCTCATAAATGATTCTTCCTTATTATGAAATACTTGAAGATTCTCTGTTGTACTTGGGTCCTTGAAAGTTGGCAAGTAGTTAATTCTTTGTGTAAACCATTCCTTACAAAGGAAAACGTCATACAGAGTTGACTTACCTGGGTAGTGGATCTGAGCTTCACGGATGACCCCAGAGTAGTGTTTGTTGAAAAGGGGAAACAAAAACCTTTTATGTCCTAATCGCAATTTGACATCGCAAACTTATAGTAAACTACGTTGCCTGTTTTTGTGTTCTCCTCCACGTAGTGTTGATCTATTTTGAGCAGATAAGCTGATTAGATCGAGCCAGAGACTTACCATCACCTTCGTCGTCATTCCTAAATTAAGAACCTTCTAACGTCTTCGAATGAAAGAATGAATTTGTTTTACCCTAATGGTTAAACGATCTCGTCTTGTTTTGATTGTGTGCGACACTGCATAGTCTCTATGGTTAGTGTTAGTGTGTTTTTTGTTTGTGTGACATTGTTTGCTCTTTTGGGTTAAAGTTAGGCTGTCTCACGTGAGAATCTTAAAGAACGCTTACCTGCGGAAATGAAGTGGCTTCTTATAAACGTTTCTTCCTTGTTGTGATTTGCTTGAAGATTCTCTGTTGTACTTGGGTCCTTGAAAATTGACAAGTAGTTAATTCTTTGTGTAAACCATTTCATACAAAGGAAAACGTCATACAAAGTTGACTTACCTGGGTGGTGGATCTGAGCTTCACAGATGACCCCAGAGCAGTGTATGTTGAAAAGGGGAAACAAAAACCTTTTATGTCCTAATCGCGATTTGATATCGCAAACTTATAGTCAACTAGGTTACCTGTGTTTATGTTCTCCTCCACGCAGTGTCGATCTATTCTGAGGAGATAAGCTGATTAGATCGAGCCAGAGACTTACCATCACCTTCGTCCTCATTCCCAAATTGAGAACCTTCTAACGTCTTTGAATGAAAGAATGAATTCGTTTTACCCTAATGGTTAAACGATCTCGTCTTGTTTTGATTGTGTGCATCACCGTATGGTCTCTATGGTTAGTGTTAGTGCGTTTTTGTTTATGCGATATTGTTTGCTCTTTTGGGTTAAAGTTAGGTTGTCTTACGTGAGAATCGTAAAGAACTCTTAGCTGCGGAAATGAAGTGGCTTCTCAGAAATGTTTCTTTCTTGTTGTGATTTGCTTAAAGATTCTCTATTGTACTTGAGCCCTGAAAATTGACAAGTAGTTAATTCTTTCTGTAAACCATTTTTTACAAAGGAAAACGTCATACAGAGTTGTCTTACCTGGGTGGTGGATCTGAGCTTCACAGATGACCTCAGAGCAGTGTCTATTGAAAAGGGGAAACAAAAACCTTTTATGTCCTAATCGCGATTTGATATCGTAAACTTATAGTAAACTAGGTTACTTATGTTTGTGTTCTCCTCCACGTAGTGTCGATCTATTCCGAGGAGATAAGCTGATTAGATCGAGCCAGAGACTTACCATCACCTTCGTCCCCATTCCCAAATTGATAACCTTCTAACGTCTTCAAATAAAAGAATGAATTTGTTTTACCCTAATGGTTAAACGATCTAGTCTTGTTTTGATTGTGTGCAACACCGTATGGTCTCTATGGTTGGTGTTAGTGCGAACTTGTGTTTGTGTTCTCCTCCATGTAGTGTTGATCTATTCCGAGGAGATAAGCTGATTAGATCGAGCCAGAGACTTACCATCACCTTCGTCCTCATTCCCAAATTGAGAACCTTTTAACGTAATAAAAGAATGAATTTGTTTTACCCTAATGGTTAACCGATCTAGTCTTGTTTTGATTATGTGCAACACCGTATGGTCTCTATGGTTGGTGTTAGTGCGTTTTTTGTTTGTGCGACATTTTTTGCTCTTTTGGGTTAAACTTAAGCTATCTCACGTGAGTGAGATCTCTTGATGTACACTTCCACATTTTTTATTATTTCTAAATGAATTTTAATTTCTAAAAAAACATTAAATTTAATCCTATCTGTTTTTGGAAAATGAATGCAATTGTATTATCTCTAGTAAAAATTAGTTTAAAATTACAATGAGTTTCATCTTACAGCCTGAAATTGAGTTTAACTTATAGCATTAATAATAGTACAAGATTAGTCAAAGAAATTACAAAGCATAAATTATAAGTTCCATTTGTTTTTCATTTCAGGGGTGAGTGAGTTTTGCACATTTTTTGCTATCAATATAGGTCTAACATATTTGAGGATATTTCAGTTAGCTAGTGTTTGTCTATTTTAACTCCTTTATACAAACTACTATTCCTTTCTTTCCGAAGAGTGTAAACGCTTACCTGCAGAAATGAAATGGCTTCTCAGAAATGTTTCTTCCTTGTTGTGATTTGCTTGAAGATTCTCTGTTGTACTTGGGTCCCTAAAAATCGACAAGTAGTTAATTCTTTGTGTAAACCATTTCTTACAAAGAAAAACATCATACAGAGTCGACTTACCTGGGTGATGGATCTGAGCTTCATGGATGACCCCAGAGCAGTGTCTGTTGAAAAAGGGAAACAAAAACCTTTTATGTCCTAATCGCGATTTGATGTCGCAAATTTATAGTAAACTAGGTTACTTGTGTTTATGTTCTCCTCTATGCAGTGTCGATCTATTCCGAGGAGATAAGCCGATTAGATCGAGACAGAGACTTACCATCACCTTCGTCCTCATTCCCAAATGGAGAAACTTCTAACGTCTTCGAATGAAAGAATGAATTTGTTTTACCCTAATGGTTAAACGATCTCATCTTGTTTTGATTGTGTGCGACACCGTATGGTCTCTATGGTTAGTGTTAGTGCATTTTTTGTTTGTGCGACATTGTTTGCTCTTTTGGGTTAAACTTAGGCTGTCTCACGTGAGTGAGATCTCTTGATGTACACTTCCACAATTTTTATTATTTCTAAATGAATTTTAATTTCTAAAAAAACATTAAATTTAATCCTATCTGTTTTTGGAAAATGAATGCAATTGTATTGTCTCTAGTAAAAATTAGCTCAAATTTACAATGAGTTTCATCTTATAGCCTGAAAATGAGTTTCAAATTATAGCATGAAAAATAGTACAAGATTAGTCAAAGAAATTACAAAGCATAAATTACAAGTTCCATATGTTTTTCATTTCAAGGGTTAGCGAGTTTTGCACATTTTTTGCTATCAATATAGGTCTAACCTAATTGAGGATATTTCAGTTAGCTGGTATTTGTCCATTTCAACTCCTTTATATAACCCGCTATTCCTTTCTTTCCGAAGAGTGTAAATTTTAATTGTGAAGGCTTTCTTAAGTATCATTCTGTTATGCTTTTTATGCTTTATAAGATTGATGAATCAGTCTAGAGTCCCACTCTAATCATAGGTGTGATTAACTTCTGCTAGCATGTGCAAAATTCTACTACACACTACTTTAGAGTATTTGCATATAAAATATAAATGGTTCCTATCTTCTTCAGTTTCCTTACATAAGACATAGGTGGAATTATAAGTGCCAAACAATCTGTTTTTAGTTCTAATATATTTTTTATCACAAGCCAAGTGATTGGTGAAGCTTTGAGATTCAGGGATTGCTTCTAAAGGAGTTCATACCAACAGACTTCCAAGGCTGCTTGTAAATATCTTATGATAAGAATTATTTGTAAAGATCCTTTTGGAACTAGGAATCCATACAATGTTGTCTTCTTTATTCCATTCAATATATTTGAGGCCAATATTCTATAAAAAGAAAGAAACCTCTGAAACCCCAATACCAATCTCCATTCTGAGTTAGTAAGGATACTTTAGCATCTAAAGGAATGTTTCTTAAGTGGAGAATTTCATTCCTTTGTGTGAGAGGGCTAGATTATGACCAATTGTCATACTAAAATCATGTGCTTGCTCCATTTCCCAACTTGTGTTTGATCTAGGGATATATCATACTTCTCAAGTTCAGTATTGATTGAAAGTCCAAGAAATATCCTTAGAGTTTTGATACATGTCGAATGCACCAGAAAATAAAACCTATCTCTGTGCAACTAAATTTATAGCAGTGGTAAGTAGGGATTGTATCCATAGAGAGTGTTCATGTAGCTTTTGTAATGAAAAGAATCAGTGTTTAGGATATGGGGGGTTTTGGATGGAACCAAAAGAGAAAATAAAGTAAAATTTGAACTACTGAATGCAATTTAAATCAAATAGTGAGAAAATGATAAAATTTATGAATAAATTTAGAATCCAATTCTCGGTTCAATCTTAGCCTACGCACAAATAAACATACTTCATTATTTTGTTGATTTCACCTCTCTTAGAAACTATTAATTGTACGTTAATAATAAACTCTATTAACCATGGTTTTCCCTTAGATCTTATTTTATAAAAATAAGCCCTTTAACTAAACTTAGCAATTGAACAACCTAGAATAAGCTCACTAGATTTGATAGGATAGTCACATTACAAACTAGGAAAATAGATTAATCTATGCAACAACTACACAAGCTCATCTCATTTAACTTATGTTATGTTATTCCCAATGATTTATCACCATTAATTTACAATAAATGAATTGAAAATACAATAATTAGGTATTTTGTTCCATATTCTAGTAGTGGGTTCATATATAAGCAATCTATTGAGAACGAGAATATTAATCACTCATACATGAATACCAAAACAATAAGTAAAGATATTATAAACAATTTCTAGAGAGATAAAGAATCAACCATACACAATGGATAGGTGTCCAAATGTGTACTTTGACTTTGATTTCCCATACAAATCAAAAGAAGGAATATTAGCCCTCTATAGATCTAAAAAGAGAATGTGTTCTGCCTCTCTTCATGTTCCAAAATCGATTTGTACCACCTTTGGCTACTCAAATGTCCATTTATATGAAAAACTACAGTTCTACGGAGATGCACGACTGGATGAATAGCTATGCATCCAACCTTTCTGTAACACCCCACTCCCGCTGGACCCGAACCTGATATCGATAGTGATATCTGAATTCGTGCCCTGCGAGGGTGGTGTGCCACATCACTAAACAATTAAAAGTCGGTATAAATGTTTTTTTAAAACCACACACATAAAGTATAGCAAATCGATAACCAAAACGTTCAACTTTGTTTTACAACCATTTGATACAAACAATGTAATCAACAGAAACTTTTATTATCCATTTGGGCCCATTTCAAATTACAACAATACAATCATTTCCAGTTTCTCAAAATTATTACAAACTGTAATATTCAACTAC
>JAOQML010000195.1:14832887-14846505 GCA_027568935.1 Erythroxylum urbanii | reverse complement strand
CACCATCCGAGAGAAGTGCGTGCGGCATTCGGAAAGAGTTTCAGGATGTGCTAGCACACGATAGCCGCAGCCCAGATCGTGCATACTCTTGTGGATACCGGTAGAGAACATTCGAGTGTAGCAGTGTCTACGAATCCGAAAAACAACCACCAATCCGTGTCAAAAAGGTATTTTTGCGCATCCTATATGTTTTCGGTTATACATGGTGCTGTGTTATGGTCTCTTCCGTAGCGTATTGTGAATACTCGGGCCATACGCGATCCAACATAACCCTCTATAGATCTAATAAAAGAATGTGTTCTACTTCCCTTCGTGTTCTAAAACTGATTTATACCTCAAAGAATTTTCTTTTAACTAATTTTAGCTCTTATGCTTCCAATTTTTAACTAAAACCAAATATGAACCAAAATGAGTATCTTAATCATTTCATAGCTTTAATCATCAATTGTTGTGGAGTAAATGTACAAACAATTAAGCATACATCAAGTTTGTTATCTGTCAAAAGTTCTAGTTTCTTAGGTGAAATTCATGTATCCATTTGAACCAAAGGCCTTTCTTATCTGTATATAGTTTCTGTATTCTTTTACTCAGAACCTTTTGTATAAGTGGAATGAGTATAATGAAATTTAAAAATTTAGGCTTAGTTGAGGTGATGGGCATTTCAAGGTATTTGAAAAAAAAGGGAAAGCAAAGTTAGACATGCACTGCTGTATGTCTTAGCTTGATTCCTTGTATTTGATGAAATCGATAGGTTGTTGTTTTCAGTATTTGACTTTTAATCATGACCATTAAGAGAAAAGCTTTAATATATTTAGCAAAATATTAGTGGATTGAATGTTTGCACCACTCAAAAGGATGAGATCATTAGCATAGATCAAGTGAGATAGTATAATTTCCCTAAATTTATAATGAAACTAAAATCTTCCATTGCAGGTTGAAATTTTATGAAGTAGTCTAGACAGACCTTCCATTAATAGGGTGAAAAGATAAGAGGAAAGAAGTCCCCTTGCCTAATTCCCCTAGCATTTTTGAAAGGTTGTGTAGGAATACCATTGACAAGCATACTGAGAGAAGAGGTTTATATGCATACCATAATCCACTTAATAATTGTTTTTGGAAGATTAAATGCTTCAAAGTAAGCTTGGATAAAGGTCTAACTAAATTTATCAAGTGCTTTGTAGAAATCGATTTTCATCAAGCAACTTTTAATGCCTCTCCTAGTGTTGTAAACCCTTAGCAATTCCTATAAAAGAAGGATATTGTCTCTTATAGTTCTTCTGGAAATAAAAGCAACCTAAGCAAGATTTATAACTTCATTTCAAGTAACCTTCAACTTATTAGAAAAAGGCTTCGAAATGACTTTGTAAATAGTATTACAGCAGGAGATTAGTCTAAAATCAGATAAGAAGGAAGGGTTTTTCTTGTTTGGAATAAGACAAATGAAATTATGATTAATTTCTTTAAGCATGATAGAAAATGAAAAAATTTTGAACATAGCTTCTATAAAGAGGTTGCCTATAATATCCTAGGTTTTCTTTTAGGAAAACCAAACTGAGAAACCATCAAGTCTAAGCGATTTTGAAGGGTGTAAGCTGAACAGGACATCTTTGACTTCCCGAGCTATTAAAGGGATCACAATGTAGTCTTTAATATTTTGTATTAGAGAGCAATCAAAGAATCTTTTCACATTGAATCTAGATTAAGTTGTTTCATCAAAACTTATTAAGTTGATGAAGAAGTTTCTAGCCAACTCTTGCAAGCCCATATGATCTGATAGAATGTAACCTACACTACCTTGCAATTTTAAAATTTTATTTTTATTCCTTCTAGAGAGTAGAGAGGAATAAAAGAATTATAAATTAGAATTTTCTTCCCTTAGCCAACTGATTCTTGCTTTCTATCTTAAGATAGAATTATGCAATGTTAAGCATTTTTAATGTCCTTTAGCCTTTATATTTTAGCTGATGATCCTAGGTTTCCGCAATGAATAAGTTTTAATATTTTAACCTCGATATTTCGCATGCACACGGTTCATTTGCATAGTACCTAAGGTGTCGATCCCATAAGGAGGGTTAAACTAATCCTAAAAACTAAGGCCAACACAATTCACAATAATTCAAAATGAACAAAATTAAGACAAGAATTTATTTCAATCATGCACCCAATTTCAAGAATCAATTATGAAATAATAATGAAATAGCATATGCAACACCTAATCAAGAATTAACTTAAGAACTACCAATTGAGAGAAAGGAGAACTTTATCTATCTTTAATGCTACCCTAATTGATTATGAACTACTGGATTACTGGTTCTAGACAGTCCTAGGGTTGATTACTCTCTCTCAAGTTATAACCATAAACCCTAATTAGATAATGGGAATTGCAATCTCTTGATTAACAATCTATCTAAAACCCTAATTAGATCTAAAGTTGTCCAAAAACTACCGAGAATCCTATGCAAGATCTCTCTTCGCATAAATTACCGATTTGATTTAATTCTTATTCTATTAAATTACCTAACTCTCGTTAGCCTAATTTAATGATTTTCACTTGGTTCACCCTCTTAGTTTATCACCAAATTATGCAAGTACAGAATTTAAATCATAATTAATCCAATAAAAACAAAATCAATCAAATTTCATTAAACCAAGAATAAAAAGCCTGAAGGTGAGTTTAGACATTCCTCAACATTCGACAATCTTATTCATCAACGGCTATCCGAATTCTATACATTAATAAAATTGAAAACAAAACTGAAAGTACGATTGGAATGGATGATGGAGGTAGCAACGACAGAAAACCTCCTATTCCAAGAAGTACTTCACGTAGGCTTCTTCTCCACATCTCTCTTCCTTCTTCTCTTTCTCAATCTCTTGATGCACTCTCTCTAGGGTTTCTCAATTGGTGGCCGATGCAAAAGCTCTCTATTGTGCCATAATCGTGGCTTGTTGGTTCGGCCCGAGTGTCTCTAAAACTTCTCTATTCTTCGATGTTAACCCTAAAATACTAACAAACACATCAAGGTACCCAAAAAAATATAATATTTGAGCTGAAAGACTTAAACTAACCTATAAAAACACTTAAACACACAAACTAACATAATTATAACCTAAAAACTTACTAAACAAACAAATTATCACTTAATACATAACAAACTAAGCGATAAAACATGATGCAATTCACACTTATCAACATCCCCACACTTAAATGTTTACTTGTCCTCAAGAAACAAAACAACAAACACACAATACACAATGCAGTAATGAGACAATGACTTCAACTTCATGAAATAAATTTAATCTTAAACACAATCATTCAAATTATATCAACTCATTAACATGCAAAATTTGCGTCTAGGAGCTTTGACCTAAATATGTAAATTAATCTAGTTCCAAGTGATAATTATTTACCCTTTTCGATTGTACACACACATTAATAATTCTTTGGTCATTCAGACTCTGTAACTACTCCTAAGTACGTTTTCATGAAAAGTCAAACTATTACAAGTTTAGTAGGTTTTATAAAGATAATTTTTTTAAAACAAGGATCTGGTCTTTTAGTCGGAGGCAAACATTGGTGATGAATGTCGATTTAGTTACTCGATTATCCTTTTTATTAAACTGCTTGGTTGAAACGTCATTATAGCTTTTTGATGCGGAGGCACACATTTGTGAAGCATGTTGATCCGGTTACTCAGCTATATCACATTCTCAACTGGCTACTAGCTCTATTAGTAACCCAAAGGCCAACGAAATAGTTTTTTATTTAGCAACTTATACTTTTTTTTTTGCCTACCTTATTATTTTAGCTACTCGTTTCTATAAAAAATACTAATAAAGCTACTTAAGATGAAAGGCCTCAAATTATGAATGAATGTGACAATTTAGAGGGTGAAAAACTTACACTAAGTCTTAATTAAGCTGCATATTTAGCCAAATACCCCAATTCACTAATTGTGCAAGCTAATGATTCTTCACAACCTCATAGACTATATTCAAAATTAAATCAATTCCAATTTGTCTACGTCATTGACACATTCACATAATTCACAAAATGCAACCTAACAACTATCATACAATATGTAAAATCACATTCAAAGCAAAACACATGACCCTCCCAACATTTGAATGACACATTGTTGTCAATGTGAGAAGGGAACAAATAAACACATAAGGAAAGAAGAAATATAACTTAAAGTAAAACAAAAAAAATACAAAATACAAAATACAAACTAAATTTAAAAAGAAAGAGGTTAGATGAAATCTTATGGAGATGGAGGTGGGGATGGTGTTGGAGGTGGCAATTGAATGCCCTAAGCCTCAAAATAACGATGGATACAACGTATATCCCGACTTTAACGTCGTTGAGTTCGGGTCATCTCCCTCATCATTTTGGAGTTCTCCACAAGTGTATCTGTGATTACCTTATTGTTTGCGGAGATTATGTCTTGTACTTTCTTCCAGCTCGGTTCTTTTGTTTCTTCTTCCTCCTCGGACTCTTCACTAATCGAGTTCTCTTTTGCCTACTGAGGTAGCACTGTACTTGAACTCACCTGACTAGCCCTAATCTTAACAATACTTTTTTGGGCTGATATCTTGAAGTTCCATGTTATGGGACTTCAGGATTTATGCACATCATAAATGAGGATGATTTAGGAAGTTTGGGAGATGGACAGTTAAACCATTACAGTCCACGCCATAATACTCAGCAATGGCGGATAGTAGGTACCCCATACCTAAATTGTTGCTCCTCTTGCACGAAGTCACAATAATAGCATTCAACACATGTGTGGAGTGCATACTGGAATGCTGTGATCCATACACCATATCATGAATAGTTCCTTTTTGGAACACTTGTTAGTTTTTGATTTATCATAAACCAGTTGACACATGAATTTGTGTAGTAACAAGTGCTCATGGGTACTTATTATGTTGTTATGGGCATTTTTGGCATTAAATTGCCCTAACCCAGTGAGCTTGTTCCAATAGAGAGAAGTAGGAAAATCATCATGCTGATCAATAATGGAAGATATGTGGAACCTACACATATCGCACATAATTTCTATATTCGGTTCATAAGCTCTTCCCTGCAACCTAAATCAAATTTCTTTGGGATTCCTAGGTTCATGCGAAAGGGAAGTAAAGAATTCCAAAGTGAGCTCCTGGTAAATAGGAAATTGGAAATGTATGAATTTGGCTCATTGAATTCGTTCAGCTAAGTTCTCTACCCTATCGTGCAGTTCTAACCTATCAAGTGATTCAAAATCAAAATATTTAGGGACTACAATTTGTTTAGCAATGAGGGATTGAAAACGAATACCTACCTCCTCTTTGTAGATTAGGAAGGTGTTTCGAAGTCTACTGTTTTGTTCCTTCTCCCTCGTCCCTAAACTTGGTTTCGTCCCGATGATTGCTCTCGTCTGGTTGATTGCTTAACACGCGGCATATTGGCTTATGAATAGGTAAAAGTTAGAAGAAATTTAGAATTTTGAAATTTTTATAGAGAGATGTGAAAGTGTTTGGAGCTTTAAAGCTTAGAGAGATAAATTAAAAATGAAAATGAGTGAAAAAATGAAGTTAGAAATGAATATATAGGTGGTTGGAGGGTAAGATGGTAAAATTTTACTTAAAAATTGTGTGTTTCCTTTTTTTTGCCTAATCGCAGGCCACGATCGTGGCCTAGTGGCCTTCAATTGTCTAGTAATTTTTTATTTTTTATCTTTTTGTTTTTCTTTGTTTTCCAAAGTTACTTCTTAATTTTTTGTGGCCCTTTCACATCTCTTTGTGTACTTCATCAATCATCAAAGTTATATCGAAGTCCTATGCCTTCTTGATTTATTTGGAAACAAAATATTCCTAAACATGGAATTCAAACTTCTAAAAACAATCAAAGGAAAATAATTTCCATAGGTTGCCTCTCATACAACGCTTCTTTTAACGTCTGTAGCTTGACACTGTCCTTTTCCTCACGGTGGTTCATATGATTGGTGCAATGGTAGTGTAGTCACTAACCTCACAATTTGCACATGAGCTACCATGCTATAACTCCATCGTCCTTATGATTTTCCTTCCTTTGACTTCTTCTACGCGATCATTTCTTTTTGAACACATTTCTAAGATCCTCAATATCTTCCTATTGTCCTCGAGGTTCAGTTTTCTTGATATTTGTTAGAGTTAGAGAAGATTTGTTATTTGTTGTTTTCCTACTCTCAGAGTTAGTTCACTCCATCGACATTGATGATTGAGCGAGCAGTGGCCAGGAACGGTCGTCCAAGAATCATAGAGATTTCCACATCTTCTCTAATATCCAATATATAGAAATATGTGGGAAAGATAAATTTCTCAATTCGTACTTACGCGTCCTTAATAAACTCCTTCGATTGATGAACTATTCTGTCAGCCGTTTTGGCTTACATCTTTATGGTACTAACTCTATTAACCCCAACTTCTAACTAAAGGTATAGGGCATCATATTGATAATTACTCCTAAATCCGAAAATGCCCTGTCTATATTGACTCCATTTATACTGCAAAGGATGTAAAAATCCCCTAGGTCCTCTTTCTTCTGTGCTATATTAGGGTTTTCTTCCGATATGCACTCCTTAACCTTCTTTTTGACCGATTCCTTTAGTGTGAGCCTCATTTGTAGTTGTTCTGTTACATCCTCAAGCTTATTTGATTCATCCTCTTTAAAATTCCTTATTGCCTACTTGATATTGACTTCCACTGAGCGAAAATAGGGTATAGAATTCTAGGTCAAGGTTCTTTGATTAGTTGAATTACGTGTTCACTTGGAAGGATTTCCATAATTACTTGCCCTTCTCTTTTATCTCCTTTTTCTTTCACCTATTCAAGTTCCTTTTTTTGGGTTTGTACAATGGCCATGATTCGTTCCTTTATGTTAGACTCAGTATTGTATGAAAGAGTTCCTGCATTCTGAGTAGACGTTGCCTCCGATAGTTGACCTACTTGGACTTCCAAATTGTGTATTAACGAGCCATGGTTCTTTGTTACTTGCTTAAATTTACTTTCAAGCCTCCTATCTGCAACCTCTATGCTCCCAATTTTATCTAAGATCTTATCGAACTTGGATTCCATTGAGCTTGATTTATCTTGTTGGAAGCTAGATTGTCCTTGAAGTTTGAACTGCCCTCTAATGTTGTTTATCCAAGAGAAGTTAAGGTGAATCTTCCACCTAAGGTTATAAGTGTTGGAGTAGGGATTGTTTCCCCCTCCTCATCCATACTAGGCTCCCATATAATTCACTTGCTTTGGATCGCTTCCTTTTTCAAGTAGTAGTCCACTATATCATGGTCTATTTGTTCATAGAGTTCACACTTTCACCAAAGCTGAAGATGAATCCTTCATGCTATTGAGTTATTGTGCCAAGCTATCAATTTTCTCTTACATTTTCGTCATTTGATCGACAACCACAATTCCTTTTTCTCTCGAAATGAAGTAGTCTGTCTATTCCACTTGTTCGTCCACAGGTAACTATTTTACTCATCATCTCCTCTATTAGCTCTTCTACTTCATCAACAGTCTTTCTTATCAGTGATCCTGCTAAAGCTGCATCAATCGTGCCTTTCGTACGTGGGGTTACTCCATTATAAAATGTTTGCAACAGGAATTCCTTGGGTAAGTTATGGTGTGAGCAATTCCGTTGCAAATCCTTGTATCTTTCCCAAACTTTGTAGATCGATTCCCTATCACCTTGCTACAATTTGGTAATTTCCCTGATGATCTTAGTGGTTTTAGTCAAAGGGAAATACTTATCTAAGAAAGCATGAACTAGCTGATCCCACATCATGACATTGGCTGGGTTTAGGAAATGATACCAAGCCTTTGCTCTAACGGTAAAAGGGAAAAGCCGAATTCTGACCGTATCTTCCGACATCTAATGGTACCAAAAGGTATCACAGATTTCCAGAAAGTTCACCATATGTATATTGGAATCTTCGTTTGTTAATCCATAAAACTACACATTTTGTTAAAGCATATTTAGGAGGGCTAGTTTTATTTCAAATGAGGGTGCTTGAATGGGCGACCTAGCTACTCTTTGGTTAGCCGCATTGAACCCTGGTATCATGAAGTCTATAAGAGTCCATTGTAGACATCTTTGGGATGCTCCGTGGTTGAAATTCTGCTGGAATTCCTCGGCCATTGTTGATTTCACAATTTCTTCTTCTTCTTCTCACCGAGCTTTCCCAATGGTTCGTACTAGTCATGTGATATCTAAATCTGCAGTTTTAGCTACGTGACTCAAACCTCTCGTGACTCTTGTGTTAATGCAAGAGCACAATTTCATAAATAGAAAAGAAAGAACAAAAAACTAAAATTAAAAACTAAACTTAACACCTTAAACTATAAAACTAAACTAATTGCTCCCTGACAACGACGCCAAAAACTTGATCGTAAGTTTCCAATATGAATAAATTTTAATAGTAGGTAAGGTGACGATCCCACGAGGAGGGTTAATCTAATTCTAAAATCTAGGGCCAACACAATTCACAATAATTCAAAATGAACAAAACTAAGATAAGAATTTATTTCAATCACACACTCAATTTCAAGAATCAATTATGAAATAATAACAAAACAACAGATGCAACACCCAATCAAGAATTAACCTAAAGAACTACCAATTGAGAGAAAGGAAAATTTTATCTATCTTTAATGCTAACCTAATTGATTATGAGCTACTAGACTACTAGTTATAGATGACTTTAGGGTTGATTACTCTCTCTCAAGTTATAATTATTAACCCTAATTAATAAACCCTAATCAAATTATGGGAATTGCAATCTCTGGATTAACAATCTATCAAAAACTCTATCTGAAGTTGTCCAAAAACTAACTGGAATCCTATACAAGATCTCTCTTCGCACAAATTACCGATTTGATTAATTCTTGTCCTATTAAATTACCTAGTTCTCGTTAGCCTAATTTAATGACTTTCACTCAGTTCACCCTCTCAGTTTATCATCGAATTATGCAAGTGCAGAATTTAAATCACAATTAATCGAATAAAAACACAATCAATCAAATTTCATTAAATCAAGAATAAAACAACCCGAAGGTGAGTTTAGACATTCCTCAACATTCAACAATCCTATTCATCAACGGCTATCCCAATTCTATAAATTAATAAATTTGAAAACAAAATCAAAAATATGATTGGAATGGATGACGGAGGCAGCAACGACGAGAAACCTCCTATTCTGGGAAGTACTTTGCATAGGCTTCTTTTCCACATCTCTCTTCCTTCTTCTCTTTCTCAATCTCTTGATGGACTCTCTCTAGGGTTTCTCAATTGGTGGCTAATGCAAAAGCTCTCTAATGTCCTTTGTCTTGTTCTTAAAATATCATTTGTGTTCTGAGCAATTTCGAGGTATAAAAGGTCCAAAAAATCCCTCAAAACTTGACGTTTTCTCTTATTTATGCATCTGCCCAATGCAGATACCCTTTTTTCACGATCATGGATTATGGATCGTGGGCAGTATCTTAGGCTTCTGTCATGATCATGACCCATATTCCATGATTGTGGGCTGGCTCCAATGCTTATGTCACAATCGTGGCCTTATTTTGGCCCGAGTGTCTCTGAAACTTTTATGTTCTTTAATGTTGACCCTAAAATACTAACAAACACATCAAGGTACCTCAAAAACATAATATTTACGTGCAAAAACTTATATTAACCCATAAAAAAAATTAAACATACAAAATAACACAATTTTAACCTAAACACATACTAAACAATCAAATTAACACTTAATACATAATAAACTAAGCCCTAAAACATGATGTAATTCACACTTATCAGCTGAACACAGTTTTGTAAGCAGAATTGTCGCAGGCTTCCTGAGCTTTTTTCAGCCTATGCTTACTATCAATGAGGCTTTTAGCATTATCTTTGACAAAGGTCTTGGGAGTTTCCTTCATATACTTAAGCTTTTGCATGAGCTAATAGGATTTATAACCCTTGCACTATCATATTCCAATAATTTTGAATTAATTCAGTGAAACCATCCATCCATTAAAGAACCTAATTTTAGCTCCAAATTTCTTTGAATCCACAATGTTCTGTATGAATGCAGGAGTGATCAAAAAACACATTTTCAACATAATGAGAAAAGGACTAAGGGAATAGACTTAGCCAAGTTAGGTTAACTAGGGCTCTGTTGAGCTTCTTTCTAATAAACAAGTTTCCTTGCTATTTGTTAGACCAAGTAAAAAGTCTTTTTGTAAAGTTGAGATCCACAAGATTCACATTTTTAAACAGGTTAGCTAACTATTTACCTAATGCCTTATTCTATTTTCTTCCTCCTTTAACCTCTTAAGAAGATAATGTGTAATTGAAATCTCCAACTATTAACCATGGATTAAAGATTTCAGCTTGTATAGTTTAAAGATCCATCCATATTTTATCCCTATAAAAAGAAAAATTAGAAGTGCATATTATTGTCAAATCAAATTTAGGGATCATACCTCCCATTTGGAATTTCAAGTGGATGTATTGGTCACTTTATCCTGCTACTTAAACCTTAATTATGTCTGAGTTGTAAAGGCATATTATTCTCCATTGTAATGTGATTGGTGATTTGACAAGGTTTTCCATTCTGTACCCAAATGCTTGAGGCCATTATGTAACTAAGGTGATTTTATTTTAGTTTCTAGAAGTCTAACTATACAAGCCTTCTTTTCTAGTACAACCCCTTTTACCATTGACCTTTTAAAAGGGTCATTAAGCCCTCTAGTGTTCCAGATCAGTACTGTCATATGGGAGATTATCCATTTTGGTTTTGATCTTACCCTTTCTTCTAGCAGATCTTCTTTCAGAGTTAGAACTTGGTCTTTTATTTCTTCAGGCTCACCAAGTTTCATTATATGTGGTTCATGCTTTATATGTTGTTGCTAAGTTTTCTAAATTTTGTGATTCCACTAACACTTCATTTTTAGTTTCTTTTCCTTTTTTTGATTCTGACTCTACCAATTTATCTATGCCAACCTCTTAAGTTATGGCAGTGTGTTCTATCCCCATTAGTTTATCGTGCCAATCTATTTTGAATACTCTCCTTATTACTTTCCATTTCTTGTTGGAATTGTTAGGATTTCAAGGAAAGGTGATAGTAACATCTATCTTATCTAGTTCACCATCTTCTCCTAGTTTCATAAGTAGCAAGTTGTTAAGTAAAATCGAGTTCCTCTTGATGTCAACAGAGATTTTTGCAAAACATATTTTTTCCATGTTGGCAGTTTGTAAATCCATACAAATTGGTTTTCTTAATAGGCTTGTAAGAAAGTGACAGTGCACGTTAAGTGCACTGTAAAATTTACCTAACTCTGCATACTACAAATTTGTAGCTATGGTGAGATGAGATCATACCCACAGGGAGTGTTCATTTAATTTTTGCAATAAAAAATTTGATGTTAAAGGAAATAAAGGGGGGTTTTGGGTTGATGCGATTTAAAAAAACAAAATAAACTTAAAATAATGAGAGAAAATAGTCGAAAGTGATCAAAGTGATGGAATATGTGTAAAATCTTGTTCTTGGATCAATCTTGGTTTACACACAATTAAACATATTTCATTGTTATAATGTTTTCACACCTCTCCTAAAACTATTGATCATAGATTAGCAACAAGTTTTGCTAATCCCAATTTTCCTTTAAATCGTGTTTAATTAAAACAAGATCTTTAATTAAACGTAACTATTGAGTAACCCAGAACAAGCTTTTTAGATTTAATTTAGCAGTCACATTATGAAAAAGAAAACAGATCAATATAGGTAGTAATAGAATAAGCTCGGGTTATCTAAACTAGTTACGTTGTTCCTAATGATTCAAGGTTATTAGTAGCTACAAACAAATATCAAACATAACAATTATGGATTATATTAAAGATTCTACGAATGACTTTGTAATAAAACAATCCAATGAACTCATTAAGATCATCTTTACATAATACCCAACTCAGTAAACGAAGAACAACGATAACAGTCCATAAAGAGAAAGATTCAACATTAAACAATGAAAAGATGTGCTTAATTGTGACTCTCAGCGTTGATTTCACCTTCAAACCCGTGTTAGGAAGTTTAGCCCTCAATGGGTCTCCAAAATAGCAAGCTTTATGTCTTTCTTGAAATCCCAAAATGATATCTGCTTACTTCTGCTATCACAACACTACATTTATACTAAAAACCTAGGTTTTCAAGGTGCTAGGTCATAAAAGTCACGGGTGTGACTTGATGGCTCACAACCGTGAATGGCCTTATTGAAGCTTACGGTCGTAGTCTTTGTCATAGGCATAAGCATGGTGGTCACGCTCATTCATGTTGATTCACGCCCATGCATGTTGAGTCATGGGTGTAACAACTTGAGTCACAACAAAAAATGTGATGCCCATTGGCATTTTCTTGTCTCCTTTTGCTCTAATCGTTCTCATTCTTGTTCCGTGAAGACAATTAAGTTTAAATCTTAAAAAGATGGCTCAAAGAGTTCAACTCACTTTAGTTATTATGCTTCCAAATTATACCTAAAACCAAATATGAACTAAAGTGAATGTCTTAAGCATTTTAAAGCATTAATCATTGATTGTCATAGATTACATGTGTCAACAATTAAGCACATATTAGAAAGCTTTAAAACCTTGATAGTCCAAAATTCCAAAGGCAAATTATGGAAGTCCAACTAAATAGGAAAAATATCAATTTTATCTTTATCCAACTTAATGTTAGGCTTCTATTTCTAAATAAACATAGGTTGACCACCTATGTATCATGTACCTTATTCAATTATGTCATTCAAACAATTTTCTGAGGTAAATTTAAAGAGAAAGGTTCCATCTTCCATCAACATGATTTTTCCAGCCCTTTTCTTCCCCATCTTACTATAGGCCAGGCATAGACAACAGGGAAAGTAGGTTTTTTCTTCCAAAAGAAGCCTACCAAGGTAGAGGACCAAGCATTAGCACCTGCCTTGAGAAACTTTATGGGTGGAGAGAGCACTCCATCCTTTATCACATTCTGTTAATGTTTAAGCAATCTTTTATTATATTGAATGTTGAGTTTGTTCTTCCAAACACTTGAAGGAGTTTAGCATTATATGTTATCAATTCTGGCACTTTCCTTAGCTCTCATTGAACTTAGCTTTTCTTTATATTTTGTAATTAAATTGTCTCTAATGAGTGTGGGGACGTCCTCTAGAGGTGTACGAGGTGAGGTAGAAGAAGCACCCTTCTCATTCATGGAATGTAAGGCCCTGGAGAGGCCTTCCATTGAGGTAAGAACCTCAGAAACTAAGAAGTTGTGTTCTTGCACAAAAGGGGAAACACACTAGACATGGCAAGATTGATTTCAAAAAAGGAAAGTTTTCGGTGTATTGAGGTAATAGTTAGAGAGAAGCCAAAGAAAATGAAAATAGAGAGAATTATTTAATCTTGCCTTTGTTATTTAAGTTTTTCTCAATTGCTATCCCAGAGACTAAGGAGATTTTTGGTACATTAGCTTATTGCTAAACAAGTTCAAACCATGCCACTTTCCTTGTAACACCCCACTTCCGCCGAACCCGAACCCGATATCGACAGTGATACCCGAGTCCGTGCCCCGCGAGGGTGGCG